>JAYXIM010048829.1:0-379774 GCA_037575425.1 Anastrepha fraterculus
CAGGATGGGCCATGATGACCATAAGTCCGCACCACGAAAACAAAGTTCTATATTATATCCGTACGATTTCAGCGCCCTCTTGGTCTGGCGCCTAAAGCGGCCGCCTCACTCGCCTCGCCCTCGCTACGCCACTGCTAATTATATCTCGCACCTGGCACACGTCTTTACAATACTCAGCAGACTTAAGGGGACCCAATGGTCTAGAAATTTCTTGCGGAAATTCGCAGCCCATTAACTAGGTAGAGAGCGGTCCGCGCGTTCCTGTACCTCAAACTTTAAACTCATTTATCTCGAAACGACTTTCTTCGGCCTGGTGTGTCAAAAAAAAAAAAAAACACTATTCAACCGAATCGTTTGAAATTTTAGTACGAAGTGTTTGTATGTAAAAGAGGTTGGATTGGATTGTAAAAAAAAAATCCTGAAAATGCCCTAAATTTTCGAGCTCTAGACCCCCGGGACACCTTAAGAACTAAATAATATATCTATTTATCACAAATATATATTTCTTATCAACACCCAGATACCCCCACATCAATGAATAAACCAAAACTCATATAAACTTCTCACTCCTTACTCCCAATCACAGATACAAGGAAGAGTTGTTAAGTCACAGAATCCGAAGTAAGCGCACATTCTTCTTTTAAAGATATTGTGTTTGCTGCTATGTGGTATGTTCTACTTAAGAGAGACGCACCTCCTGTTGAAAATCTCCGCCCTTTAATCGATTTCGTTCGCTTTATTAAAGCATAGGTGCTCATAAAATCAGTGCATGCAATTTCGAAGTAGCAAAGCTAATGCTCAGGGGACAGAAAAATATGTATAGCTGTACGTATGTATGTAATAACCACTTCGCGTTTTGCAAATATTATATGTAATGTCAATGAAATGCCGTGCTAGTATTTAGTCTAGTCATCAGTCGCATAAATACTTTGAAGTTCGAATACAATCACAAATGTATTTAGAACATTTTCGAAAGGTGCAGAGTTTTGCACGACTGACGTTTGAAAGGTTTCCTCTGCAGCGGTGGCGCATCTCTGTGACAAAATGTACATATACGCATACATACACAATGGCGGGTACCCTGCAGGAAAAGTCAATACTAATAAGGCAAAGTAATTATAAACCACTTCTCACTATAGTGTGGCGTCTGCCTTTCGAAAACTAAAGTCACAAAATCGACTTTCTTGAAAGGCGGTTCATGAACTCGTGAGTTAACTACGACATCCGAATTACAAGTACAGCTCAACTACGGATATATAGATGATGTGGCGTTTCGAAACTAATAATTACCAATTATTGTGTCACTTTATAAATTTTATATAATAATAGCTGTTGCTTGCGAGGGTTTTCCGAAAGCCATGCATCGTGTTTCTTTTGCCCACCCTGTAAAATGTTTACACAGGTGGTGTAGCCATATTCTTTTCCTGATGATCCACAGATAATCCAAGATAATCACGATAAGTTTTGTCGCTGACTTTTGGTAATCCTTCCACCACATCCGTACAAAAACTATTAGGATGATTGATACATTTTACAACGACTAGTTTAAACTCACAATTTGATACTTGTTTATAGGAAAACTTGATGCAATTGGACAGTACCTTGGTAATATTTGCCGAAAATACAGTAACATCTTAAGTAGCCGCCATAAAAAATTTGCGGGTAACAAAAAAAAATGTATGTAAAGCAATAGTTAACATTCGAAATCCGTATGGCAAAAACCTTATCGATCAGTGTTATCAGGATTGGTAATGCGAAAGTAAGTGCTTAGTTTTAGTTCAACACTAATGGAAAAAATGTATCCCTGCTAAATATGAACCAAATTGCGCTATAAATACGAGTTTTCAAAATAACTGGACTCTACCGCCACGTAGCGGATTAGCTTAAGCCTAAGTAGCCTAAGCAATAAACTGAATAAATTTGATTAAAATACGTTTAGTAGTCGTTTAGTCATTTACTAACAGCGAAAACTATTAGCATTTTGTTTATATAGATTAGGTATGTATTTGTTTAAAAAAATTGCTGTATTTTATTATATTGCGTTACATCATAACATATAACACAAAGTACAATTACGCAAAAATAATGAAAAATGTTGTCGACGAACTTTTTGTATACCAATGAACCAGTTTTTAAAGCACTCTTCCACTGCGATAGAGGCAACTCGAAAGCAAGTGACTGTGCCCGCGAGAGGTTCTTCATCCCTCATCGGGCGCGTCCCGAGGTGGTAATTTGAACGCGTTAATCGCTTTTCACGCGTGAAAAAAAGCGACCATACATTTCAGTTTTAACTGCTGGAAGAATATCAAATTATTACTGTACGGTGTATTCCATCTATTCGATGTTTTGAAAACTTTCAGTTGACGTAGAGCAAATTTATAAAAATTAAATGTACACAAAGTGTTTTCTCGGAGTAGGCTTGAGATTAGAAAATGGATTAATTAAATTAAATTAGATTTCTAATGCAAAAGAATACATAGTGAGTCAGTTTACTAATACTGATTAATGACGTGCCAGTGCCTTAATCCGTTTTACATTCCAATAATAATTCCGTTCAGGCATTTTTGGTGCAATTGCATTAAAATGCAATGCCGCTTGATCCATGACATACTTTCTGCGATATTTTTCCTATGTGCAAATAAAACGTATATCTGTTATTTCGTGATATAACAGTTTATTTAACTAACAGATATGTAGTAATGTTAAAACTAGTTTCGCATAACTTTATTTTCTTATCCTTTCCAATATGTGAACTAAATTGGGCATCAGAAAAAACCCACAGCATGGTAATAAAGCTTAAGTTTTGAACCTTTATCCTAATTTTTCTGGCGTAGTTTATTTTCAGACTATTCTCCTCTGGTAATTCGCGTGTTTGGTTGTACACAAGGCTGCAGCTTATGACCTAAAACCATTTTTTTTATCATCGATTTCTAAGGGTTTGTTGTTGTAATTGCAGTATTAATACATTTATATGTAACACTTAATTCTAATTGATTTCGGCAGTATTTTTGCCATTTTCCTACTGTAATTATAGCCAGTGTTGCTGTAGTAGCAATTATTATAATTTTTTTTTAGTACATACTGTACTAATATATTAAATATTAAACACACCCAAACTGCAAAAATATTTAAATTTTTTCTCATAAAAACGAAATATTTTCAAAACTAGAGAATAGTTTTTTTAAAACATTTTAGCCGGCATATTTAAAAAAAATTTTGAAAATATGCACATTTTCAAATATAAATATAAAGTTAAACTAAGTTAAAATTAAAATTAAATATCTAAAAATACTATAGGGTTTTTCAGTAAAAGCGCTTCAACTTTTGAACTTTTTTGAATAAAACACAAACGGTTTGACTTTTTTAACTAATTTTTTTTTTATTATCGAGTTTGAACATATACATTTAAGTATGAAATTCGATTTCTTTTGCATGACCACCGCGTGCACGTTTTACGAAGTCCAATCGTTGAACCCAATTTTCGACCACTCTTTTGCATAAATCGGCCGAAATTCCCGCAATTTCGCGTTCAATATTGGCTCTGAGCTCACAAATCGTCGCCGGCTTGTTACTGTAGACCAATGACTTTACATAACCCCAAAACGGACGGCTTGTTAAATGGACCGTAAAATGGCCGTAATGCTCTTAAAGTAGCAGCAACAGAACGATTATTTTCATAAAAAATTTGCACGATTTGCAATCGTTGCTCAAGTGTGTAGCGTTCCATGATGAAATGTATACTAATGAAGTTTACAAATGACAAGCGAAAAATAAAAAAATATTGCGTCGTTCGCCCTCCCTATCGGAAAAAAGTTGAAGCGCACCTATTGAATAACCCTTTATAAAAGGTACGCCGAAAATAATATTAGATTAAAAAATATGAGAAAATTTTCAAGAGGAAAGGGTATTGAAAATAAAAATCGAAGACCCGGGCTTTACCCCTAAACGAGCGCTAAACGGACAAAATATTACACTGGGCGACAATGGACCCGACAAGCAGGGCGACGGTCTTTCTCCTGTGCTTCCAGCAAAGAAGTAAGGAAGTCATTGTGAACAGAAACTGTATCCGCTTACTGAAGCGTGCTTTTCCATATATAGACTTTGATGTCAACGACATGACTAAGTGAAACAAGGACAATATGGAGAAGAAGACAGCTTTGAGGTTCCAACTAAATGTTTACCAAAGCAAACCAGCTGGATGCAGTAAGTTTTAAATATTAAATGTCGGCTCCATATGCATTTACTAATATTAGGTTAGCTCATCTAGCATTTGGAATTTAATTTAGTTGGGCTATAAATAAAAGGTGATGCATATTTTCTAGTGATTTTTTTTTTTTTTGTTTTTTGAAAGAGTGGACTTTAGCATTGCAAATTTAACTCAATTTTATTTAAATGAGTGCCATGGCGCAATTGAGCGTAGATCTTTCTGTCAAATTAACTTTTCAGTATATTTTCTAGAGTTTTGGCACTTATCTCAACTTATTGGCAAGAATAATTTAAAGAATAATTAGTCTAAAACAAAAAATAATTAGTCTAGACAAATCACAGCTTAAATATTTGAATTTCGAATATGTTTTAATCTTCTTAATGTTTCCCAATTTTTTAAAGCAACTAACAACAAACTAAGTTTCAGACACATTACGAATGTTATATTAGCTGTCAAAGTAAAAAAACATCCTATTTCACATTACTAACGCTCGATGCACCATCTTGTAAATAACTTAATAGTACTGAATAATAATAATAACTTTTCATGCAAAATAGAGTGCTTATCAAAACACTTGAATCTTGGGCTGATACTTCCTAGGATATATCTCATTTAATTTCATTTCCTTATTAAGTCTATGATTATAAAAATCGTACACTCTAGAAAGCTTTAATGTTACAGAAAGTGAATGTTTAAGTTTTTGAAAAGTTTTACTATGAATAATAGGAAATAACCCCAGCAGCAAAAAGAGATCTTGGCATGACAAAATCAAGATGTAGTTTTCTCTAGATTTAATTAATTTCATTAACTGCTCTAATATGGGGGAAAAATAAAAATAATTATATTAACTGCTACAACATGAAAGGGGAATGGAAACATAATGTTATGTTTGGTACATTGAGACGTATCTACTCAAGTAATGATGGACAGTCAATTAAGCAACTAATAACATCGAAAATAAACATTAAAGGCTGAGTCTCTCCACTACTTTCAAGAGAATTCTGATGTATAAGCAAGCAACAAGTATTATAAGACGGCTGATGATGGATGGTTGGAGGGTGAAACATGTTAAACTGCGTTGAACGCGCTCAATTCTATCCAGATAATGGAAACCTATTTCAACTTAGAACGGAGTAGAGAATTAAATCGCGATTTTCTAGTATAAAGATCTTTAAAATATCTGGCAGAACGTTTTAAAAAACCGAGATCGGAGTAAACTTTGGGAATACTAAAATTTATATGGTTAACAAAAGTAAAATCTTAGTCAAAAAGGAGCCCTAGATCCCGCATCTAGTATTCTTCAACTCATATACACCAGTTACTTATATAGCAAAGAGAAACACTGCAAGCTAGCCATGATTCCAAATAACGTAGAAAAGCATATGTTCGCAGTGAGCGGACTTTCCTGTGGGGCCTAGAAACTAAATATGTGTGCATTGTGTACTTGAGTACGCCACCAGCAACGAACTCATCTTTATCAAGTTTTTCATTTGACAATTAAAGTGCTGCACTGTAAACACTTGACTATTTTTTCTGCTTCTTCTTATTTTTATTGTAATATTTCTTATTTTTTTATTTACTCTTTTTTTTTTGTATGTTCATTTCCATTTTTTTTTGTACTTTGTATTCATCAAAGCAAATCAGAAACACTCGATTGTGAAAAATCAATGGCACGCTCACCGTTTAGCTCTCAACTTTTCAGCAATTAAAATTTTAATGTCGCCAACAAAGGCAACAAAAGCATAGACATGAACAGTTGCAAAGTTGAGGCAAAACCAAATAAAAGTTTTAGCATAAAAAAAAAAATAAGACACACAAAAAAAAGAAGAAAATCATCAAAAAATGCATCTAAAACAAACATAAAAACCGGCAATGAAAATCAATCCAAAATAAACTCTGTGCTTTAGTCAGTCTATCTGTCTGCTGTCTGCCTGCCACTGAGCGTATATTGCCACTTGATTGGTGTGTGTACCTGTATGTGATAGCAGTTATGCCATTTTGATAGATCATCATCAATGCATTGCAACAGTTTGGAAGCAGCATCGCCCACCGGCCGCACGCCGTACGCCGCAGGCCGCATGCCACACGTGCTTGCCAAACATATAAACATATATACGTATGTACGTATGTTTGAATATATATCCTTATGTATATACAATATGTACACTGGCCTACCCACTTGACTTCTGAATGTATGACCGCTTGTTTGAGTGCAACAATTCTGTTGCAATAAACTATTCACTCTGCTGTCATCAACTCAGCGCGAAGCGAAGCGCTTAATCACTAAACACAAGCACATACATATGCATACATGTGCATACATATGTACAAATGCATAGATTAATATATGCAGAATATTTAGTGGATTTTGAATTACAAGTTCTAAGATTTTCTTCACTCTTAGAGTTTTTACTTTTTTTATGAGTGTGCGTATGTGCAATTAATAAATATAGAAAAATTATACAAATGCAAAGATTTGCATCACCTCTGTGTCATAAGAGCGCCATGGAATTGTAACAATTCTTTTACGTGCACCTATCGCATATATTTTCATTATATATTTCTACTCACACATATAAAAAGATAAATATGTATTATATAAACATTTCACAGTAGGGGTAGGAGTGTAAGTATTGTACTTAAAATTTAATTATTGACAGATACGACGCTTGCTGGTGTCATTGACTCTAAGTATGTCTTTATTGATGGGTTTTTTCTTTATCGTAATTGATTCATATCAATTTAAAAACAGATACTAGGACTTTAAGTAAACTATAAAGCGGATGCATATTTTGAATTAAAAAAAAAAACCGACTAGCTTTTAATATCTGTGAATACGCAGCGCTATAGTAATTAATTTCAATCAAAATTGATGTGAATGCAAAATAAAATTTTACGAGTATGCCAGCAAGTTTTCATTTAGACATAAATATCTATCTATATACATGCATAGGTGACAGATTGAAGTAGAACGGACCTCTCATTGAAAATGTGGCACGTGCTTTATGAGCAGGGAAATATCATTACGATGTGAGCTTGTATGAAAATGAGCCAAAAACTAATTTTCTGAAAAATGCCTTCGAGCTAATATATGTACCTCTTTGCGAAAAGTTCCTTTACGTTTCTGTGAGTCAGAAATATGTGCATGGTGTTGTGAATGATGTTCTGAACAAAATCGTTCTTCAAGTTGTGCAAATGCTTTAACAATAATATAAAATAATCAACCCTATCACTGAATCCATGGTAGTAAGATTTTTCTAATTTCGTAGCTGTTCTACAATGGACTTAGTAATAAGGCTGAATGAATTTTCAAAAGAAAACGAGGTTGGTGTAATATTTTGGTACACGCCATTAGAGCCATTAGTATTATACTAATCGGTTAATTTTCCAAGATGACTGAGTAGTGAGAACCATGCCGTTTTGCAAAATGTTGGACTTAACTTAGATGTCATAGAAATTTAGAGGTTGTTAATCGGTTATCCATTGCTCATGTCTACCATGTTTTGTATCGCTTTGTCTTTATTTTCCCTTTGACATGTTTCCATATGTTTTAATTTCACACGAAAAATCAATTTTGCATAGCATAACTCGAGGTAGCCAATTTTTAATTTGTTGGAAGATCCTAGCACTGCGGAAAACGGGGATCTTCTAAAAGTTCATAGGGTTTTCATAGAGATCGAGGCAAGCTTCCCATGCGTTATTACAATAGACTATGAACCTGAGTTGGCTCATAGTGGGTAGTTGGTTCAACCAAACCTAACATATGATATTCTCCCAGCTCTGTTCGCACATAGAATGATATTTTGGGAATCTGCCCCTGTGGCCACAGTTGGCCTAAGTTATTTAAGTGCCAAGTTTTTTTTTCTGAATGTTAATAAATTTATTTAACATCTTTAAGCCCACTTTTTAAGCTTAAACTCTTCTAAAAAGTTTCTTCTTACTATTGTTTATTATCTACGGTTGTTTTTTTTTTAATGCTTTTAAACACTTTTTTTTTTTTGTTTTTTTTTTTTTTGGTGTTTTGGAAAAACTCAATTAGTGGGCATATTTTCAATTCGGTCCAGGTCATGTAAATATTTTTCCGAAGTATTTTGGCGCAAGTTTTCATATATGACTCCTACCATGATTCCGATTGAAAAATAGTTACGATTTTTTCTTATTGCTCCTATTATGCTCCTTAATGTGCATATGGATTTTTTAGATTTTTCTTCAAGATGGTTTTGCACGGCCGCCTTAATCTCACTGTCGTCCGAAATTCTTCAACCCCGTAACTTCCTTTTTAAATTTTGAAGAAGTTAGGAAAAAAGTATTTGGGAGCCAGTGCCGGACTGTAGAGCGAAGGATGAATTTCTGAGAACTCCGTGGCTTTTAAGGCATTCCTCGCTGTGTGTCGAGCTGAGTGAACGTTCGTGATACTCATGGCGCACTATAATCTCTAGAACGGCGGCCGCCGTAGCCGAATGGGTTGGTGCGTGATTATCATTCGGAATTCACAGAGAGGTCGTTGGTTCGAATCTGAAAGCAAAATTAATAAAAACATTTTTCTAATAGCGGTCGCCCCTCGACAGGCAATGGCAAACCTCCGAGTGTATTTCTGCCATGAAAAAGCTCCTCATAAAAATATCTGCCGTTCGGAGTCGGCTTGAAACTGTAGGTCCCTCCATTTGTGGAACAACATCAAGACGCACACCACAAATAGGAGGAGGAGCTCGGCCAAACACCTAACAGAAGTGTACGCGCCAATTATTATTATTATTATTTTTTTAATCTCTAGAACACATTGTTTGTTAATATGTAGTTATTCTGTCCCGATTTAATTTTTCAATCGACCAGTAGTTATTTTCCGAATTTTTGGTTATTTTCTTCGATCACTATCGTCACTTCGATGTTGAAATCGCCAACCTCATTTGTTTTTACTATCGTTTATGAAGATGCAGCGTTCTCATAAACCGATAACTTTTCTTTAAAAATTTGCTTCGGCGTATTTTTTTTCCTAACAAGGAGTTCAATCACTGCGAGAATATGAACGAATGAAATAAGAAAGCGGGTGTAATTTATAATAACAATGAATTACAATTTATGTTATCAGTATTCAGTGCGAGCAGTCATAACTAGGAAATTAGATCGTCGTATTATCAGTCGCCCCTCGTATATATGTAAATATATTATATATGTGGACGAAAGTTATGCTAATTTCTATGAAGTGTTTAATCCAAGATATTTGAATATATAGGTATGTCATATTTAAATTTTTTTTACTATCATTATCAGATCTTATGTCATATCCAATCACTTAATCTGAAATTTGCAAACATGCTTTTAATAGTTATTTGCAAAAACCAAAAAAAAGCAAAAAATAATGCTTGATTAATGGTCATTTTATACTCACGAAAATCAATTATACACGCTACCGCGTTCTAACAAAAAAGAAAAGTTAACACATTTTTTTAGTTATTAAGTAATCGTTGTAAAATTATAAAATGCATAACCAATATTTACTTTAAAATGGTTGAAAAACTACAAATATTTATACTTTGTAAAACAAAAAACAGACATTAATTTTTTATTTTTTTTTTTTGGTTTCTGTTTTCGTTTTGTTTTTTGGTTTTAGTAATTTCTAGTAATTTTATACTTGTATACTAAGATATGTATGTATATGTGTACAGTGCTTAGAAGCGCATTACAAATAATAGAATGCATGTCAAATCAAAATGATTTTAATTACTTCAAGCAACTAAAAGAGCAAACGTACTAAATATAAGTACTTGGAGCCAATAGGATATTGTTAAATCTTTTCTGTTTTTCTTCTGTACAGAAACATTGTATTTTATTTTGATTATCCTCGTTGGAAGAACCCAAAATAAAAAGCTCTATACTACTATGGCCGTTTATGCATTTATATATTGCTTTTACATGCATACAAATACATATTCGTATATCCAATATGCACTTAAGTCTTAATGATCTGCGCTTAGCTTTGCTCAGCTGTTGCTCATTCGCGGTTGAATCATCGCATTGGGTTTTGATGCTAATAATGCTTGCAGCGTTACACCCAGTTTTTGTAGCGCGAACATTGTTTATGAACACAGCGTCAAAGTCATCATAAAAAAGGTTTAATTGTAATAAATTAGTATGCAATTTGACTAATATCCAACTGATAAGTAAAAAATTAATAACACAATTAATTTGGGGGTGTTACTGAGTTGCTTAGCTTGTGACCGTAAACCTATGCTGAAGTGCCGTAACTAATAGCTCCGGTGTCGCTGTTGTTTAGTGTTGTTTTAATTGAGCATTCAATGATTAATAGATTGTTATGGTTTTTATTTAAACTCTTACGGTACTAAATTCAAAGATAAATCTGTTATTCCGTGTTGACATGAAAAAATATTAGAAAATTTAAATATTTTAAGTTAACGAGTTCCGCTCACCGTAAACGGAAGTAGCTATAATTTAGTTGAAAATTAAGAAAAACTTCGAGACGCATTAATAATAAAAAAATGTTATTAACTCCCTTACCAGATAAGCTGAATATTGCAACAATTAAAACTATTATATTTTGTTAACAAAAAATTCATAAAAGTAAAATTTTGCTTTCAGAATTTGATATTCCAAAAATCCAAATGTCGAAAGCAACGTTCTCAATTTAGGCCTTCTTCTTCTTAATTGGCGCGATAACCGCTTACGCGATTTTGGCCGAGTTTAACAAAGCGCGCCAGTCGTTTCTTTCTCGTGCTAACCGGCGCCAGTTGGACACACCAAGTGAAGCCAAGTCCTTCTCCACCTGATCTTTCCAACGCAGAGGAGGCCTTCCTCTTCCTCTACTACCACCAGCTGGTACCGCATCGAATACTTTCAGTGCCGGAGCGTTTGTATCCATTCGGACGACATGACCCAGCCAACGTAGCCGCTGGATCTTTATTCGCTGCGCTATGTCTATGTCGTCGTAAAGCTCATACAGCTCATCGTTCCATCGTCTGCGATATTCGCCGTTGCCAACGTGCAAAGGTCCAAAAATCTTGCGCA
The DNA here is from genome assembly GCA_037575425.1 of Anastrepha fraterculus. Classification (NCBI taxonomy): domain Eukaryota; kingdom Metazoa; phylum Arthropoda; class Insecta; order Diptera; family Tephritidae; genus Anastrepha; species Anastrepha fraterculus. The sequence continues at coordinate 11,231 of JAYXIM010048829.1, forward strand.
GAATCTTTCTCTCGAACACTCCAAGCGTCGCTTCATCGGATGTTGTCATCGTCCACGCTTCTGCGCCATACGTTAGGACGGGCATGATGAGAGTCTTGTAGAGTGTTAGTTTTGTTCGTCGAGAGAGGACTTTACTACTCAATTGCCTACTTAGTCCAAAGTAGCACTTGTTGGCAAGAGAGATTCTACGTTGGATTTCAAGGCTGACATTGTTATCGGTGTTAATGCTGGTTCCTAAATAAACGAAGTCTTTTACAACCTCGAAATTATAACTGTCAACAGTGACGTGGGTGCCGATACGCGAGTGCGCCGACTGTTTGTTTGATGACAGGAGGTACTTCGTTTTGTCCTCGTTCACCACCAGACCCATTCGCTTAGCCTCTTTATCCAGCTTGGAGAAGGCAGAACTAACAGCGCGGTTGTTAAGGCCGATGATGTCAATATCATCGGCATACGCCAACAATTGTACGCTCTTATAAAATATTGTGCCTGAGCGATTAAGTTCTGCGGCTCGTACGATGCTCTCCAACATCAGGTTAAAGAAGTCACACGACAGCGAGTCACCCTGTCTGAAACCTCGTTTGGTATCAAACGGCTCGGAGAGGTCCTTCCCAATTCTGACGGCGCTGCTGGTGTTGAGCAACGTCATCTTGCATAGCCGTATTAGTTTCGCGGGGATACCAAATTCAGACATCGCGGCATACAAGTAACTCCTTTCCGTACTGTCGAATGCAGCTTTGAAGTCGACGAAAAGATGGTGTGTGTCGATTCTCCTTTCATGGGTCTTTTCCAAGATTTGGCGTATCGTGAATATTTGGTCGATAGTAGACTTTCCAGGTCTAAAGCCACACTGATAAGGTCCAATCAGTTGGTTGACGGTGGGCTTCAGCCTTTCACACAGTACGCTCGCTAGAACCTTATAGGCGATATTTAGAAGACTAATCCCGCGGTAATTGGCACAAATTGCAGGATCGCCCTTCTTATGGATTGGGCAGAGCACACTTAAATTCCAATCGGCAGGCATGCTTTCATCCGACCATATTTTGCATAGGAGCTGATGCATGCACCTTACCAGCTCCTCGCCGCCATGTTTGAATAGCTCAGCCGGCAGTCCGTCGGCGCCCGGGGCTTTGTTGTTCTTTAGCCGCGTTATCGCTATTCTCACCTCGTCATGGTCGGGTAGCGGAACGTCAATTCCGTCGTCAACGATTGGGGTATCGGGATCATCACATTCTCTTTGACATGCGCAGCTATCACTATTAAGCAGGTTCGAGAAGTGATCCCTCCATAATTTAAGAATGCTCTGGATGTCGGTCACCAGATCGCCGTCTTTGTTCTTACAGGAAAACGCCCCGGTCTTAAAACCTTCTGTAAGCCGCCGAACTTTCTGGTAGAATTTTCGGGCGTTGTTCCTATTGGCCAGCATCTCAAGCTCCTCACACTCACGTATTTCGGCCTCTCGTTTCTTCTGTCGAATAATACGTCTCTCTTCTTTTCTTAGCTCTCTGTAGCGATCCCACATGGCTCGCGTTGCGCCCGATCGCAGCGTGGCTCTGTAGGCAGCATCTTTTCTTTCGGCGGCAGCATGACATTCCTCGTCGTACCAATTGTTTTTTCGGGCTCGCCGGAATCCGATTTCTTCTTCGGCGGCGGTACGTAGAGAACGAGAAATATTGCTCCATTGCTCGTGCATGCCGGTTTGTTGGGCAGTACTCTCTGAGAGCAAGAGTGAGAGTCGAGTGGCGAATCTTCTGGCTGTCTGTTGTGATTGCAGCTTTTCGATGTCGAACATTCTTTGCGTAGTTAGATGGACGCTTTTCGCTGCACAGAGGCGTGTGCGCAGTTTGGCTGCAACAAGGTAATGATCCGAGTCGATGTTGGGTCCTCGGATCGTACGTACATCTAATACACTAGAAGCGTGTCTTCCATCTATCACAACATGATCGATCTGGTTTCGCGTTTTTCGATCAGGAGACAGCCAGGTAGCTTGGTGTATAGTTTTATGCTGGAATCTGGTGCTGCAGACTACCATGTTTCGGGCCCCGGCGAAGTCGATCAGCCTCTGTCCGTTACCGGATGTTTCGTTGTGCAGGCTAAATTTTCCGACTGTGGGACCAAAAATTCCCTCCTTGCCCACCCTGGCGTTGAAGTCACCAAGCACGATTTTTATGTCGTGGCGGGGGCAGCGCTCATAGGAACGTTCCAAGCGCTCATAGAAGGAATCTTTGGTCGCATCGTCCTTCTCTTCCGTCGGGGCGTGGGCGCAAATTAGCGATATGTTGAAGAATCTGGCTTTGATGCGGATTGTTGCGAGACGCTCGTCCACCGGAGTGAACGACAGTACTTGGCGACGAAGTCTCTCTCCCACAACAAATCCGACACCGAATTTGCGCTCCTTTACATGGCAGCTGTAGTAGACGTCGCAAGGTCCTATGGTTTTCTTTCCTTGCCCCGTCCATCGCATCTCTTGGATGGCAGTGATGTCAGCCTTTACTCTCACGAGGACATCAACCAGCCGGGCAGAGGCACCTTCCCCATTAAGGGACCGGACATTCCAGGTGCATACCCTCAAATCATAGTCCTTAGTTCGTTTGCAGGGGTCGTCATCGGTGTTGGAAGTTCTCATCCGAGGCTTTGTATATGCTTTCATTGGGGGGAGGTTTTTAAGTGGCGGGTCCCAAACCCAGCGCACAACCAGCTATCCTGGAATGTTTCGCCTTCTCACTTTAGCTCACTCCCGAACGGGTGTTCGGAAGCTACCCAGAGGATACTTGGGCTAATCCCGGGAGTTGTGAGCTGCTTGAACCATATGCAGAAGAATCGTCCTGGCCACTCCCAAGTGAATGGCGATCAGTAACTTTCCCCACTTGCGTGGACTTCTACATATGGAACCATCCTCCAATTTAGGCCTTACTAAGTTAAAAATGGTCACGATTTTTTGATGAGGTTATGTTACAAATAACACTGTGCTACATAATTTTTGCAGGAGAGAAAGACTATTTTACTAATGAATTTTGCAAAGCTTAAAAAGTGTATAACCAAAATGATATTTTTGTGATGTGTGATCTAGGGGCAAGCGTTGGGTACAAAAATTGCTATAACCTATGTATTTTCGGCTGGAAAAGTTATAAATGTGAGCCTGTTCTGTTTGCTGTTCCAATGATTCGGACCGAAATTGACTGCCGCAGTGATCAAAGTAGTCAGAAGATCTCGAAAGTAAAGCGTTTTCCAATAACAGGTATTATTTAAATATATAAAGGGCTATCGAGAGATGATTAACAATTTTTTGTGACCGGAATTGGATGGTATTGATCTGGACAACATTTATTTTCAGCAAGACAAGTTTGGCTTAGCTTTTTCTCAAATTTCTTTTACGCATTTTCACGTTCTCCTTCAAAGGGACATCTATGTATAATTTTATGCAGGCCACCAAGGGTTGATGATATTTTAAAAGAGAAGTTTCTATGTCACTTCAAAGTTTACCATTTCCTGTCATAGAGGAAAACTTTCATCTACCTCAATAATTAGAAGAAACTCTCATTAAGACCATATTGATATTATTTTAATTAAATACAAATTCCAAGCTTTTACGCACATCGTTTAAATAGCAACGAATCGTACATAGAAATATAAATTTATTTGAATCGAGTAGCTGTGTGTTTTAATATCTTTATCTATATACATATGTATATGAATGTGAAAATCTGTCCCTATGTTCGCTTATAACTCGAGAATGGCTGAACGGATTTATCTTATCTTGGTCTTGAATTATTCGTGGAGGTCTAGGGAAGGTTTTAAAGCTGAGAAAAATTCGAATAATTGCCGGGAAAATGGTCAAAACGTGGACCCGGGTAACCTTCGGATGTGTATATACAATATGGGTATCAAATGAAAGCTGTTGGTGAATGCTTTAGTTCAGAGTATTTTTCATGCCGCTCCGTGACTAGGGTCTCGAGATAGAGACCAAAACGTGGACCCTAGAATGTGTATATACAATATGGGTATCAAATGGAAGCTGTTGGTGAATGCTTTAGTTCAGAGTATTTTTCATGCCGCTCCGTGGCTAGGGTCTCGAGATAGAGACCAACACGTGGACCCTAGAATGTGTTTGTACAATATGGATATCAATTGGAAGCTGTTGGTGAATGCTTTAGTACAGAGTATTTCTCACGCCGCTCCGTGACTGGGGTCTCGAGATATAGGTCAAAATGTGGGCCCGGGTAACCTTCGGATGTGTATATACAATATGGGTATCAAATGGAAGCTGTTGGGGAATGCTTTAGTTCAGAGTATTTTTCATGCCGCTCCGTGACTAGGGTCCCGAGATAGAGACCAACACGTGGACCCTAGAATGTGTTTGTACAATATGGATATCAATTGGAAGCCGTTGGTGAATGCTTTAGTACAGAGTATTTCTCATGCCGCTCCGTGACTGGGGTCTCGAGATATAGGTCAAAACGTGGACCCGGGTAACCTTCGGATGTGTATATACAATATGGGTATCAAATGAAAGCTGTTGGTGAATGCTTTAGTTCAGAGTATTTTTCATGCCGCTCCGTGACTAGGGTCTCGAGATAGAGACCAAAACGTGGACCCTAGAATGTGTTTGTACAATATGGATATCAATTGGAAGCTGTTGGTGAATGCTTTAGTACAGAGTATTTCTCATGCCGCTCCGTGACTGGGGTCTCGAGATATAGGTCAAAACGTGGACCCGGGCAACCTTCGGATGTGTATATACAATATGGGTATCAAATGGAAGCTGTTGGTGAATGCTTTAGTTCAGAGTATTTTTCATGCCGCTCCGTGACTAGGGTCCCGAGATAGAGACCAACACGTGGACCCTAGAATGTGTTTGTACAATATGGATATCAATTGGAAGCTGTTGGTGAATGCTTTAGTACAGAGTATTTCTCATGCCGCTCCGTGACTGGGGTCTCGAGATATAGGTCAAAATGTGGGCCCGGGTAACCTTCGGATGTGTATATACAATATGGGTATCAAATGGAAGCTGTTGGTGAATGCTTTAGTTCAGAGTATTTTTCATGCGGCTCCGTGACTAGGGTCCCGAGATAGAGACCAACACGTGGACCCTAGAATGTGTTTGTACAATATGGGTATCAAATGGAAGCTGTTGGTGAATGCTTTAGTTCAGAGTATTTTTCATGCCGCTCCGTGACTAGGGTCCCGAGATAGAGACCAACACGTGGACCCTAGAATGTGTTTATACAATATGGATATCAATTGAAAGCTGTTGGTGAATGCTTTAGTACAGAGTATTTCTCATGCCGCTCCGTGACTGGGGTCTCGAGATATAGGTCAAAACGTGGGCCCGGGTAACCTTTGGTTGTGGATGTGCAATATGGGCATCAAATGAAAGCTGTCGATAAGTGCTTTAATGTGGAGTAATTTTCATACCTATTGATGACTAGGGTCTCGAAATATATGCCAAAACGTGGACCCACCATGTCTTTGCCAACGAAGCGGGCCGGGTTTGCTAGTATTTATATATAATAACTCATTTAACAGCAAATGCGGACATAAAACTTTAAACTTACATGTTGGGTAAATAAACTTTTTATTTTATATGAGCAACCGCATAGACCAAGAGAGACTAACGGCGCTTTAATGGTTTCTACTACTATTTAAAAAATGTAAAACTTGAATCTAAAAAATGTAACTTATGTAGGCAAAGGGCCTCAATTTAAACAATATTAGTGATTAAAATTTGTTTGTCAAAGAATTTTTAAATTTAATTAATGCTGGAACGAGCGGGCGAAAATTAAAGATTGTATTACATTTACATAAAACTTGGTAGCAAAATCTTTTGAGTTCGCTGAATACAAATATAAAAATGTGCTTGAACGAATTTAGAGGAGTTTTAAATGTTTTTTAGAAATTCGAAAACTCTGAACAGACTCTAATAATAACTTATTTTCAAGTGTGCCCCATTTGAAAGAATTGGGGAGTTCTTTGTCAGCCTTTATTCATGTTTTACACAACAACAACGGCAACTTGTGACATAAAAATGGAAGGCACATAACAACATTTTATTTAATTGTGTAATACTCGTAATAAGGTGTTTTCGCTTTTATTTCAAACCAATCGTTTACCCACACTGCGAACATACCCAAATGCACTTATGTAATTATGTGAATACGTGTGTGCGTGTGAATTTGTATAATCTCTCAGTAAAGTGAATAGTCACACATAAACCAGCTAGAAAAATGAAAGTTAACAAGTACAAATAGTTTCAATATGCAACATGAAGATGCAATACTCGATCCTATATTTAGCAGAAGATGCAGCTATCCATCGATCGCACTACAACAAATTGCAATCATTTCCGCTGTCGATTACTGATAACATACATCAATGATTCCCTTCCATCGACCTACCTTACATATACCTACACATAGCATGTAGCTGTATGCCTAGCTACACATTCATCACTTGCCTCGAATGCCGATAGTATGCAACGTGCTGCATGTTGCAATGATGCCCTCGCTTTCAGTGTTGGTGGCAGATGTTCGCTGATTACCATTAACAACACCACAACTGATCGCTAAAGATCGTAATTTTTCCTAAGCTGCGAACCAAGAAATATTATCAAATAAATATGCTACAGAAGTATTGTTAGCTAGGAAAAATAAAAATAAAAAAGGAACAATTTGCCACATTCGCTTTTAAATCGCGCAATCGCATTGAAAATATTATCTTACTATACTCATTCACTCACTCGCTCATTCACCTACATTTGAATTGACGAAAATTCACTCATCAGATTTATGAGCCTTCCCGAACCCTGAGAAATGTTGCGACCTGTCAGCACTTGGCTCTACATACATGCGTACATATGCGCAGATATGAGTACTTATGTGTATATTTTTATATGCCAACGTTCATATGCATCTAACTGATTCTCTGTAACCGGCGTGCCAAACAAGTGATATGTTTACGATTGCTTACACAACATCTGAAAATTTGGTTGTTTCGCCTGAAAATTAACCATTTTATGGCTGTCGTTTTCTTCATTTAATAGCTTGTCAGGATTTTCATATTTTTTCTAATTTTGTTGAGGGAGGTACGCGGTTGAACCGAAAGGGCTTATGGTGCTCAAAGGGTTAATTGTTTTCATCTTACGTTATTCTATTTATATTTTTTAAACAGATTTAACAGCTGTCAAAAGCATGCTCTTAAGTCATAAAATTACAAATATTTGCGAACAACTCGAAAGATTTACAAATAAAAATCCACATGCACGTAGATGGGTAAAATTTTGTATATCGCAGAAGATGTAACCACACACAGAAATGCACATCTTCCAAGTATCAACTACTCCCTTGCAGTTGTTGTGTAAGTTACAGCCCTGTACTAAAATATTGCTCACGTTCGTAACTCGACGACTAAATCTACGTACATATGTACATAAATAAATATAAATTTGTTTGTATTTGATTCTAAAATTTTTGCACCATGAATATTTATTGTCAGAAGCTGAAAAGCAATAAGGCACTTGCATTTTTAATATTTAAAAAAACTAAAACTAAGTGCACGAAATCCTACTAGAAAATAAAACTATATGTTTGGCCAGCCCCGCCGAATATTTTTGTCATGAAAAAGTTTCTCATGAAAAACAGTTGGCATTCAGGGGCGGCGTGAAACTGTTGGCCCCTTAATTTTTAGGGCAACATCAAGACACATGCAAAACATTGAAGAAGAAATGCGGTCAAATACTTAATTTACGTCATATGTACACCTGTGTTCAAAGCAATAGATAATATAAAAGTGTAATGCTCCCAAACTTGTATAAAACTCACAAAAATTTAGCAAATTTAAGAAAATTCTCATCAAAATTTGTAACTTGTTTTGTTTTTTAGGTATAAAAAGTAAAAGCTTGAAGTCGCTCCAAAATTGTGTTGATTCTCTGCATTTTTTTTTTTTTTGCGAATGATGTTAGAATTTTCTTCCATATAAAGGGAGGGGTCTAGGGTTTGAGCATTTTTTTTAATGAATTTTTTAGACTTTGCTTTAGAGATATGAATAGTGAAAATGTATTTAAACTTTTTGTACATTATAAAGCATCATTTCAACAATATTGTACTAAATTTTTGTAAGAAAATATCGGGAAATAAGCCGGTGAGGTAACTTTTCCGAAAACGCCTTTTCCAAAAAGTGATTTGCGGTGACTATCGTATCTAGTTGTAGAATCACCTGAAATAAAAAAAACAAAATTAGTTGGTTAAATTATCACCAAAACCTCCCCCCACTGGCTCCGATTTTTTTTTTTTTCATTTTTACGTTGCCTGCGCGTTTTTTAAGCAAAAAGTGCGATTTTCACTGATTTTTTTCGCTGTATAAGTGGAAACCGCCCTTAATATAAAACAAAAAACTGAAAAATCTCTCAGTGGGGGGAGGTATTTTATATATAGAAGTTGTATACCAAATTTGAAAAAGATCGGTTAAATATTGTTGAAGTTCTAATAGTCACGGACTTTGAAAAAGTGGTTTCGAGAAAAACGCGTTTGAAAAAAACGTTCCGCTCCAAACGCTCGCAGCTGTCGCAGAGGAGTAGGGACAAAAACGTCTATAACTCCAAAAGTTTTGCTCCGATTGAGCTGAAATTTTGGGACAACATTTTTGAGATGATTTACTATAAGAAAAGGCTATTTCCAAAAAATCGATTTTTTGAAAGTCAAACCCTAGACCCTTCCCTAAAGCACATGTTCGGAAGTTCTTCACATGGAAGAAAAGCTCATAAATAGTAAATTTATTTTATATTTCATTAATATTATATTATTATTTATTTATAATTCATTAATATGTGGCAGTTTTATAATATTGCAAAGGATGTAAAATATATATTACAGATATCAAAGTGAAAGTAGAGGAGTGAAAGATTGCAGACAATTTCTGAAAACCGGCTTTAATATTTTCGTCCGTTTTAACAGGCAACTTATGTAGATAAATATGCTTTTTAGTTTTAATAACCTATGTTTAATATCCTTAAAAGATGAACTATTCATGAATGTTTAATAGGATTGCCAAAACTAAGTAGTTACATAAATTTCTCTCAATATTTATTTATTTAAATTTCATCAATTAGAGTGTATCTCAAATAGACTACCAAAAGTAAAAAATCATAACAACTTACAATATAAATATGTATGTATAAAGATGGACTAAAATGCACAAAAATTTTGCAGTTTAAAAAATGCAACGCCACACTTACATAGTTTAGACTTAAAGCTCTCAAGTAAATTTTCGATTACATTTAAATGTTTACAGACTTGGTTAGTCTGCCTCATTAACTAAGAAATTGGTTTTGGAATAAAGTACGTGAATCATGTCGCTGAATCTAAGATCGCGAGCAGGACAATTGCATAGAATTAGCTCAATCAAGGAGTGATAATTGATATAACTCGTAATCCCCAGTAAACATAACTTTACGTCTACTGAAAGACATTCCCAGCATTGAGAGGCAAACATTAAGCATCACCCATGCCCATCTTAAAGTGTAATGCAGTCAGACACATTTTCTATGCGACTGCATATCTTCAGGACATCCGCGTACATTAGACAATTAAAGTTACGAAAACGTCCGGAATATCATTGACAAATATCAAGAAAAGTATCGACCGGCGCTACCTCTGGCTACACCGGAAATTAATCTAATCGGCTCTTATTCAATATTATTTATAAGTTTAGTCAAACGAAAAAAAAGAGTTTACGCAAAATGTACAATTCTAAATACATATACCGCTATAACTCCCTAGTCACTGATTAAAAATTTATTAAAACTCCAAAATCGGAAAAAGCGTAGAAAACCCTCTTAAGCAAAAACTAATTTTCGTCATTTCACAATTGGTCTGAAACTATTCAAGTTATTATCGAGTGTATCGAAATTATCGGCTATCGGAAAGACAACAAGTTAGGTCACTAGCTTTTACCAACTTAATTCTATAAGTAAGTCTAACAATATATACAATTTTTTAAGTGAACGATGAGCGACCCCTGTAGATATTTCACTTAGCTGATTTTGGTGATCGCGACATTTACGCTTAGGGAGATATCAGCAATTTCGACATAAAAAGTTAATGGGATTTGTGTAATAAGCATTCGAAAATTTATAGTATTGGATTATGCGTTCTAAAAGATTATTGAAATATTTTGAACACTTTTTTATAAATTTTTATTAAAATATCAGAGATCTTTTCTTAAATTTTAGTGAGAGTAGCAGTTCCCAATTTATTTTAATAGGCAATTGTCACTTTACGACTGCTGAAAGACATAGGTATACTGACATTTCCCAGCGTCGAAAGGCATTAGCACCACCCATGCCCATCTTGAATCCTAATGCAGTCAGACACATTTTCTATGCGACTGCATATCTTCAGGTCATCCGCGTAATTGGATAACGTAAGGTTACGAATATATTCTATATTTGTTTTCAATATTTCTAAGATTTGTGCATGCATTTTATTTTTTATTATAAAATATTTTACTGGGTGATGTTTAATTTAAATGAGCTTCGACTTATTTAAAATCATTCGCATTTAGTTTGATTATATGGAAAATTAAGATATTTCAGTGCTAACAGCTTTACAAGGCTTACAAGGCTGTGAGTACAAGAAATGAAGCCATTTAACCATCGGCAGCACTACCTCCGCACGTTAACGCACTAGGGCATTGTGGGAGGTCGAGTAAATATAAATTAGGTAATAAATAATACTAGTTTGGAAAAAAATAAATCCACTATTTTTAAACAAATGGTTTAAAATGTTTTGTGGTCGATCTTTACCTCTTGGGCGATGCCACAACTGTGATTTTATCAACATTCACAATTTTAGTGGTCTGACTTGTATTCGACCTAGAAAATAGTGGATTTTTGTCTCAATTGAAAAACTTATTGTTAATATAGACAGGTGTAATATTTTTTGGAAGCAATAAAAAAAAATCGAAATCGAAATTGAAATCGGTATAACTGGAGTTTTCAAAAAAGTAAAAAAGTTATATGCGGAAAGGTATCGCAAACTTATTATAACCTATCCTTTCTAATTGGCGTCAACTTGGCCAGAAAGAAACAACTGGCGCGAATTTTCGGAGTTGTCCGCCCAAAATTGTTCAGGCATTTAAAATGCTTCTTATATCACATTCATTTTCAATCTATTAAATCACGTGCTAGACATAATTCTTCAGTTCTTTAAAAATCAATTATATACAATTTTATACAAAATAATTAAAAGAATTTATTTGGCAGATTGTTTTTTTTCACATTTACATTCAGCAGATGCGAATTTCATACAATGCTTTTAAAATTGCATATTAATCTGTTGTGTGTTTGTTTCTTGACTTTTTGTTTTTTTTTTTGTTTTTGCTTAATAGTTTTGATATTTCGCATTTGGATATTCTGGGATTAAAATATCTAATATTCAGCTATAATTTTATATACAAAAGTAAAATCAAAAATTTCCAGTGCATAAATATTAGAATAAATATTTATTCGCCAGTCATCATTTCCATGAATTCTGGAAAGAAAGAAAGAAAATGTTAGAAAATGATTATAATAATTTATACTACATACATATGTATATTTTTAGCAAAGAATTATATTAAATGGGATAAAATGGATTATCTTATAAGCAAAGAATGGATGTATGTACGGATATGCATATAAATATACACATAAATTTACCTACACATATATACACCCTTTTCGAGTTACCTAAATAAACATATTTTGAGAAGCAGCCCCCCTCTCACACAAGCGCCCGCGACTCTCGCATACTTCGTAGGAATATTTATTTGCGTGTATCCGATTCCACATATGCATACATACAAACACTTATAAATATACATATGTGGGCGTGTATTTGCTTTGGCTCATTAAGAATTTCGGAAGCATAAAAAAATTTTTTAATTTACTCATACATACATATGTTTTATAATCACTCTCGGAAAAAAATTATTGCTCTTGATTTTATTGCCCATTTTATCTTTTTCATTTATGCAAGATCAGGCATTTACGGAAAAAGCACATGCTTTTTATTCTTTTTGTTTTTTGGTTTAAATATTCAAAACTATTTATAGTGGAATTATGAATCCAGTTGCTTTCATAAACATTGTATTGGCTGACAAATATCAGGTCAGTCCATAAGTTCGTGCGTTGTTTAAAGGTGGTTTTAAAATTAATAAAAAAGATGTTCAAAGTATTTATTAATCAATAATTTATTTTCCTTCACTATTTACAATGCCTTCCCAACGTTTAGGCAAATTTTTAATTCCCATTCAATTCTCATTTAATTTAACTTATGATTTTACTGACTTTATTGGAATGTATGCACTTTGTTTTAACAACCTATACACTTTTTTACAGCTATTTGTAAGCACTCGTCGTCAATTTATCACTAACTATGGTTGGCAAATAATAATTGTCGTTTTCACTCAAACTTTTACTTGTAATAGTAATAGTAAATGTACAAAATTCTAGAAAATTTACGTACATTGACATTATTCTTGAAAATTGAGAAATGCGCATACATACATAGTACATCTACAAACATTTATGAATGCCAATAAAGCGATTATAGCGCTCACATTTTAAAAATTTCACAAAATTCCTTGAAAGAAAAATTTAAAGCGAACTTAGCACTGCAATGTGGGTGTACAAATTCTTATTTTCCTTACGGAGCTGGTAGCATCTGCCTCTGCAGATACTAATGTGAGGTCAAATACTTTAATCAAACACCAGTTATCTCCTAATTTACATATTTATTTATGAATATTCCATATTGCTCCTGCAGAATGGCAATAAGAAAGCAACAAAGTAAGTTATGACTTAGCTATGTGAGCAGACAAGATATCATTTTAAATATTTTCTGATAAAAGCACCGAATGCCTTTTAGTTTAATTTAATGTGTAGTTGGACCAAAATGGCTAGAAATGCTAATTAGCACGTAGTGCAGGAGCTATTATAAAAAGTACACACCTATGAAACTGGAATTCGCTACAATAGGGCACCAGCTCTAAGTGTGTACATTTTCGTAATTCATAAACCCCTTATTTTTATGATTATGGCCGCTGCTAACAACATTTAACTAGTTTCAATATTAAACAATAATTTCTCACAAAAAAAGGGTTAAACCTTTTTTTTTGCGCTGATTCCGACAAGTTTTCCGTTTCAATATTCGTTAAGTAGAGTATTTGTCTGTTGTAAGTTTCTAAAACCTGGTGAAGTTGTTACAATTCGTAATATTGTAACCACTGTCAGAGTTCATTATGGATGTCATGTGTTCATGTTAAGCCACTTACTATCGAATAAAGACAGACCTTTAAACCAATTTTGTTTTAAAATAATTTTTACTAAACAAAAAAAATATTTTGAGTGATGGAAATATTTGCTTCGTTGCTTGTCTGTTTGTATACTGCAGCTGTCTAGTTCACGGTGTCAAATGTGATTGACATACGACTCCATTTGCAAAAGTTATAAATCTTCCTGTAGGGTGATTAATTTTGTGCCACCTTATACCGATGAAACCGGTATTGAAATATATAAGTAATATGTAAATGTATGAATTTATAAACTGCATCAAAATGTTTTATTGATTTCGGCGTCTGCTAACAGCAGCCAGCTCACAAGATTACCATGCACTAGGTTTATACTTATGAAACCGGACTTTAAAGTGGCAGCGAAGCCACTACCTTCGAAAATATGAAAAATTATGAATTAGTAAAATCACTGATCTGGCTATAGAACAACAAGTGTTCGCAGTTTACTCGAGAAGTAAAAAGCCGGAATTCATTAAGTACCTCTACTTTTTACCATTTTTGAGTATCAAAAGAAAAAATGTTTCTTAGAAATTCCGTTTTCACTGGCTTTCGGTAATTTGAAGATTGTTGTTCCAACAGTTGGTCGAAAAAATTTGTATATCGTTGAAAAATTTACTAATTCAACTACTAATCGAAAACTCATAACTGCTGCGCCATGGTTTTTTGAAGCAAAGAAAGTTATGAGTTTCGAAAAATCGAAAGAAATTTTATGTTAATTGTTTTAATTATTTAAATATTTTTCTTATTTATTTAAATATATTGGCTTATATTATTTATTATATATTGGCTTAAACAATTCAAAATATGTTTGCTCGAGACCACACTTTCAGCATCCAATAACCACAACAGCTCAATTGCTTTCTACGTCAATTTAAAAATATTTATCAAATGTCAAAAGTAGTGACACAAAATGGTTGGCTAAGTTTCAAAGCTGGCGGAATGCCAAAAAAATTTGAAAACAATATTTCAAACATGCAATATTTCAGCTATCCTCCACAGAGGTATTTTGAACAAATATAGCTCCAAGATTTTGAAAATAAAACAAATATAAAACTATTGACAATAAGTCAAATATTTTCTGAAACACTTGCTCAAAATATAACGACAGCAAAACAAATTGCTTTTGACACGATTTTCAGATATTTATGTATAAATTTAAAATAATTCTGACATGCAACTGCTTATAGAATTACACTGAAATTTTGTTCAATTAGCCGTAGAAATATACGGGATACAACAGTACTGGTAATATCTTTACTCAATTGTAAACAATGACACAGCAGTCTGGAATAATAAACTATTTATAACTTTAAATTTTGCCCTATCTCTTCGTTAATTCGTTTAACCAATAGACCGAGCTTTACTATTCCTAACTCTGAACTATCATTGAACTCTTCTCATTTTCTCATCTAGCCATTAGACTAGAGTTTACTAACCGAACTATTTTGGTTTTTTTTTTTTAATTTGCCGACGAAATAAATTTTTCTAGTTCCGAAACTATGAAAAGTTTGGAGTAAAAATCCACTGTTTATTCAGATTCTTCCAATAATGGGGATACCGGTAAGCAACTGTTCTTTACTTAAATTGCCTACAAAATGTTCACTTTACTTTAATTCACTTTATACCTAACTACAAACTGTAAAGGGTAAATTAGCTATTCTTTCATATCGGCTGGCGAGTTTAGCAAACTTTTGAGAGAACGAAGATGGGTAAATCGGCACGATAAAGAGAACTGTAATGTTAGAGGTTTGTTGTCAAAAGCACCCTTTCACAGATAACCTAAAGCTTAATGGCAGGTTGGTCGCACAAAGACAACTTCTATAAAAACTTCTTGCCAAAAAAAAATTAGGTTCAGCTTGTTGACACAGATGTCTTCATTGTAAATAGCAGCCGTGCTGCGTTGAAAGCACTACACTCGCATAAGTTTTACTTTTCACAAACAAAAAATTGATTTCATATAAATTATCGCTCTAACACTCAGGCAAAGAACTTTACCCAGAGAAAGAAATACCACATGGGTAGCTCAATGTAAACATAACAGAGCTATGTGTGTTTTACGTATTCGTGATGGGCACCAAAAATTAATTTAACTTTTTCACTTGTTAATAATGATTCCATAAAATGTTTTTGATCATTACTTTATACACAGAGCCGTCGGAGTAAATCCTGAAAATATGTAGGGAGGCCTGGATCAGTGACATACCTAAGTCCCAAAACTGCTGATAAAGCGGCTTATTTTTAATATATTCGCGTTACTCAACTGAAAGTATTTTGCGGTACTAGGTGCTAGTAAAATAGGGCAACGTTTCGCGCCAGAAAAAAATTCAAAAAATAATTGAGGGGCATAGTTACAAAACCCACTCTGTCAATTTGGTACAGGTTTCAGTAAGACTTCGCATATGCTGCATACGAGTATACACAGACTTTACTCCACAGCATTATTTTCCAACCACCGAGCGCCAGATTTGTGGCGAATCTGCAAGCTGAAGAACAATACCCTCAATTACTTCAGGTAGGGCACAGTTGAAGCAAAGTCTAAGGCAAAGTCTCATAACTTTAAGCACGCATTGGACACCACCGTCGCCGAGGTAACAACTCCAAGATGGGCCAAGGAGAGTTGACTTTTGCATGTAGGCGTTTCAAGTCCCAGCCGTTGCTAATGTTTATTACATCGAATATATTCCAACTATGGCATATGTTGTTCTAAGTTGCATGATATGTGCATTTGCATGCCTAGAACCTCACTTACTAACTTAATATCTAAGTTAATAAACTTACCATCGAAATCCACGGTTCCGGAACCATCAGAATCGATTTCCTCAATCATGATGTCCAATTCCTCATTGGTCAGCTGGTCATCCAGTTCGCGTAGGATTTCACGCAAGCAAGAGGTTGGAATGTAGCCATTGCCCTGTTTGTCATACAAACGGAAGGCTTCACGCAGTTCCTTTTGCATGGCTTCATCATCCTCCTCAACAATGAATTTGGCAGCGAGTTGGACGAATTCTTCGAATTCCAAACGGCCTGATTCTGTGATTGGATTGAGTAGAGAAAAATAAATTTAGAATCGTAAAAAAAATCTGTATAGTAAATGGTTTCATTCACAACTCACTGTCTTCATCAACCTCTTCGATCAGTTCTTCCAAGATCTTCTTGTCGAAGGGCTGACCCATAAGGCGGAGAATATCAGCAACCATTTCAGTTGAGATGCTGCCGCATTTTTGATGATCGAAACTGTTGAAGGCCTTTTGCAACACGGCAATTTGCTCGGGAGTCAGATCCTCATCCTGTGAAAGGATAACAAATGCATTTAATTATTACACTCAAACACTTTTCATCACCTATTTTAAAACATTTGACCACTTAACCAAACTATCTATTTATTAGCCAGCGTACCATGATGTTTAGCTAGAAATTCTGTGTTGCTGCTCGGACCAAATTCGAAAACAGAATGATTGCAACGGCAGTCGCGATTTTACATGGAAATCATGCTGATATTTACAAAAAATAATTATTTTTACTTTTGCTCTCATTTTCAAATCTTCAAATTTTATTCTTATTCTTTTTATAGAATTTTATAATTGTTTATGAATTTCACACGGTTGCTCACATCACGCATAAATGCAACATACCAATACAAGCAAACACCTTTTTCTTCACGCTTGGATTCTATTATAGAAAAAATTCAATTCTTTTCTAATTTATTATTTTTACTTATTCTAATTAATTAATAAATTAAGTAATAAAAAATTATTTTTTCTTTTCCACTCACAATTAATGTGTTATCCATTTTCGCCGTGTGGTTGTTGTTAAGCAATTTGGAGGTGAAAGTATGAAGATGGTTTTTTGTTTTTAGTTTTGTGATTTGCTTGTTAAAACTAACTTATTTGATACCTCGCAGGCGTGCAGTTGGCCTCTTCAGCGTACGATGCTCAACTGAAATTAGTTCAACAAATTAGTTTTGACTACAAAAAGTTTGAAAAACATCCAAATCGTTTAATATAAACGGAGCCAACAACAAAGCAACTGCTCTATATGTAGATATGTATGCACGCATTCGGAAAACACTTTGAGGGCTAACATTTGGAAAGGCATAATTTTGCTGATAAAGCACACTTCTAGCTCACTCCGCCGCTGGCTGGATGGCTGTTGAGTGGCAACAATGATTGACAAAAACACCCACACTCTCGACGAAAAGAGGCACACGTACATGCACACAATTGCATGTAGAGGATCCACACACAGATATATGTATGTATGTACATGTCTGCACCGTCTTTGCGCATCATAGAATTTCTGAAATGACAACAACAATAACAACAGAACTAATTTAAGTGGTAGCTTTCAGCGGTTTACAGGAAATAGACCAATGAAATCCGCAATCACAATAACTAAAACAAGTAGCATATGGCACAAAAACTAAAAACAACAAAAGACAAATAAAACCCGCATTAGTACGAGTATCACCCGCATACAAATGTGTGTATATACACAAGAAAATAAAAATTGTTTCCCAGCCTCACACATTGTTGCTGTGTTTTTGTGAAAAGCACTGTAAAGTCGATGAATTCTTCGTTGTATTCGTTTTGTATACAACTTTCTAAAATATTTTGTAGTGGTTTGCTAAATTTAATGAAATCAAGCTGATAAAAATATGTTAAGAAATTATATACACTGAAAAAAAATTTAGTGAAATTGTTCGAGTGACCTCGACAAACAGTACAGTTCAAAAGGAAAGCAATCAAAGTATATGTCAAATAAAATATTGAATATTTAGTTTATAACAACAAGAAAAATATAGGTATTTCAAAGCACTGTTTTAAAGCACACAGCTAACACGTAGTTAACTGCACATTAAAGGGTTATGACCCTGAAATAGTTGAAAAGCAAATTAATTTTTTTGCTTAAAAATGCCATAACACCATTTAAAGTATATATCCCAAAAACTAAGGTGGGAAAAATGCTTACACACTTCTATTTTAAATTCTGGTGCAGCTTCACATAAGGCACATAGGCACATAAGTTATACTGTTTTCCACTGTCTAGATTTTCAAGTCGGTCAATAAATCTTAGCCAACTGACTTGAAATTGAAGCGTATATATTTTTTGTTAAATACAGAAAACTGTGAGTGAATTTCTTTATAAACGATTCTTGAAAAAAATTTTTTTTTGAATTGCGATAGATTTCTTCGGAAAAACTGTATAATATGTTTTTATAAACGATTTTCAGCAATTTTTTTTTTTAGTTTCGTACTTTTTTAATGCTATATTCCTGCAGAAATTAGTTTATCCTAAAACTGCAAATGTTGCCATTTTCTTTTGTATTTCTCTGAACCAAAAGAAAAAAATTATATACATATATTATTTATAGAGATCGGATTCTTATGCAAGTGCATATTTTTGTTTAATACATATCACATGAAGTTCGCACCTAGGTAGAAACTCATCATAATAAAATATTGAATTTGCATAAAAACCCGATCTCTAATTATATATTTATGGCATATATTTATCACATTCATAATAAAAAACCTCATTAAAAATGTTGATTTATTTTATTCTATCCGTGAAAAGATTACCAAATTATGCTTATTTTTTCGGCTGCTTCAGTATCCTAACTTTAGATTGTTATTCGTGCGCAAATGAGATATGACATTGTTATTCACTCTGTAACATACGAATATGCAATATTGAATGTGTAAGAATTAAGCAAACATGAAACATGAAATTAAGTTAATGTCTAGAAAAGTTTTCTTGCATAAGTCTCATTTTTGTTAAGCAGTTAACTAACCGCTAATGGCACGGTTCATTAAATTCTCACACTCATTACATAACCTTATTTACATTTACTTTACCTTAGACTTAGAGTCTACATACATACATACGAATATTATGAGCCCCCACTCCCGTTTGCTTAGTTCACTGTTTTTCCTATTACTAAGCGTTTTGAAATAAAACTAAAATCAAGGGTTACTTATTTCAATAGGATTTTCAAACTTTCCACCTGCGCTTTGTGCTAATCGCAATTGGCAGGAAATATGGAGTAAATGTCGAGACATAGGGTCTAAAAAATTGCAATTTATTAAACGAATAAAAATGTCCAGGTGATACAAAGTAAGTAAGGCAATTCAGATTCAATGTACAGTTTAAATTTGCTTTCATAATTTTCAAATGTTATTATGTGGTCGTTAGCACTTAACTTAGCACCGGCTAAAAATATAATTGAATTTATTTTGAACTGAGAACATTGTTGCGGGCGAAGTTTTTTCAAATTTTGAGTTTTATTCGTCTTTCCAGAAAAATATCAGCAACTTGATTATCAGATCACCACACTTATAAAGTTATACTCGTACATATTTAACAAATCCGATTCTAAACACTCCATTGTATGGGCTTTTAATGTTTATTAATATTACGTTTAATATATTCAATAAAAATCCTCGAGTCGACGCAATTAGTAGTATCTAGATTTTTTCCAACTTCCACAAACACTGCTGATTTCGTTCGCAGTTCAGTTTACAGCTTTAAATAGAGACTGGCTGGTGAACACATATTTGTACACTTCAAGCAAACAAATATTACCTTAATAAAAGCAACTTCGCAAAGTTTTTATTAAATTCAATTTTCATAATCCAAAGTTTCACGGCATTTTGAAAAATAGGAAAATTGCATTTTTACGAAAATTTTCTCTAAATCGTGATAGATTACAAAATTTCTGTGTCCGCATTTTAATATGGGCTACCAAAATTTATCGAAACCAACAAACCTCTTCTTAGGGAAAAAGTATTATTGCGATGTGTAATTATTTAATACTAAAAATATGTTGTAATGTAAAAAAAATACTTAAAAGAATTCAGTATGCTGAGCAAGCATACACCTACAACAGTTGCTCACTAGACACTTTCGGTAGCGTATCAAATAAGTAGTATGCAATCCCTCTTTTAATAGAAAATATTGGCTTTGATGGCATTATTTAAAAATATAACAAAACCTAGAATATTAAGCCACTTTTAGCTAAAAAGTTGACTCAGTCGATCTCTACTTGCAGACGTTTTCCTGCTCAGAGCCGATTAGAAAATTCCAAAAATCAAGCAACCTCTCATATGACACTAAACCAAGAACATTTGGAAAAGGGTCCGTCAAATAATAAGAGAAAATGGTAGTAGTGTTCGATATTTTTAAAACTTAGGTAAATAACATAAATCGTCTTACATAAGTTATTTTGGACTCCAAAAGAATTATGAAATTTTTTAAAACGACGCTAGCTGCGCTATATTGAAACAAAAATACGGGTAGTGTTATTTGCAAAATTGTGTCGCTACGAAAATATCTGTCAACTTAAAAAAAAATAAAAAAAAATAAATAATTGGCGCGTACACTTCTGTTAGGTGTTTGGCCGAGCTCCTCCTCCTATTTGTGGTGTGCGCGTGTTGATGTTGTTCCACAAATGGAGGGACCTACAGTTTCAAGCCGACTCCGAACGGCAGATATTTTTATGAGGAGCTTTTTCATGGCAGAAATACACTCGGAGGTTTGCCATTGCCTGCCGAGGGGCGACCGCTATTAGAAAAATGTTTTTATTAATTTTGCTTTCACCGAGATTCGAACCAACGACCTCTCTGTGAATTCCGAATGGTAATCACGCACCTACCCATTCGGCTACGGCGACCGTCTATCTGTCAACTTACATTAAAGAAAAATGCATAGATATTTTAATAGTTTTTGAAATATGATACTTATACGAGGGTTGCTATTTACATGGCCTTGCGCACTTGTTGTGCCAGAAAATATCTTTACTGTGCGCGAAATGATTAAACAAGATCGTCAAGTCACGTTAAGTCGCGAGATTGAAGCATCCTTTCACATTAGTATGACGAGTATCATTAGGATTTTAAAAGTTGTATGTCACACAATTTAAAAAACACCCTGAAAATGCAACTGAACAAGTACTTCGAAAACTGGTTCAAAGGGATGCGAAAGTGTATCACGGAAACTATTTTGAGAAACAGTCAAAACTGTTTTCACCCACCAGTGCTAATTTTCCCATTTTTATGACAGAAATAGAAATGTCAACTCCTATGGGAGTCAGCTCATACTATGCAGAATCGTACGCCTTTGTTCCTTTCGGACACTGCAATTTCTTTTTCGATTTCTTTTATATACTAAAGATCATATTAACGATCGTACTATTTGTGAATTGCTTTTTTCTTGGGGAAATCTTAGTCACATAAAAAATTATTAATTTAAAGCATTGGATAGAATTTAATTGACATGCATGTGGGTCCAATATCGCGAATTCAAAAATCAAATTTCTTTTCTAAACCCAGTGTAGCTTTTAACGGAAAATGGATCATATACGACAATATAATATGAAACAGAGCACCGTCAAAGCTTCTTAAATGGTTCCATTGGTACCAAGAGGAGGTAATATTGTGTCTATTATTATATTTTACATTTTATATTAGATTGATGGTATTGAAGCGTCCAGAATTGACAAAAAGAAATCATGATAGAATAGACCTCGCTATGATGAGTATATAAGCGGTCTGTGGGGACGAGGCAGAAACTGAAAGTGATTCGAGGGGAAGTTTTGATATCGTGCTGAGCTTTACCATTCAAACCATTATAAATATATTGCGATCTCTATCAGACCCATTTAGTGCAGTATAGTGAAATTCTACAGAGCTATGCAAAATACATTTGAAACAATTTATAAATCAAAAAATTCAGGTGCTCTACTTTAACAGAAAAATTGCTCTACCCAAAAAAGGCAAAAGATCATCGATCAAAACGACATGTATTTGGTTTAATTATAGTTCTTCAAAAAAAAAATATTTTACAAATATTTGTGCTATTTACACTTTTCACACATTAAAAAAAAAAACAATATTTTTTCGAGTTCTAAAAGCTCCTAGTAAATCTTCAGTTGCATATATAATATGAATCTACAATGTGGACTTTGGTATTACCATTGACATTTGACATTTGTAGAGTTGCGCAGTACTTTAAGGCATTTTGCGCGTTCAACTATATTCATATGTGCGTATGTTTTTTTCCATTATTTTAAAAGATAATCCGCAAGTTAAAATTTGTAAACAGCTGAAAATAATGCATTGCCTTGTCCCTCCTTTTAGGTTGGCACAGTGTAATGAACAGTAAGCCAATACACATTCTCGTACTCAAATACTGTACAGCTAATTTTTCAATTTTCCACAGTGGGGATGTGTGCGGCAGATAAAAAATATGCTCACTCAAAATTTTACATTTGTTGTTTACCTTTGAAAAGAAACGACAAGAAATGAGAAATAAATAAAAATAAACAATTAAGAAAAAACTCAAAGAACAAAATATTTAACTTTTCCACTTCAAGTGGAAAAAGATGCTGAAGAGAGCTAATCATTGTCAGGCTGATTAGATGTGAAAGAAAATCTTCTGCATACTATTTGTTGCTGTATTTTCTATATTTAAACATACATACATACATATCTGAAAGCTAGCATGTTTTTGTTCTTTTTGCGGCTTTATAGACGATTCCAATTTTATTGTGTTTTCCAAAAACGTTTATTCTATTTTATATATTCCATTGCAAAATGCTAAATATTCAGTGCTTTGTGATATTTTTATAAATTTGTGTGGGTATACTTATATTAGTGTGATATGCATGCATACATATCTATATATGTCAAAGCCTCTAAAGAAAACTTAATTAATGATAGCTATACATTCTTATTGGATATTTAGCGAATTTGTATTAATTTTCTTTCTACATGCATTCAAACATACATAAATATTATAAAATTGTTTATTTATATAAATATTAACAAGTTTTTTTCATTTTGTTTAGAGAGAGTACATCCATTCTTTCTACAGCCTGTTTCTTACGCCGGTTTGGGAAAGACACTGGAACGAGGTGTTTATTTAATTAATTTCGAATGGGAATTAACAGTAAATTAGTATTAGCATCATTTGTGGAAACCAAAATATTTTATAATAACAGATACATATATGCACATGATACATAAACTGAATTTATGTATGTATGTAAGAACACATGAGCGTAAGTAGAAAATCTTTATAGGGGGAGTTTTGTATAAATATTTTTTTTTAAGTCATTTAAAAGCTCTGAGAATTTGTTCGCTTTATTTCGACTATGAAAAACAAATTTACTATGACTAACAAATTGACCCACATGACCCAGCCAACGTAGCCGCAAGATCTTTATGCGCGGCGCTATGTCTATGCCGTCGTAAAGCTTATACAGCTCATTGTTCACCATCTGCTATATTCGCCGTTGCCAACGTGCAGAATCTTTCTCTCAAACACACCAAGTAACGTCTCATCCGATGTTGTCATCGTCCACGCTTCTGCGCCATACGTTAGGACGGGCATGATGAGAGTCTTGTAGAGTGTTAGTTTTGTTCGTCGAAAGAGGACTTTACTACTCAATTGCCTACTTAGTCCAAAGTAGTACTTGTTGGCAAGAATGATAGAAAGAAGATTGCGCCCATCAGAGCGTACGTGACGTCACGCTTGCTGAGTTGTGCAGTATTGCCAACCATTTGCTCTTCGCAATAAATTAAGTGCTTTTTTATACCAAAAATGCGAAAATTTTGAAGTTTCGTGTTTGTTTCTTTTTTTTTTAATTAAAATTACCGAAACTTTAGGTTAAAAAACACACTATATTATTAAACCAAAAAAGTTTAAAATGAAAATTTTTTTACTCTTATAAAATTTGATAATTTGAAAGTGCAAATTTAATTTTTGGCTCCATTTAAGGTTATGCAAAAATATTAAATGCCCCTCTCTCAACTCTTCTTAAGATTGAAAACATTTTTACACATTTTAAAAAGCCTTTGAATTTATTGAATGCGAATTAAAACCATAGAGGTGTAATCGTTTCTTCCGGTCATCAATCCTTAGTGAGACATAGGACATTAAGAGTTATATTCATTGTAAAAATAAACAAGAAAATACCAGAAAATACTAAAGAAACCATACTGACATTTTTACAAAAAGAGTACCTTATCTAGTTACATAACTTCAAATATAGCAAAAAAGTCGTTCCCTTAACAAAAGAGTTTCTCTTAAAAACAAACTCATAAATTAAATTGTACATAACCAAACACACTTATTTAAAAAAACGCACATTTTAAAGACAATTTGTGACGCATGGAAAGTTCTTTACGTAATTCCATAAAAATTTGGTGTTTTATTTTTTTTAAATGGGCATTTTATTGCGTTTTTATATCCAAAGCTAGGCAACCCTGCAGTAGCGAGAGAGAGATTTGACTACCGAAAGCAGAAGAACACCAACAACACCTGCAATCGCGGGCAATGCCACCAGATGTTAAAGAAAAGTAAAGATAAATAAAATTGAGTGAATTATTTAAATAATTATTAAAAAATGTATATTTTACAAAATTATAAACATGACATTTTAATTAGAACAGCTAGAAAAATGTCATGAAGAAAGAACTAAAACTCCGAGACTAAATAACAAAAAAAAATGCTAAATCAAGTTACGAAAATGGTAATCTGGCCATACTACACGTAACTAGTTGGTAAATTCACTGTGCGCAAAGTAACGGGACCACGATAGACGCCATCTCATTATTATTTGACTTGTTGGCATGAAAGATTCTTCGTTGGATTTCAAGGTCGACATTGTTATTGGTGTTAATGCTGGTTCCTAAATAAACGAAGGCTTTTACAACGTCGAAATCATAACTGGCAACAATGACCTGTCAAGGAGATGCAAAATCAACTTCACATAAAAATTGAATTATGAAATTGACTGGTTATATTCAAAGTATATTAAACAAAGTGGAATAATTATAAAACACTTAATTTTTTCGTACATTGTCACTCACTTCAGTCTTTAAATTGAAAAATGCATACATTTTAAGACGCAATTTGAAGCAATTAAAGCAATCAGCAAAAAATTAAAATAATGCCAATCACTTGTTATCTATGTAGGACCAATGACTGCTCCATCCAACAACGGGAGGAATGTGTAAAAGTGTATGGCATGCACCCAACTGGGTCACCAAAAATATTAAATTTATCTATGCCATACACGAGGAAATTACTTCCCACTCCTAAAGCAGACAAGTAAGAAACAGGAGGAGCCGTTGCAAACACTGCTTTGCTGTTATATTCAATATTTTAGTGGGCATTTCAACCGGCGGCCGCCGTAGACGAATGGGTTGGTGCGTGACTACCATTCGGAAATCACATAGAGAACGTAGGTTCGAATCTTGGTGAAACACCAAAATTAAGAAAAACATTTTGCTAATAGCGGTCGCCCCTCGGCAGGCAATGGCAGGCCTCCGAGTGTATTTCTGCTATGAAAAAGCTCCTCATAAATATAGCGGCTGGTGTTTTACGTGGTTATAGTAAGCAACTGTTCTCAGAATATCCCTCAGAATATCCCTTAAAGGTCGGTGTCAGAATCCATTCTAAGTTGAACTAATTTGCTAACTTAACTAACAAACCTAAGATCCTTCGGTGGCTTCAGTTCTTAAGTTGTCGACGGTAAGCTTAACAGCCATTATTTCAAAGCAAACTTATGACATCGGAAATAAATGAAAATACCTTTACACAGGATTTTAGTTGTAGTAGTGATTACGTCACTAAATGGTAAAACATATGCATTAATTAATGCAGCGAAATGAACTAAATTGCATTCGAGCCCCAAAACATAACCCTCCTTTTTGTGCGCTCCTGCACCCACCTAAGCATACATATGCACATACGTACATCCATGTATTGAGATAATCTCAAATGATGAAAATTGTTTAAGCTTAACTCGGTATTAATTAGATATGCTCGTAATTAAAGATTTAATAAGTACTGCTTTTCAAAAATGTGATTTCGATAGTGGCATACGTACATAGGTATGTGTGTGTGTACTTATAGATATGCATGCAGAGATGTATGCTATTAGTTACTGAAACCTTCTACAAATTAGACAATCTATATGTAAATCTAATATTATATTTCTCGCATAAAACTGCCATCAGAGTTTTAATTGTAGATCCATTGATGATTTGCAAATTACCAAATGCAATACATTTCTGTGTCATATTTGCGATTTCACACTTAAGAGTCTAACTAGTATGGTATATGGATTTTCTACAGGTTTTTGATTGGCTTTATATTTGCACAAGTACATTTTATACAACTCGTATCCTATAACCAATTAAAAGAACTATGATAGACATCATCACATGAAGCTGTCAAAATAAACGAGACATTTGATAGAAAAATGACACACATACATATACGCATACTTATTTAGATATTTACCTTTCACAAGAATTAATAGGTTTTTTGATTATATTTTACGTGATGATTTATGGGCTTACGCAAATTTAGTAATAGTAATGGGACTCATTTAATTTGTTTTAATATTGCAAAGTAAATGCTTCATAATATTTTAATATTTTTTAGTTCCACTATATATTTTACGTATTTAATTAAGGGCTTAGATCACAATAGTGGAGAAAAATCTAGGCATATTTTGCAAAGCTTCAAAAACGTCGATTCTTGTACATTTGAAAAGGTGCATATTTTTTTCAATGAGAAAAAAGAAAAAAAAATCATCGCTTGAACGCGCGGGGATAAACCAATTGCACCTGCAGTTTTTGACGTACCGATTTTTGCAAAAATGGCAAACCTAGGAGAAAAGCGTTTGAAAACTGTTTATGAAAGATCTGTGCTATACTCGTACAGCATTTGAAGTGTAACCAAGTTCAGACCGCTCGCTAAATTGGTTAAATGACAGTCAAAAGTATTGTTTACAAGCGCGCGGAAGCATTTTGACGAGAGTAAACGGCGGCCGCCGTAGCCGAATGGGTTGGTACGTAACTACCATTCGGAATTCACAGAGAGAACGTAGTTTCGAATCCCGGTGAAACACCAAAATTAAGAAAAACATTTTTCTAATAGCGGTCGCCCCTCGGCAGGTAATGGCAAGCCTCCGAGTGTATTTCTGCCATGAAAAAGCTCCTCATAAAAAACCATTTGATATTCGGAGTCGGCTTAAAACTGTAGGTCTCTCCATTTGTGGAACAACATCAAGACGCACGCCATAAATGGGAGGAGGAGCTCGGCCAACCACCCAAAAAGGGTGTACCCGCCAATTATATAACTCTGTGGGCAAAAAGTAAGGTGAATTTATTTGTCAACCTTCGCGGGATTAAAATTTCGACCTAGTTATTTTTTTCATGAGTTGGCAGCACTGTTAATAACATCTGGACCAACTTTCATGTGAATGTCCTTATCAGTAATATATTTACACTTGTGTTTACCAAACGACCAAGAGTGCATTTTTCGATTTTTACAATGTCTGATTTGATTGAGCAGAGAAGTGCCATCAAATTTTGTTTGCGGAATGAAATTTCGGCGGCGGAAACGTTTAGCATGTTGCAGAAGGCATTTGGTGATTCGATTTATAAGTGGTACAAAGACTTCAAAGAGGGTCGAGAACGTGTTGATGACTTGGAGCGCTTCGGACGACCATCGACGTCAACAGATGACCAACACGTCAATAAAGTGAAGGAGTTTGTGGTCAAAAATCGTCGGTTGACTGTTAAAGACCTTACTGATATGATCGGAATATCAGAAAGATCTGTGAAAACTATTTTGAAAGACCATTTGGGCCTACGAAAAGTCAAATCTCGTTTGGTACCGAAAACTCTCAATTTCTTGGAAAAAAGTCGTCGCGTTGATGTGTGTGAAACAATGCTTTCAGACTATCAGGACAAGCTCAAATGCATAATTACGGGAGATGAGATTTGGATTTATGCTTACGACACTGAAACAACCAACCAATGGAGCGAATATCGTGCTAAAGGCGAGGCCAGACCGAAATGAGCACGTCAAATTCGTTCAAAAATAAAGGTCATGATGACAGTTTTTTTCGATTTTCGTGGTGTGGTGCACTATGAATTCCTTCCACCTGGCCAAACTGTTAATAAGGAATATTATTTGAGCGTTACGCGTCGTTTACGTGAAGCAATTCGTCTAAAAAGACCAGAATTATGGGCCAACAACTCTTGGTTTTTGCATCACGATAATGCACCGTCTCACACTGCACTCGTTCTTCCTGACCATTTCGCCAAAAATTCCACGCATATCGTTCCGCAACCCCCGTATTCGCCTGATTTGGCTCCGTGTGACTTCTGGCTATTCCCAAAACTCAAGAGACCACTCCGGGGAACGCGTTTCGAGTCGATTGAGGAGATAAAAGCTGAATCGAAGTAGGTGCTGATGGCTATACCGGAAATAGACTATTTGGCATGTTTCGGGGATTGGAAAAATCGTTGGTATAAGTGTGTTTCATCGAGAGGGGATTATTTTGAAGGGAATGAAATTGATTTACAAGAATGAATAAAGATTTTTCATTTTACAACCAAATTCACCTTACTTTTTGCCCACAGTAGTATATATATAAACAATTTTCAATTGGAATTAAATCCGGACTCTTTGCTGGGCATTTTATGACTACAAATTATTGGTTGTAGATCCTTCCCAATCCACTATTAACTCTCCCCCGATATATCTCTTATACGATATTTTTTATTTTTTTATTTTATTTTAATTAAGAAAACCTTATATAACGTTACAATTATTATGTAAACTAAAACTAACGCAGCGCCAGTTTAGGCTTTCGGTCGGCGTGTTGATTAGGGCGGGATTAAATGCTGAGTGAAAAATCACAAGATGGACATCAACTAGGCGCTTATCTTAAAAACCAACTAGTCAACAATGTTGAATCTACTCTGAGGAGAACTCTTGAGGTGTTTAAGTTTGTGCATTTTATTTTATTTTATAAAAATGTTAATTTTGATTTCATTTCTTAGTTAATGGATTTTTATTTATTGAAAAGCAAAGAGTTTTAATTAAACAAACGAACAAAAATTGTATTTGGCTTTGCTTCATTTTCTCTTTTTTTAACTCTTGCCCAAATATTTTTAATAGAGTTCAAGCAACTGTAAAGTACAATTCAACATTTCAATTCCATTTTTCTGTGTCCATTCTACACATCGCCGGCGACGATTCTTGGGATCGTTGCCTTCTTGTTAGAGCTAATGTTGGCTAATTCTTCCATACATTTTCTCATTAGCATTATTACCATATGCTTTTTGGTAAAATTTATTCATTAAAACTGTATTCAAATTGGAGGTAAACACAAATAAACGACCAAATCTTTTTTCGGAGGAGCAGCCCCAAACATGAACATTAACAAGTTGCTTAACAGTTCGTTGAAGTTGTCGATTATCAGCAGTGTACCAGGACTGACGTAAGCAACTATTCGCCTAAAAGGAAGATGCATACGCGAATATTACGGTTGCCCAATTCTGTTCTGGATTTGCCTTAGTCCATGCAATATTTTTTCAGTGCGCGATAATGTGAGCACCAGTTTTTTTAATACGCTCCGGAATTTTAGGTCTTCAGCTTCACGCTAAGATCGACTTTTTCACAAACAAATCAATCATCTTTTGAATTGGCTTTCGAAAGGTATATTTTTTTGCCTCATCCGCAGAAGCCGTCAATGCTTCCATTACATTCATATATTTGTGAGCTTTCTAAGTTTCTCATAAAACTAACAAATTGCACAACCCTTACTGTGAATATCATACAAAATTAGCAGTACAGTCGTAGATTTTGGTAAGCAGTACACAAAAATGCGTTTGCAAATTTTCAAAAACCCTTAAATTCTCAACTTGTTCATAGAAAAACAAATTGGCATTTAATGTTTTAATATATCGTTGAAAAAAGAAAAACTGTTTGCATTTTTAAGTCAATAATGGCTTTTGCAGAAATGGTTTAAATATTTAGAACAAATTCACAATCAGTCGGGATTTTACTCAATTTTTTTATTTTTGGTAACTTGGTAAATTTGTTCGCTTTTTTTTATAATTTTATTTAAATTCAAGTCATTTCTGTAGAGCAAGTTTTATTTTAAATGAAATTATAAGAAGAGAGGAGAAATAAGAGATTCTTAACGACAATGAGAATTCTAAGTGTCATTCAAAATTTTCTAACACTTCAAACTCTCAGCATGACTACGATCTCTACTAGATCACATAAAAAGTTGGAGTCATTTTTTTTTTACTTTGTAGCGCTGTAAATAAAAGATTATATTCAAATAGGTAGAGCTATCAAGGATAAACTAATGAACGAACCGAAAACGCAAGTGGCAAACCATAAACAACATTTCTGAAATCTAGACTTGAATTTCCAAATGCTGGATGGATCGCCCTGTACACATTTGTATGTGTATGTTTTAAATAGGTCTACTTGCTTAAGGTAATGAGTCAATATGAGTAATTAATAAAGGAATAATAATAATTATTAATGGTAGTTATAGTTATTTACAGCAGCAAATAACAAATTTATTCAATATCGTAATTAAAAGCGCTTTCACCCGCGAGGATGGAAAACCAGCATTACGATACCCATATTTAAAAAAGGTGACAAAAAAGATCCACAAAATTATCGAGGTATATCATTGCTTCAATCAACGCAAAAACTATTCTCAAAGACATTATTGGGCAAACTAAACTCGTACTTGGGCACACAGGAGGAACAACAAGGTTTTCGAGTTAATAGATCCACTATAGATGCAATATATATCATTCAACAGATAGTGGAAAAATCAATTGAATTTAATGCACCAGCATATATGTGCTTTGTTGACTTAACAAAAGCATTCGACCGAGTCAAACTGCAAGATGTTTTAAAGAACAAACAAGGTGTACCAGCAGACATTCTTACCGTCATTAAAAACCTGAACTGTGATTGCAAAACAAAAAAATAAGAATAGATGGAAAATATATCAACGAAGTTCCATGCGCAAGCGGAATACGACAATGAGACTCGCTGAGCCCAATACTCTTCAATACAATAATGGACCAAATAATAAAGGAAGTCAAGTCATTAGATGGGTATCGTCTTAATAACATGAGCATACCAATTTTACATAATGCAGATGATGCCATATTAATTGCGGGCTCTGAAGACAATTTGCAAAGATTACTACATAAGTTTGTAGTTACAGACAAACAGTTTAATATGGAGGTCTCCAGAGAAAAAACAAAAAGTTTAGTAGTTGCCAAGAATGCGATCAGATGCAAACTTGAAATAGAAAGGACGATGATAGAGCAAGTTATGAAATTTAAATACCTGGGGATAGAAATATTCAGTAACCGCGACATTATTAAGGAAGTCAGAGAGAGATGTATGCAGAGCGCACGTATTGCAGGTTGTATTAGGGATGTTGTATGGTGGAACAAATATATGACCACTGAAAGCAAGACGCGTATATGCAAGACTGTAATAAGACCAATACTGACCTATGGAGCCGAAGCACGAGCTGAAAACGTAAAAACAAAACAGCTACTGCGTACAGCTGAAATGCAAGTTCTACGATCCATCGTAGGAAAAACACGTCTTGACTGCATTAGAGACGTAGTGAAGCTTATAAGAACAAGAATACGAGCTTGGAATGATCACGTTTCTAGAGCTAGTGAGGACAGAATTATCCGAATAGCGAGGGACTATATACCATATGGAAAGCGCGGACCTGGAAGACCACGATGGCGCGAAAGCTGGATTTCGACATCAGCGGAAGGACAATAACATTTCGTCATTTTGAATTTTAATAATACTTTGTAATTTATAACTATGTAATTGTGTGAAGAAAAACAGGTGAAAACCTACAATAAAAGAAGAAGAAGAAGAAGAATTATAGTTATTTTGTGTGCTAAATTGTATACAATTACTTAACTAAATATTTAATTGTATATTTTATTAAATAGGTTATTTGGTCCACAAACTGAAGTACGAGTATCACTAATTCATTTGTTGTTCATAGCAGCTACTTGTTGTGCTTAAATTAGTTTTGACCAATTTTGGATCAAATGATGTTTTTAATATGGCTGCCAAGACTTTAGTTGTTAGTATTGTTAATTAGCAGCTTATAAAGATACTTGACTTTCGTACCTGCATATACATATATGCATACATATACAAGTTTATATACTCGTATGTATATGTACATTGAGGTGCTTATAAAAAAATGTGTGGTTTTTCCAAGCGGTGCCTTTTATGATATTCATTAATTTATTCTTGCGCAACACAGAGTTCTTCGCAAGCTGGACTATGTTGAAGATGCGTTCAAAAATCTGCTTAATGCACTTCTACCATCTAATGATAGTCACTACAAAAACTCTTCCAATATATACATTTTTTTGTGAAAACCTCAATTTTTA
This sequence comes from Anastrepha fraterculus, assembly GCA_037575425.1. NCBI lineage: Eukaryota > Metazoa > Arthropoda > Insecta > Diptera > Tephritidae > Anastrepha > Anastrepha fraterculus. The sequence continues at coordinate 43,840 of JAYXIM010048829.1, forward strand.
TAGGTATTTTCAAAGCAATCTGTTAGTTAAAATATTCTAGCGGAAGTCATAAAATATATCAAATTTACGATTTTTTTTCATTTATGAGGGCTGTTTTTTATGGACATGTAGATGTTATTTGTTAGTACAAATTCTTATAAAAAATTAAAACTCTAAGTATAATAATTTTAGTATTTACGTCAAAATAGGGTTGGTGCATTTATGTATTCAGTTCGCTCGCTAGAAAACGAGATATTCCGTGGTTTAATAGTCAAATTTTAAATCGATATAATAAATTTAAGACCAACTATGTAAATGAGATACTATAAGCTAAATTTGCGAAACTATTTTTCATTCTAAAACAAAAGCCTTGTTGAAGCCGAATATTCTCATGACAACTTTTATGACCGAGACAATTCGAACGGCTGGTTCATTGGCCTGCTTGATGCTTTTAGTTAAAAAATTTGACCGCATTGACCGCACGATCTTTTAAGATGAAGAAACTGAAAACAGAAAAAAAATGTGAGGCATTTAAAATTATTTTTGATAGCTCCAGACCGAAGTTAATGCCACCAAGAAAGAGACCAAACTATATACCTATCATAAGTGGGCATTAGGATGGTCCAAGAATTTGTGGTCAAAAGAATTATACTCCTTTTTTTATATTTGCCTGTGGCACCAACGCAACCATTTTTTTCTAATAGGGGAAAACCACTTTTCCGCAAAGTTGGTACAAAATATTGCCGATCGTTATGAGATGAATATTTTTATCCTTTTAAATTTTAAAATATGTTTATGTTTTGTAGGGCTTTTGGCATTACACGTATATTACTATTTCACTAATGCGCTCTGCGACCAAAATAAATCTATTGTGCTAAGCATGCTGAGATACCCTATATTTTAAGGCTTTTTAAAAAGCTTAATACATTCTGGGGTTTATTGTAACACAATTTATATAATGCATGGCAATACTACTAAAGTGGTGTAGCCTTTTCGTGTGCTCCAGTGCTGGATATTCTTAAATAATGTGTTCCAAATTTTCAGTGTCCATTTCACAGAATCGGCAGAAGATGGTCTCAGAGAGACCCATTTGGTTTATGTAATACCCAGGCTTCAGTGGCCGGTAAAGCAACCAGTGTTAATGGTTATTGCTCATTTAGCTAAAAAAGGGGCAAACATGGCATCCGTTGATTGTCGCCCCTGTTCTACCATCTTCTAATTTCAGCACATCAGTTAACCATAACTGGGAGCCAGGTTTTAAATTCATAGATTTATTTCTCCAAGCCGTACGTTTATTTGTTCAATAAAAACTTGAAGAGAATGGGCTTGGGTGATAATGTATCAACCCTGTGAAGCATAGGATTATTACGAATGTCTTCTAAGATCTTTAAATGTCCTTTCGTATCCCCACTTTTTACATCGGAAATGCCTTCTAATCTGAAAGCGCTCAAACGATATTCTTTTTCAATTAAAATGAGAAGCCGTGGTATGCATAAGAGCACGCCTAATGCATCTGTTGGGTATGTTTTCATGGATCCTTTTATACTGACACAGACAAGACAGTACAATTTGTTGAGTTCATTTTCCAGTTAAACAACTGTAGTGAATGTCCGGTAAGTATTGTTCCCAAGTTTATTCAAAAATCCCTGTACCTTCAAATAATTCTCTTGTGGCTTTGCCAGTAACTTTCTGAAGATGAGAGTTCCAAGTTGACGTTTTATTAAAATTGATGCAGATAGCTTGCTTCTGTGGAAAGTTGATTCATTTAGGGCATGGCATTTGAGGCTGATCTTCTTTTTCCTAGTAAACGGCACCAGCGCAATTTCGATGGTTTAATAAAGAGCCTTTTGCCGGATCACCATTTATTTACAATATTACACTAAGGGCTTGCTGCATGCGGTCAGAAATGGTTTCCTCTTGCCAGCCTACTATATACTATATATTATCACGTCACCAGCATAAAAGAGGTAGAGAGAGCACTTTTGATTATATGTATGATTTAGATAATTGTTCGGGTTTTTTCACTACTTTTGATAACAAGTGGCGCAAAATTAATCAATTATGGAAAGATTTATAATATTTGCAAATATCGTCCTACGGCAATCATATTTGACACTTGTGAGCTAAGCAGCTGCATCATTCAAACAGACAAGCAATGGAGCACGTAAGGGTCAAAATAAAGATTTCCGTCATTCAAAATATTTTTTTTTAGTAAAAAGTTGAATGGTTAATTTTGCGCCACCCGATTAATTTTGCGCCACACTTTATAAATACAACCTTTACTTTTGCCCATTTCATAGGTACATATATATTTTACCAATAAACTTACTTTACTTAGTCTGGAGTAACCTTAATTTGGGTCCCGGGACACCGGAACATAGAAAGTAACGAAAAAGCTGATGAACTGGCAAGAGGGGGATCTCCCATGAATAGCGCTCTTGCAGTACCAGTATTCACCCCACTAGGTGCGGTCAAGAATGCAATTTCCCTAAAATACCTGCGAATTGCAGATTGTAGATGGAGAGACCAGACGAAATGAAAAATCAGCAGAACGTTATGGCCCACCTACAACCTCAAGCAATCGTTGACATTAATAAACATGAAACGACGGGACACCTGTAGACTTACGGCAGTCATAACTGGCTTCTGGTCTATCGGAGAACAAGCCGCCAAAATGGGCATCCCTCACAACACATACTGTCATAGTTGTAAACAACCGAAGAAAAAAGAAACTATCTTCCATTTCCTCTGTGAATGCCCTGCCCTATGGAAGGACAGAATGTTAACCCTGGGCAAACCGCTGTTCGAGAGTCTCGAGCAACTGTCTGGCTTAGACGTCAACAACCTAATAAGGTTCCTAAGCCGCACGGACTGGATATAGCCCTGCTGCAAATAACTGTTAAACAATTTGGTAACGAGCATGTGGCAACAAAATGGTGCGGAAGCGCTAGTTGGATTCTGGATGAATCACCACTCTAACCAACCAACCAACCTAGTCTGGACAAAGTAGGGGCAATATATTGGTTACCCTGTTGCAAACGACAATGGGATATCCCATTAGCTTATTTGACAGGTTTCAGCCCACCCTTTCAATAGAAGTGATCAGTTCTAGCGCCATCAGAGACTCATATGGAAAGTAAAACTCAGGGCATAATTTTTTGACCATTTTTGAAACAGTCTAATATGAGTACATAAGAGAGAACGAAAATTCTAGCACCAATACCATAACTCGGCTCCCTAACTTTTTTTAACTGAAAATAGATTGCAAGAATAGATTCATCTCAAAAATACTTACATATCTGAAGGTACCATTAATCCAATAACTTTTTAAAATAGCGTTGACACATATTTTTTAAGGAAAAAATAAATTCTAATTAATAACAAATTTTAACTAGAAGGCGAAAATAGTAAACAGCAGTACAGATGAGTTAAGTATTGGGATGTGAGTATTCTAAAATCGGTAGTGGTTTTCGCCATAATACTAATTTGTGTGATCCCTACATCCTAATACTTAATTCATTTGTATTGTTATTTATCAATTCCATCCTAAGAGCTAGGTGACAACACCAGACTCAAATTATTTCAATTAAAGCTTTTTTCATTCTTTTCGGCACATTTGCGACTGTTTCTCCCTTGGTTGTTCTTGAGTAAGCAGCCCAAGCAATTTGTACTTTTACGCCACCGATAATCAAACTAAAAATGGTGTTTACAGAGAAGCACTTCAATAAATACATACATATGTACTTTTACTTATACTACTACACCCATAAAGTACCGGGAATGTTTAAATAAAACAAAACAGAGTTAAATTTCAGGCAAATTTATTTTATCTCCTTCAAAATATGACCCGTCTGAAGTAACACACCTGTGCCAAGGTTTAACCCAGTCCTCCATGAACCCCTGGTAGGCCGACGAAGGGATGGCCTTCAGCTCCCTCGTCGCATTCTCTTTGATCTTCACTATCGACTGAAATCTCCTTCCACGAAGTGGTAACTTCAACTTGGGAAACAAAAAGAAGTCGCACGGGGCCATATCAGTTGAATACGGTGCTTGCACGATGGTATTTACTTGGTGTTTAGTCAAATAATGTAGCACAATTTGGTCTCGGTGCGATGGCGCGTTACATCATGCAAATTCCAAGAATTGTTTGCCCACATTTCCGGACGTACATCATCTCTCAAACGCTTTAAAATGGATAAATAATATTCTTTACTGTCTTGCAGTCCTACCAACATAAGAATAAAATATGGACCGGTTCCCATACGCGCGGTTCGTTTAAATTAAACATTCCCTGTACTTTTCGATCATATGATCAAAAATGTCAAAGAAAAACTTGCCGTTAAAAAAATGTAGGCAATGTTGGTAAATTAAATTTTGTTCATAGGTAATGGAAGTCAAGAGCACCAGCTAGTACATAATAGAGATGTTGAACTTAACCTTTTGAAAATATTTTGTAACTGTATTGAGAGGTGTACTAAATTACCGATATAATTTTCTCAGATCAAAAGGGACTAACTTCTCAACATCGTCATATATATAAGTATACATACACACATACATACATACACACTTACAAGTATGATGAATTTTTTATTTAAACTTTGCTAACTAACCGATTCGGGCAAACTCTCATATTTTTTCATATGTTGGTACTATTGCTAGTGGTGCCCCTTATGCCAGAAACATGAATACTTAAAATGTTGGGAAATCAAATGTGAGAGTTTATTTCTCTGTGGAAATTAGAAAGTTTGGTTTCTGATGTAAGAAATGTTTGTACATTGGTCCCTTGTACGCATGGCATTCTGAGTTTTGATGTAACATAAAACATTCAATGGAAAATAAAGTAAACTCATTAAACTAAAATTAGAAATTCGCACATTCATGCCTTTGCCATCAGTTTGTACCAAATTGTATGTCAATGTCATCACTAATTACCCACACCGTGCAATTATAAGGAAAAAATATTACATAAAATTAACGAAATTTATCAGCAACTTTAAACTTGCACTTTAATGTACTAAAATCCAATAATCTATAAAACTGCATAACAAAAACTCGAAATAAATACCGAGGAATCGAGATGAATAGTTTATAGAATTTTCGAAATTTGTGCATAAAATTATAAAATAAGGTTTACATAGTTGGTCCAAATAATGATGTGAAAGATTTTGTCCCGGAGTGTATATAAATACGCTTTTGCATTCCAAGTCACTAAAAGTCATTTTGGCGATTTTTACAATTTTTGGTCAAATTTAACTTTATTTGCAGGTTTTACGACTCTCACATGAAAATTTATTTAAGTATGTAGACTTAAAATAAGGTATACATCGTGGTTTAGAACCCGCCGAACGAGCTTCGACGTTAACTCATGGGTCACACGATTGGTTGGAATTTCAATTGATTCAGTTTAAACAATTTTGAAGGATCATTTGGGCCTCAGAAGAATCAAGTCTAGTTTTCTTCCAAAACACCATTAATACACCGCTTCTCAAAGTATTGATTCTTAGTGAAAATGTTACGCTTATTGTCCTGTAATCACGTTATTCACCTGATTTAGCTCTCAACTGTTTTCCAAAGTCAGGGGCACCGCTGTGAATCTATTGAATAGGTAAAACATAAATTTCTGCTCACTTTCATTGCTATACCGGGAAACGACTTTTCGAAATGCTTCAAGAAATCGAAAACAATTTTGGCATAAGTGCATTACATATTTCAGTGGGTAGCTCGATGGAATAGGACGAAATTTATTTGGAGGAATGGTTAAAGATTTTTCGTTTTATAAAAAAATGTACATAATTTTTTGGGCACACTCACCAAACCAATCTAAACTTAACTGTACCTATATTTATGATTAGCCAACTTCCTGTGCATTTCGGGTTAAGGCCAACTTGCAGGCTACAATTAGCAATAACAACATCTAAATGATCGCAAATTAGCCCGGTAATTAAGTCAGCTTAAATGAAGATTTTCCAACAGTAGTATAAGTAAGCGAGTCAATTTTTGTAGATATTTTGTGGATGCGTATTTATAGAATTAAAAAAATATATAGTACATCAATGAACAACAGTATGTCGTTTACATGTAAGTACATACACGCATACATACTTATACATATGCATTTATGTACATTCACTTATGCGCATTAGCTTGGCAATTTCAATCGCTGCACATGCGACAGCCTCCGTTAGACCAACTTTCAGCGGCTAATTGCGCCCGGCAGCGTGCAGCTGACTCACATAAAATTGACTACAACCACCAACAAACAACCATAATCACCATTGCCACCACAATCGCCTACTACTACAATTGGCTGTGCAACAGGCGATGATTGCGGTTTGTCAGTGATCGTGAAAATTTGTGGTTACATTTACGCTGAGTTTGGCGCAAGTGTGTTGTCGTTGTAAATGTCTCTAAGTCACCACTTCACCAAGTGCAAGTGCATATACGCGAGTATGTAATATAATTTGTATTTGTTTTTTCTATTTCAACCACACACTACACATAAACATATGCTCATATATGTACACACGTGTTAATTCATTGGCTGCCACTTGCAACAAACTGCATACCAAAGGCCAAAACACACACAAGCAAGCATTAAAAAAAAACTTGAAATTCTCACAATTTACTGACAATGGCTGTTAATAGTATATTTATTTAGTTGGCGATTCGATCGGTGCGTCGATCATTTGGTCAACCAGTAGCTGCGGCCAAAACGTCTGCTTGATTTCATGTGTTAGCCTTTGGCTTTAAACATTTTTGACACATTATGCTTGGTATTTGAAGTATTTCTACACATTTATACCTTAACGTTTAGTCGTATGTATGTATGTGTATGCTGTCATACACATTTATGTGCGCTTTGTGTGGCGCATACGGAAATAGGAAACTATTTAAGCTATGCTTTGTGCTCACGCCACAGCTGGCTGTTGCCTGGCTGCTTGGACTTTTGATGGAAATGCACAGGATTTGCAGTGATGCCTCGATCGGGGACACATTTATTTTATTATTAGAGCATTTTGTATTTGCACACCTCTTAACCAAAGTGAGAAAGACTAAATTTCATTACACTTTGATTGAAGTTTTTGGCGGTCAATTTGAGGTTTCTATTCAACGTTCAGTTTCGAGTGCTAGGGTAGTAAAATTAAATGAAGTTGAATAATTAAAAACTAAATAAATATACTAATGACTCGAGATGCTCATTGTATAAATTTTCAAGTCGTCATGAACATCAACGTTCGCATCACTGCGGACCGGCCAACACAATTCATATGAGCATCAGTTCTTTGTGATTTTCTTCATAAAATTGCTGCTCAAATTACCGCTATAAAACTAAAATTATTTGTCATAATATACACCCACATAAGTAGTAAAATAATTCTCTTTGGTGGTAACTCAACCAATCGGACAATCATATGCCACGAAAAATATATACATACTTACAAGTACATAGAAGAACACTGTGATTGTTTAAAACACGAAATTTGACCCACCCAAGGTAAATATTTATGAGAATTTTTTTTATAGAAAGTAATTTTTGTTGCCTTTGCCGAATAGGTTTGTGTGGGGTTACTATTCAGTAGAACCCGGGTTTGAAATTCAATGTGGACATAAAACTCCAATTTATAGAAAAAATCGTTTCTAATAGCGGTCGCTCCTCAACAAGCAATGAAAAACATCTGGGTGTATTGTGTATTTCTGCGATGAAAAAGCTCCTCAATATGAATTTCAAAAATATTTTTTAATAGGTAGTAATTTTTCTTTCAAAAATCTACTCTTCTAGCTCATATATTAGGTGCGTAACTAAGTTCTCGCTGCTTTTTTTTTTTTGCTGAAAATACAACTTTATTATTAAAAAAAATGGTTACAAGTGAATCATTGAAAGTATTGCCCATCGCTGGCTACTACTTTTCCCATCTTTCTGGTAGATCTCGTATACCGTCGCGGTAAAACTGTTTTTTGATGTCTTCATATGACATCTTTTTTTTTTATATGAATGGAACTGCTGGTCAGCTAGACCATGTGTCATCGATCGAAACAGGTGATAATCGGACGGCGCAACATCTCGAGAATATGGCGGATCGGGTAGAATTCCCCATTTCAGTGTTTCCAGGTAAATTTTAACGGGTTTGGCAACGTGAGGCCTAGCGTTGCTATGCTGTAGAATCACTTTTCCATGACTCTCCGCGTTTTACGGGCGCTTCTCGCGCAGTGCTCAGCTCAATCGCATCAATTGAATTCGATACCGATCCCCAGTGATGGTTTCCCTTGGTTTTAATAGTTCATAATAAATAAATAACACCAACTTGGTCCCACCAAATACATAGCATAGTCTTCGCAGCGTGAATATTCGGCCGAGGCGACGTTGTAGAAGCCTGACCGGGCAGTCCCCTATTTTCTATTTGGATTGCTGTAATGAATCCATTTTTTATCACCCGTCACAATGCGATGAAGAAAACCCCTTCCTTTTTTGCCGCTGGAGCAGTTGTTCACAGGTGAAAAAACGACGTTCAATATCCCTTGGTTTTAACTCATAACCCAAGTCCCCTATTTCTGAATCATTCCCAAAGCATGCAATCTCTTGGAAATGGATTGGCGGGTAACTCTTAATACTGAAGCAAGCTCTTCTTGCGTTTGACACGGATCCTCATTGAGCAATACCGCCAATTCAGCGTCTTCGAAGGTTTTTGGCCTTCCTTCACGCGGACGGTCGTCAACATTAAAATCACCATCTTTGAAGCGACGGAACCAATCTCGGCACGTTGTTCACTCAAAGCAGCATCTCCATGAGTTTTTTGTAGCTCTCGATGTGCTTCAGCCACCGTTTTTTTCGACTGAAAGAGGAAAATTAACACTTCCCGCAAATGACGATTATTCGGCACAAAATCAGACATTTTGACAAAACCAAAAGTATATGATAATAAAACAAAATCACGAATGTGTCGAAGCAGTTTGTTTGCCATATGTCTAAGCTTGGTTTATGACGTTTAGGTTATGTTAGAATCGACTAGCACACACTGCTGGCGGCATTTATTGACAGCGGGAACTTAGTTGCGCACCTAATACTATGTTTGTTAAATAAGTTCTTGCTTTAATAGAACCGAACTTATGTTTTTTTAAAAGTTCCAAAAATTACGATATTCTCTAAATTTGAATATCCTCTATTATCCAAATTAAACAAAACCTCGAAAATGAACCTCTTTTACTCAATAAAAAACCTTTAAAAAGTTTCAGCCGGAGAAAAATATATCGTTCAGAAAAGTGTGCAGTTTGTAAAAAAATGTCCCATATATAAAAAATCATCTTTCGGAGCATTTCGATGCCAGCGCCATCTTGTGATCCATTTTTCTAGAAGTATTTATTTATAGATTATAGGGATATGTATATCACCAACGTACGCCAAATGGGACCATAAAAACGAGTTTTAGCATAATCAAACCCAGCGCCACCTACCGGGGAAATTTTCTTCAAAAGCATTTCTTTTTAGGCAGCTATTTACATTCCGAGTATGATCCAAATCGAAGCATACTTACAATTTTTATATATAATATATCTCGAGCCCGTTTCGTCAACCTTCGATAAATTGGTGCAACAACTCACAATGTCGTAGTAATGAGATGAAAGGTTTGGGAGTCTATAAACAAACAAGGAACATTAATATTTTCGACGTTGGTTATATCAGCTAAGTTGAATACAAGTTAAATCACTTGTTCATTGTTTTTCAATTATGGCCTTAACTTCCAATTAACAGCTATAAAGCTTAACCTCTCTAATATAAGATTAGTTTCCCTGTGCTTCAGAAAGATTTAATATAATTTGATATCGTGTGACATATTATTATGAGGTGATGTCATATCATATGATTTCATATCTGTGATGTCATGCCATAAACATAGTATGGCATAAGTGTAAAAGTGATAGAATAAAATTTGAAAAAAATTGTGAAACCTTGCTAGAACGAAGATTTCAAAAGTTAAGAATTATTATTGTGTGGTTAGTGTATTGTGGTTATTGTAAACAAGGCACATAATAGAAGCGAGAATAGAAAGAAAACTGTTTTGTTTTTTGTAAAAAAGCGTCTACATTTACGTATGCATAACAGCTGGTTCAATCAAATTCACTGAGAGCCGAGTAATGGTCCGTGGAATGCGGAACCTTCCTTAATATCTCAACCATGACATAAGGTGCCTTCGATTCCCCAAGCGTTGACGAGTGCATACTGGCATAATAAATATATGTTGGTAGCAATGGAAAGGACCTGCCAAAAATAAATTTGTTTGGAAGTAAGGCCACGCTCACACAGGACAATTTTTATTGCTTAAAGGAAAGAAATCACTTAGTCATTTTCAAAAATTTCTGGGTAAAACCGTTTTTTGGCCCATTTTGTTCCATAACTATACGAGAGGCGCCTTTTATATTTCGGGATTTGGCAATCCTGGTGTTGCAATCTGGCAACTGACAGCTGTATCGCAAAGTTTGACATTTTTTGGCTTTTACGTACTCAGAACCTTTTGAAATACCAGCGCTATTTGTGTTGTTTACAGTAACTTACAAGATTCATCTCGGTCCAAAAATGGAATTAAATCGTGAACATTTTCGTGCGATTATTTTTTACAACTTTCGGCGTGGATTAACTCAGCAACATTGCATAGATGAACTTAATTCATTTTTTGGCGATGAAGCTCCATCAAGGACCAGTGTTTATCGATGGTATGGTGAATTCAATCGTGGTCGTAGTTCACTCCAAGACGAATTTCGTGAAGGTCGTCCAAAATCAGTTGTTGTTCCGAAAACCATTGATGCTGTGCGCGAACTGATATTGCAAGATCATCATGTGACCTATCGTGAGATTGAGACAATCTTAGGCATTAGTGGGACCAGCATACATTCAATATTGCATAAACATTTGACTGTCAAAAAAATTTGTTCGTGTTGGATCCCACACAATTTGTCAATCGCTCAAAAAAAGGCTCGTGTCGATTGGTCGAAGGAAATGCTCAAAAAATACGATCGCGGGGCTTCGAAACACGTCTATGACATCGTGACAGGTGATGAATCATGGATTTACGCGTATGAGCCCGAAAGTAAACAGCAGTCGACTGTATGGGTGTTTCAAGATGAGCCAAATCCAACAAAAGTTGTTCGCGCACGAAGCACTTCCAAGCAAATGGTCGCCTGTTTTTTCGGAAAAACTGGACATGTCGCAACCGTACCACTAGAACAACGCAGAACAGTAAATTCTGAGTGGTATACAACCATTTGTTTTCCAGTTGTCTTGCAAGAAATTAGGAAAACCAATCGCCAAAGACGGATCACTCTTCACCAGGACAATGTGAGCTCTCACACATCGGCTCAAACAACTGCATTTTTGAGCACCCAAAACATCGAATTAATGGGTCATCTGCCGTATAGTTCTGACTTGGCACCGAATGACTTCTTTTTATTCCCGTACGTAAAAAAACAAACTGAGAGGTCAACGTTTTTCGACACCTGAAGAAGCGGTTGCGGCATTCAGAATGCATGTTTTGGAGATACCTCATTCAGAGTGGCAAAAGTGCTTTGACAATTGGTTCAAACGCATGCAAAAGTGTATAGATCTTCATGGAGAATATTTTGAAAAACAATAAAGTGATATTCGATGATTAAAATTTGTTTTTGTTCCCTAATCCCGACATATAAAAGGCACCCCTCGTAGTACTCAGTTCAGATGTTCTGTTTTCATTTAAACTTTTTAAGTTTTGCTGTTGAACAAATGGCAACCTTTAAAAAAATCTGTCTCATAAAACTTTCTAAAACGCTTCGTTTTTAATAGGTATGCCAATATTAACGGAAAATTTTGATTCCGAGATTTCGGGACATTTCCCAGGATGCCGGAATTAATGCAAAGCAGTCCCGAGATTTTCAGAACCTGAAAATCACCGGGATCACGTGATTTCGGGACATTCTTAAATCTCCAAAATCCAATTACCGGGATTGCAGATTGGAGTCCCTGTTTCGTAATATTTCTGTTGATTTTAATTTTTTTAAGTTTAATGTGTAGAAAGAAGGACCCCGCTATTAAAAAATTAGTCTTAATCAAATGTTTCTCAAACACTTGTTATATGAAATAGTAATTTAAAGGTCTTCCTCTGATTGTAGTTGTTATCTGGTCCCATCCAGCTCATACTAGTCCTGAAAATTATCCACCTCCCAATGAGATTCTAGCCAATCTTGGATCATTTAACTTAAATTTAATCTAAAGGGGAAATTCGTGCACTTTCGCATCTAATTACATATGTATGCCGTTTATGCAAATAATATACATACATACATACCTACATATTTAAACGCACTTCGCTTCTGAACACCAAAACATAACAGGGATTTTCAAGTACTCTTCATAAATTTGCGAACTCAATGCGAACTGCATTATAATGGCAAGCTCAATGCCACCCCACAGATATAAATCAACAAAGATATCACCTTGAGCTCTAAAATTATTATCAAATTATCAGATGTGAAATACCAAATAAAATTCCATAGTATTAGAAAGAATGTGTAAAGAAACGAGTTGAAGGAAAATAAAGCGAACAAAAATTAAATTACAATGGTAAACGACTTTCAAATGATAAACTTTTTACAACTCACTTATTTGGTAGAAAAATTTTAATCTCAATAAAGGCCAAACAAATTCAATGCAAACGCATGCGTATTACGCGTGTACATTGAGTAGAGCACGAGTACTCAGTAAGCCTCGAAAGCATCTTGCAGTGGCACAATAGCAAATCAATAAACTCATCAATCGAGTGTGTGGCAAGCAGGCACCTTCTAAACTATCAGATATACAATGATACCAATTAATTCACTATGTTTGCAAATTGCTGCATTTTTTCTACTTTTATTATGTCTTGGTTGGCAACCTTGGCTGGCTCTTTTATGTAGCGCCAAGTCAAATGAGTAATGCTTTTGAATGATGAGCGCATCCAGTGCCTTTAAATATAATTTATGGAAGTGGTGCGACACAATTATGACATTCACTTTACGACTATTTGCTTTTATTTACTTTATGCTTTTATTCTTTTGTACACCTTTATGTTCTAGCCGTTAATGTGCTTCATACCTTTTGGTTTACTTTATCTTTTAATTTATATTCGGCACTATTTTCTGGCTTGATTGCAAAGGAGTATGAAACGTATGTAAAAATAAACAAACATAAATGACAGAGTGAGTGACAAGTAAGCCATGAGTTGGAGTATTTTACTAAGTGTGTCTTATTTACAAAAATTTTCTTAAATACAGCCTTACTCGCTAAACGATTGGATCTTGCAAAATTTTATATTTTATTTAATTTTCAGTTGAATTTGATCAATGCAACTTTCTTGATGAGCATATTTTGGGCATAAAATATAAAACATTCAGGCAAATAATGGGAGGACATACGGACAATAAATTATGCATTCGTCCTGCTAGTACTGTGGGGTAGTAAAAAAGGATCCTACCTTCCAGTTAATATTTGCATCAAAATGGAAAATCTCATTTATTTTCCAAAATATGCAAAATCTAAAACTTGCAAAAGTAAATTAATAAAGATAATCTGTAACACTCAAGCAGGTAGCCCCACATCAACAGATTATGCTAGCCGATAAAATTTCGAAGCGCTCATTCAAACGAAAACCCTAAGCGTATAAAAGTTTCCTTTCCCTGTCCCACCTACCAGCTATATTTTCCTGTTAGTTCGATAAATGTATACTCGAAGTTTGGAACTACAGCTACTGTTATAATGGTAGTGGAAATTGCATTTAAAAAATTGTATCACCCTGAAAACAAATGCCCCATCAAGTTCTTAGAAATGGCCACTCAACAGTTGATTTGTGATTTTTTTAGAGCTAAAGGAAAGTTTTTCAGAAAACACACGTAAAATTCAGAAAAATGCATGAAATTTTTATTTAAATCGTTAGTACAGTCCCTATAATTTAATGTTTGAAGATTATTTTTGGCATACTCTTTCCAATGTTTCGCCCGGTATCTCACATTTAAATGCTTTAATGTTGTTTTCTAATGCGTTAATTGAAGCAGGCTTGTCTGAATAGACATGAGCTTTAACATAGCCCCACAAAAAATAATCTAAAGGGGTTATATCGCACGATCTGGGTGGCCAATTGACAGGTCCCGAACGTGAAATAAAATGATCACCGAACTCACCTCTCAACAAGTCCATTGTTACAATTCTGCCTATTGATCCAAAAATGAGCTTCGTCACTGAACACAATTTTTCGAATAAAAAGTTGATCTTCGGCCAACTTTCCAAGAGCCTATTCACCAAAAATTCTGCGATGCGATAGGTCGTTCGGCTTCAATTCTTGCACCAGCTGTTTTTGGAAAGGCTTCACACCTAAATCTTTTTGCAAAATTTTCCACGTTGTTGAGTAACAGAGGCCCAATTGCTGCGAACGGTGGCGAATCGATAATTGATGGTCATCATTAAGACTGGCCGATACAGCTGCGATATTTTCTTCAGTTCGCACTCTACGTAAGCGTGTTGGTGGTTTGATGTCCAATAATGTAAATTTGATTCTAAATTTAGTCACAATAGCTGGAATAGCCGCTTCAGTGGGTCGATTAAACTGACCATAAAATAGAAGAAGCGCGCGATAAACTTTCCTAACAGAACACGCATTTTTATAATAAAATTCAATGATTTGCAAGCGTTGTTCGTTTGTAAGACGATTCATGGTTAAATTATAGACGAAACTGAAGATGTTTGACAGTGAAACAAAACACGAAACGTGCGTCAGCTATTTAAACCAACCGTTTAAAAAGATAATAGCTAAAAAATCCCCCGTTAAATATTAGCAACCTAGAATTTTTTTGCCATTTTTTATGTGCAATAAATTTAGACGACGCTTTTAAAATTTGATTAAAAATGTAGCAAAATGCAAGTTTCCGATTTTTTATAATCTAATTAGGAAGTAACCGAAGATACTCTCAAAAAATAAACCATCTGTCATTTGTAGACAAGACATTTGTGGCACAACATTAAGTTGAACATCTCAAATTGAAACACCTAACTAAGGACGTACGCGTGCATATTATAAATTCATATACTTATAAAATGGTTTTTAACTAAAGGGAAAATTTACAGAAATAAGAGAAAATTTTTCTATCTAAGCGATGCTCCTAAGCCTAAAACTGTAGTAAATACCATCCGATCAGAGCAAAGTCCGATCCCTTGAGATACCAATAAAATTTTAATGAAAGAAGTATTAATGATAGATAAATAATTATTTCAAATGAACTTCGAAAAAGTATGGGCTTATGAAGCATGATTAACCAAGCTTATAATTTTTAAGACCACGTATTAAAATATTATACTAAATTGCTAAGATGTCTCAAGTCTCAGCAACATCGTTAAAACTGATCATGTGAATAAATACTTAGTTATACGAGAAATCGTTATAAAGGGTTTTTCAATAAGGGCGGGTAGATATTGAAATGGAATAAAATGGCGTTTGCTGTGTGGTACGTAGCGCCGTCCTGCTGGAACCACATGTCGTCTAGGTCCATATGGTTCAATATGGGCCATAAGAAATTGGAAGGGCCACCACGTCTACCGAAAAATGGGCGCAATGCGCGCAACGTTTGCGTTAATGAACACTCATTTTGATAATAAAGTTTTATCACTTGAACGTGCGGTTCAATCGTGTAACTTGCCATGATGATTTGGCATAAACAACTGAATAATAAACAAAAGATTTGACAGATGTCACCAAAACAAAATGGCTGCCACAGGGCGCCAAAATCGACCCGCGCCAATTGAAAAGCCTTTTAAATAGTTTTACAAAAAATCGCCGAACACGCAAAACACTTGCCTTATTTATGCCTCTCACAAACCAACTAAACGTGCTATCGTATATTGCTAAAACCGTGAACATATCTTCGAGACATACATATATAAATATATATATATTCAGGACCTCAGTATCTTTCTTTAATAGCTTATTCTTATTCCCAGCTCAATTCCCCATACGATTGCTCACTGGTTAGCTGGTAAATGGAATTATTTTATTGACAGCCAACGGTTCAAAGAATGATGTACGAGGTGGCTCGCTGTCTTTGATGCCATTGCAGTCGACCGCTTGCATCGCCTAATGCAAAAACATCAACTTTTATTTACGAATGCATTTGCTTCATTTACTTTTGATTTTTGCTTCGCAATCAGAGTAGTAAAAAGGCAATAACACTGCCACATATTTATTCACTGTTTTTTATTTATATGAAATACATATCCACTATAAAAATACATGTGTATGTAGAAGAGTGTGTTTTAGTGTTTAGTGCCTATGATGCCGATATTGCTACAAGCATTTAACGACGGTGTTGACGCTGCCGCTGCCACTGGCGATGGTGACGGTGATGTCAGTGGATCGGTGATTTACGATGTAACTATTTATATCCCACTCACCCACTTGTTGTTGCTGAAAAGCCAGAATCGTCGCTGTCATTGCACCGCGGGTAGTTGCACTTTTCAAAGCAAAAACAAACAAAAAATAAACCAAAAGCATGCATCACTTACCACGGCCAGCATAGTTCAATAATAATTACTGCTAATCTGTTTACACTAATAACCGCTAAATAGTATGGTATTTAGCATAATGAGATGAATTTTAGAGATGTATGTATCTACTCATTTTCTTAGATAATTTACCGAACTGCTTCAAAACCTTCTGTAATTAAGTGTTTTTCCTTGAAACTGTTGAACATAAAGAATGGCAGTCAAATTCATTTCAAACAAATTTTACTGGTACATACATACAAATATATGCATATACCTATGTACTTATGTATAATTGGTTGGGCATTTGGCTTAGTCCCTCCTACAATTGGTGATGTGCGTCTTGATGTTCTTTCTCAAAGGGGAGAAACCTAAAGTTGTATGCTGCCTCCACACGACAGATAATTTTTTGTGCCGAGGGACGGCCGCTATTCGAAAAAACTTTTTCTCTCACTTAATATTTGATGCCTACAGTGGATTTCAAGCTCGGGCACTGACGAATGGTAGCCATGTACAAACTCATACGGCTATGGCGCCTTGTGTATACATACCTACATACGAAAACATAAACATGAATGTACAAGTACTATGAAATCATGCTTGGGGGTGAATCAAAATCTGTGCGGTAAGCTGAGTTTTTATGGAAGAAAAGCTTCTTTTTTCTTTTCTTAATTTAACTAGGAATTAAAAATCGTATAATAAGTATGCCCATGTAAAATAACAACAAAGCACATCCCATAAAATTAAGCAAGAAGGTTAGCCAATTAAGTACATACTGTATATCACATAAATAAGTTTCCGCTCAGCAAAATTATGTTAAACGTATTATATTCCTTTTCATGAATTAGTAACATTAACATTATTGAGTCCGAAAGTGTAAACCCTCATTTTATTTTGTTAAGTCTTACACATAAAACCGAAAAACATGTACAAAAAAGATTACAAAAGTAAGTTTTCATCAACATTAGCAGCCACAATGGAACCCGTTCGCGTACCTGTATAGACAAGCTTTTACATTCGGCTGAAGTAATTTTATCCCAAGTATCATTATTAATTTCTTTAAAGTGTTGCTGTTTTAAGTAGTTAGTTGTTTAAAAATATTGGCAACTCTTATGTTGGACTCGCCAGTGCATTTCTGTTATAGTCTTATGCTCATCCAATTAATTGCTTACATTTTCCCACCCTAGTACCTATGAAAGTAAATATATAAATTTTTTTCAATCTTTTTTAATCATTTTTTAGGGTTGCTAAACCGCTATTAAATCGTTATATTATGAATCCCTTTGAGTGCCGCTATTAGCGCAATTTTATAACACACTTTATTCATTAAATGGCTTATAAAAAAAAACTTATAACAATTTTCCTTTGGGAACTTAATTTTGTAATGAGCAGAAGCTGGACTGCTAACACTAAACGCGAAATGAGTGAAGACAGAGCAAATATGGAATAACTTTATTTATTAAAAACAGCATTGCACGCTAAATTTCCCAACATTTCTAAAATTATAGTGCAATATCAATACTGTGGAGCAGATCTTCATCTGTTAGTGAGATTAAACTTTCAAACCGTTTCTAAAATATTTCTGTATATTTTAAAATGTTTGGCCAACAGCTCCTTTTTGATTAATCTAAAACAAAATTAAACTGGTAAAATTTACGCATTTTATAAAAGTTCACACAAAACTTCACTTTTTTTAATGACATATAATAAAAATTATAGTTAAAAGTTAAAGTTAAAGTTTTCGCAATAGTTAACCTCTAAAGCAATTCTTATTTAGCCCAATTTAAATTTATTCAAAAATATCTTAAAAACTTACTTTCGTGTCGCATTTTCACGAATAAAAAAGTTTCCATTAGAATGGCAAAAATTTTGAAGTAGAGGTAATGAATGGCAGAATGAAAGAAACGCTCAATCGACTAGTAAGGGTCCCACTTTCCGATGTTATACACAAGGTTAGGTTAGGTTATGGTGGTAGTCGGTCTGCACGACCAACTCACTTAGACCTTGCAGGTGCGTTGTGATACCTCTATGCTGCACGGGAACCTCATTTACCTTCCTTCGTGGAACAATTTTGTGGCTCTTATGAAACGTAGAATTGATCCCAACCCCACGCCAGACAGCTCTGTAAGATAATTAAAAAAGTGTATACATAGACAACTTGCTCTAATTTTAGCTAAGGCTGAACAATAGCAAAGGAAGTGATCAACTGTTTCTTCCTCTTCCTCATCTCTACAACTTCTGCAATATTTATGGGAGAATACTCCGAGTCTTGAAGAATGCCTGCCAAATAGCCAATGATTGATTAAACAAGCCACGACCTTCGAGATATTGTCTCTTGAGAGACTAAGCAATTCCTTTGTCCTTTTCTTGCTTATTTGTGGCCATAGTAGCCTAGCTGTTACACATGTACTTACCTGCCTTGGGTATGAAGGAGACATGCAGTGGGGTATTTTGTGGGCTCTCTTTCGCACTAAAGCTTTTAACTTTTTATTGTAAACTCCCCAGTCAGTTTTCCTTATATTTCTGAACTGACTAACTTGGGGAGACCTAGTGTGAATTTCAAATTCGATATACCGATGGTCTGAGAACGAATTTTCTTTTGAAACTCGCCATCTTTTAATTTGGATAGAATACATGAAGGAAGCCAGGGTGATGTCCAGAACTTCCTCTCTGTTTATGGTAACAAAAGTCAGCTCTGAGCCTAAGTTCAAAACACTAATTTTATTTTCTAGAATAAAGTCAAGAAGTGACTCACCTCTAGCATTAGCTTCGCTGCTCCCCCACAGGATGTTGTAAGCAGGCGATAAGTTTAGCTCTACCCTGATACTAGCCTGCGTCATGACAAAGGGGAGGAGTTCCGGGGTGTTCCTCTAGGACCTGGAGGCACACTTCGGCTTCCTGTTCTCCCCAGTCAATGATGGCCAGTATCTCACCATCGTCCTTTACAACTTCACTAAATGTTGGATATTTGTGACCAAATACATTTTGTCTTTTGGCGACCCTTTCTATTGTCTGCTCTGCAGACCGTTATCTTTTAGGAGTAGCACCCGCCGGTTTTCTCAAGTCGGATATTACTCCCTTTGCCCACTCTAGCGATTTAGTCTTCGGTTAGCTGTTCTGTTGCTATCTCTCCTAGTCTAAATAAGACCCTACTGACCGCCTTTTTCTCGTAATAGTTTTGCTTGGAGGGACGGACATGTTTAGCCGGTCCCCCCCCGTCCTACGCCTGTAAACTGCCTAGAGGTGCTAGGCCCTTCTATGGCAACCTGCCGGTTAAACCTAGAAACAGGTGCCGACCCCCGCCCTTTATAAGAGGTTGAGGTGAGATGGGGATTGTCCGTCTTATGCAGAGTTGACTCTGCAGCTCCTGCTATCGACCGACTTGAGGCCGGTTTACCCAAGCCTCCTCGCCCTCCGCTGTCTTCTGCAGTACTCGTACTGGGACCAGTCCTTTCGCTTAGGCCCCCTCTAGTTCCTAATAGCGGCGGTCTGACCACTACATTGATCTCAGCTGTAGCAGTGGTCGGAGTCACCTTTTTGGTTTTTTGGGAGGACCGATCTCCTTGTAAGAAATCTTTTTCTGGTTAAAATTCATTTTTGGTCCCACGATTGTCGGACAAGAGATATCCGCCTGTGCTGAGGCCCGTGTGCACAGGTAAGGCTAGATAGAACCGGAGGTCCCCAGGTATCCGGAGCACTCCGTTTGCGACTGGGTTATTTTTGGTCTGGGTCTCCAGTCATGCTGAACCTCGGCACGAGTCGTATAACACCTTGTTCCGACCCAGAGCAGAGCTTTGTCATCGTTCAAAAAGCAGGCCGAACCAAGGGAGTGGAGTGCATTCTCTCAATACTGGAATGTATTCAAGCGACCACGCTACCATCCATTGACAAAGTCTGATTAGTGATTCGACTAAGCCTCCGCACCACAGCAAGGTGTCTGCATTCGCGGAGGATGTTATATACAAACGTATATAATTTAATTAATTTAATTTAATATATGGAAAATAACAATAAATTATTTTTTTACAATAAAAAAAGGAGCACAAGCTGCCAGGGCTTACGGCTCAACATCTACAACTG
The DNA here is from genome assembly GCA_037575425.1 of Anastrepha fraterculus. Lineage (NCBI taxonomy): Eukaryota > Metazoa > Arthropoda > Insecta > Diptera > Tephritidae > Anastrepha > Anastrepha fraterculus. Next base: position 64,430 of record JAYXIM010048829.1, read on the forward strand.
ATGCATCAAAGTCTGAAAGGGTCAACACACTATGATACACCAACAGTACCAACGGAAATGAAATTTTAGTCGCGATTCGTTTGAATCAAAATTTTTCCAGTGCAATTTAAAATTCAAATTCAAGATTCAAATGCAAATAAAATTCATTACAAAAATTGTGTCATACATTTTGCTTCTATTCATCCATCGCCAGTAGAAAATTTTACTTAAGAGTTGTTTCTTTATTTTTTATTAAATAAGACACTCATTGATAATGTATAAATTTGATCATCAGTTTTCAGCAAATTGTTCACTATTTTTCGATCCACCCCCACCCACGCTGCTAAGAATTGTGCTAAGTTCGCATCAGTTCAAAAAATAATAATTAAGGAACCATCCGAAGCGCTAAAACCACAGTACGTGAGAACAGCAAACGCCAATCTTTTGGAACAGTTATGACACCTCTCATTGAAAGTAAAATCACTTAGCCGACAAAGTCAGCGCAGTCGCTTAGTCAGAGGCAGACTGAGAGTCAAGCAGCCAGTCAAATCATACAAAGCGGCTGTCAGTTCTGTCAGCCTTAGTGGCCAAGTGCTGCAGTTTTGATTTATAAGATACAGCAAATTTATTCTTGTCGTCGTATTTAGCTGTTAACAACAGCCACATGCACAGCTCAATCGTACTGTCGCCCATCCTCCGCACAGGGCAACTTCCAAGAAGCGTGAGTTAATGTGAGTGCAAGTGTGTACTTACGAGTATTCTTTTTTAGCGCATTGTTGTTACGTTGTGGGCTTATTTTTGTGTAGCTTGGGAAGCGTCGAATCGTCGGTTCATTTGCTCTACCACTTTATTAGTGTGTTTAGACTTAATGCTTCATAACCTTCCGAATTTTTGCAGTTCTTCCTTTTATTTTATTTTTATTAGTCTAGCTGGTTTCTTTATAGGTGTGGATGGTTGGATGTAAAGTTACCTTCATAAAATTGGCTACTTCTTATTCGGCGTGTTGATGAGATTATTTACTTTTACGCTTTTTATATCATTATTTTTGTTTAAGTTATTCTAAGCTAAATCTGCACATTGTTTGCTTACAAAAATCTGAGCTACATTTTCTTAGTTGTTACAATTATTTAATTGCAATTCTCATCTTTCAACGACTTTCGGTTTTACATTTGTATTGCAAAAGTTTTCGGTAACATCACTTTGTGTGGGAAATTTGTTCAAATGGTACGAAAAGCTGTCTTCAAATTGTACAAATATTAAGTTTCTGTAAATAATAATATAGCGCACCGTAATTTCAAGTAAAAAAAAACATTAAAAATTGATTGGGGAAGTTTTACAGTGAAAAAAATTCATTGCTGAAGGTGCGAACTAAGTTAATCCAATTTTATGTTAGATGGGTACTTGAATAGTATTGTAAATAATTAATTCACATCATATATTTAATGGTTGTTTGCTTATTGAAATATGAGTATTTTCTTTAATTAATTTTTTACATATGCATGTGTTTAATTAATCATTTTACAGACAATCCATGTAATACTAATTTATTACTTCATTACTTTATTATTATTACTATCCTACAATAGAGCGCTTCGAGGAACTTCATCAAAGTTACTAAGGCGGTTAAGGTGCAAGCCAAAAAGGGGCAACAGATAAGTTAAGGAAAATATTAGTTTTTGATCGAATCATGCTAATGACACCAATTTGACAAAAGTGGTGGTAAGTTAAAATTGAGCTTACTAATTTTATCTTCCACTTATTTTCATGACACTGTTTCACATAAATTTTGCTTATGACAGTTCACAATTGAATATAATGAAGCCAGCATCAACACATTTTCATACTACCAAAGCAACACAACAACTAAATATGAAAACTCTGTGATGCCACACCATTTGCATTTAATTGTGAATCGCCTTATTTCCTGTGCTTAGTCGAATAGAAAATTTCAAATGAGAAAATAAGTACTCCTGATAGGCCCCAGACACACCGTTTTAATGGAATGTTCAATACACGGACGAAATGTTGGGAATTTGCGCACACAAATGTGTCTTATAACTAGTGAAGGTAAAAACGAGACAAACTCTAAGACAATCTGTTTGCACCATCTCTACAGAGAACAGCCAAAGCAGTACGTAAATATTCTGGGTCAGGTAATGGTATTTAATAGAAGAACTTATACTAGTTCGTCAATGACTAGAATAATAGCGGTAGTAAAATGTTTAATTTGTCTGCAAACGCACCAATGCGTCACAATGTTTAGAGGATATTGCTCCGACAAGATACTACGACAGAATCCAACTCTAAAAAAGACTTAATGAAGATGAATGAAAAGGTGGCACCGGAAAACCGTACTTTGATCGTGTAAAGTATTAGGTTTATCTTTGACTGATTTCTATCAACAAAAATCTTAAAAACGTATTTAGCGCCGATATAATAATGTAGTACACTATGGGGAAATGGAACATAATTGATGTACAATATTTTATTTCAGAATGTATAATAAATTTTGCCAGCGCCGATGAACCAGAAATGCATGTAAGAAAAGCATTTTATTTGAATCAAAAACGGGTTTTCCAAAAAAACCATGGATCCGAAAGTAAGCTAATATTAATATATATATAATATATATTATTTATATTCATATAAAGTGAAATCCTTATATTTAATTTCCTTATTAATTTATTTTTAGATTTTTTTTTTAAATTCCTTTTGGTGTAAGTGTGAACCAATTCTTGAATGTTTAAAAAATTACTGTACCAAAACGAAATTTCATTTCATTCCAAAGCTACAGAACAAATCCTGGATGCACTTTTAATACTCGTATGAAATAGAATATTTGACTACGTTAAAATGGAATGGATGTGTTTTTTTTGAATATTAACTGGTTATTTTAGAAGCATTTTCAACTAGAATTTTTTTTTTGCTAGTATAAACTAGTATTTCAACTGGTGTTTCGCTGGTGCATGGCCGTACAATTGATATTTCGTAAGACATCGCCGTGTTAAAAACACCGCTTGCTACCGTGGAAAAAAGATAGAGCACGAACTGGTTAAGATTAAGAGTTGAACTGGTTATCCTATTTCGCAACTAGTACATTTCGCTACCGAACGATTCTTCATACCATATATGCATACAAAGAAAATTTGTAAAAAAGTGAAAAGTAATCGTGTCGGCCACAACAAATCAAACAGGCAAAGAAAAAACTTAAACAGAAAATTAAGCAGAAATTAAATAAGCTTTAACGAAAAAGCAAGTAAAAACAATTAATGACACATTACAAAAGGTTTAAAAATATTATTCACTTATTTACTGCATTGGACACTGGACATTCGGAAGCTATCCGATAAAGTATTTCCGACGAGCCTTTTAATTTCTCTGGAAAAAAGGAGAAGAAGACATTAAAAAAGCTTAGTGAAATATTCAAATTTAATATAAACTTATTATTAATATAAAATATATTAATATATTATTAATATAAATAAATTACACAATAGTAAGCAACATGGAAACATTACGAACGGTGAAACATAAGCGCTTTCTAAAAAAATTTTATTCGTGTGTTCGAAAGTCTGCTATATACTTTTTTGATGCTTTACTTTGTTATTATTCGTGGAAAATCGTTTGTCTGACTACAAAGATTCGAATGAGTATTATAATAAAAATTAATTATTTTGCAAATTAATAACGTTTCTCATTATATAGATCCATCCTCCCATAATTCTATTGAGAATCTATCATTTAAACCTATACTTCTACTGCAGAAACCGTCCGTAATTTCCCCGCCCCGATCAGGCATTTGCAAAAATCCTTATTAAACCTTAACATATACTATAATTAGCAATTTCTGTTGCGATATTTTTTTCACACGTTTTCATTTGTAGGTAGGTGTTCATAGAAACGTAAGAGATTTCTACATGTAATTCATTTTTCTATATTAAAAAACTGTCCACTCTATACTAATTTTATGAAAAATTACTAAATAATTTTATAGTGTTCGGTGGACTATTGCACTGTGGGTGCGAAAATTTTATCACAACTTGTTCGGAAAATTAATTCAACAATCAAAGTCGATGTGAATTTATGGTTTTCAAAGAATCGAAAAATTGCTAGTAAATTCCGAGATCACCAACTTTATGGTACTTTTTTATTGGCTTGTTCGTTATTGGTGCCTGTCCGCTATAATAAAGGGTTTTCCAATAACAGGTGTTATTTTGAATAGCCCGCTATTTTGGTAGATGCCACTTTGACACGCTTAAACAACGCATTGACATTATTAAAATTCTCTATAAAAATGGTGAAAATCTGGCAGAGACGGTTCGTACAACTCGAACATTTTTGGGTCATCGTGAAGCACCTTGTCGGACAGCAATACAGAAATTGGTGAAAAAATTCGAGCTGTTGGGTCAAGTTTGTGATGTGAAGAATAAAATCCGTGCATGTCGCTCAAGAACAGCTGAAAATATTGCTGTTGTAGCCGAAAGTGTTGAAGAAAATCCAGGTTTGTCCATTCCTCGTCGTTCCTTGGAATTAAGCATTCCTCAAACGTTATTACATCGTATTTTGCCTAAAGATTTGGGTCTTAAGGCTTATAAAGTCCAGTTAACACAAGAACTCAACCCGGCCGATGATCAACAACGTCGTGTCTTTGCGGATTGGGTCGTTGAAATGCATTAAAATGATCCGCAATTCCATAGGAAAATCATCTTGAGTGATGAGGCCCATTTCCACCTCGGTGGGTTCGTCAACAAGCAAAATTTGGGTGCAAAATCTGGGGCTCAGAAAATCCAAGAGTTATTGTTGAAAAGTCTCTCTATCCTCAACGTGTGACTGTTTGGTGCGGTGAATGGATTGCGCTATCGAGAAATGATTAACAATTTTTTATGGCCGGAATTGGATGGTATTGATCTATTATAAACGTTGTTATTTTCGACAAGACGGCGCCATGTGCCACACAAGCACGTCTTATTGGAAAACCCTTTAATTAAAATTTATACATTCCGGATGAATTCCAACAAATAAATGGTCGTATTAAAATTATAAATTTTACGTTAAAACATCTGCATCTGTTATAACAACAATATTCTAGGATAGATTATTTGACATGTATTTTAATTGGCGAAAGATTATTCGAGCTTCGATTTTATTGGTAGTTCAACTGACGCATCATCTGGCGAGATGAATAGCGTACAGATCCTATGTACATTACGGGAGTCAGCCTTGAATTCTAATACATTAAAACTGGTGAATCTACATATAAGCTTATTTCGTGAATGAAAGCACTGTTTTAGAGACTTACTGACCTCGGCAGCTATCATCACTTTTTGTCGACTTTTTTCTTGTCTTCAATCTAAATACCAATTTGGTGAACTTACAGCAGTTTCTGCCATCCGGAAGCAATTCAGTTAATTGCAAAGTTTTAGAAAATTGTTTGTACAACTGCGAATCCACTTAGAACTTCTTCGAATTGGAAGAAAACAACATGTGTTTTTTTGTTTTAATGTGTATTAAGGCTTTGTGTACATTGGATTCCGGGCATAAAGGCATAGAGGGAACTGAGACAGTCGATGGAATAGCTAAAGAAGGCGCGAGACTTGCAGGGGATCAAATAAGTCAGGTACTTCAATCCCTACTGAATTATGCGTAAAAGAACTAGAAGAACGCATGCTAAGAAAGCTAAAAGGCAGATGGCTTAACTTAACCAATTGAAAAGTTGCCAGGATCATGTGTAAACAGGCATATGATGGCAAGTATACTAAATCGGTTATATCGTTCGATAGAAGGAACTGTAGAACCTTAACTGGTATACTAGCAAGGCACTGCCTAGATGCAGCACACGCTTATAAGCTAAATTTAACCTTTAACGATGCTTGCACGAAATGTAATGAACCGGGTACAAGAGAAACCCTGGAGCATATTCTATGCTAGAGTCCGTCTCTCATGAAAACTATACTACCTGGGTGCTCTGAGTATTGGAAGGCTAGAATCTATCCCTGAACTGGAGCTTGAGCGACTCCTAAAATTCGCGAACAGTATGCGCATCTTTTCGCTAAAAATGGTGGCTGCGTGGCTTCATCGAGCCAGTGGGTTTTATTTTTTATATTTTTTATTTTAATATTAATTAATTAATTTGCGTACGCTTTTACTACTTTTAGGCATTTTCCCCTCTTTCCCCATACTTTTTAAATGCAACCTTTTATAAGGTGGTGTCAAAACTCGCTTGTCATTACTTGCCGAACCCCTTGTAACTGAATCATGTATGATATTCTCACAATAATTATAAAAGCAAAAGTTTACTTCTACAGAAACTGTACAAAATGTTAAAAAGTTTTTGAATTTGTGATGGATACGTTCTTCAGTCATATGGCGCACAAAAGGGATAAAAAACAAAGTAATCTTGCACGTGTATAACAACTTGAGCTATTTTTATAAAATTGATGAATTAGTCTTGCTGGTTCCCATGTAACATGTATATAGTAAAATACCAAATTAAATGAATGTAAATTTTTAAATGAATTTAGTGTTGATATTCACTATTAAAAATCTGCTTCTGTAATTGAAAACCACTCTAATTATTTTCTGGAAGTTCTATGCAAACATCTTTTTGTTTAATTGTTTACAAATGCCGCACTTACCTTCTGAGCATTTTTTCCATTTATAAATAAAATGAATGGTACTTATTAATTGAGATGTCTGTGGTATCAGCACTTTCGTGCGTCTATATATGTACAGTCTGTCTAATGGAAGCGTGACCGGCAAAACTCAAAATTCAAACTTAAAATTCTATTATAAAAAATATGTAAATGCTGCATTAACTTTTCTTCATTTTCAACATACGTTGAGGAATTTGTTAATTTAGAAAGCGAACGTTGTTTTTACAAAAAGGGCAGTCTTCCTATGTACCCAGCCTAAAGCTCCAAAAATGTCACGAGTATTTGCAGCAAAATATTTGAAAATGTCGAAGCCGTTCATAAATAAGGGGGTGCAACGATATACCGAAGTTACACATGTTGACCACTTCCCCGAACCAGCCCAGAAAAGAAATAAAAAAATGTCCAAAGCAAGATCAGAAAATCATTCATTTGTTTCTGACAAAGCCGATCTTATCGCTGCGTAAAGCTGAAATAGTTTAAAGGAAAAGTTATGTTAATGTATCCAATGACACGTTTCAAGAATGTTTACCTTTATAAAACCCCAAATTCCTATGCCATTGAAAAAATAGCTATACTCAATTGGATAAACGTAATTTTCTCCGAATGAATCTTTCTTTTGTACTGGCGATAATCGAACTCTTCAACGAACTGTTCAGGTTCATGTTAGAACTACTTCTCCGAAAAGGATTTGGCCGTTTATTTGTGTTTACGCCCAATTTGAATACAGTTTTGATGAATAAAACTTACTAAAAACTGACTAAAAAATAGAATAGAGTGAAAACTCTTATATATATATGGGCACCCAATTAGCACTTTTTTCATATAAAATACTCTCTAGCATACTGATACGGAAAAAACTCCCATGAGCGAACACGAATCTCTAATATGCGGACAATTTTTTTTTTTTTATCACAACTTTACTGATTTTCCTTTCTCCTCGTATGGGTGTTTTTCGACTGATTGACGATCTTTTTATATGATGGTTTCGCCATACCAAAGTAAGACGCTTTCGTCCTGAAGACTTCTATTTCAGTGGAACTCAGAACATTAACCTTCATAACCTTCGCATATTTATAAAAGCCGACTTTTACTTGACGTATGGTTGATATCGTTTCGGTGTGACCACAGTACACAGTAATCTAAATAAACAAAAAAGGAAATAAGCTACTTTGACAATTTATTTGATTAATATTTGCTTATTAACCCATAAGAAATTAATTTTCAATATTTACTTATAAAATATTTCCAATTAATTTAAAATAAAATATCGGAAAAAACAATATGTCAGGCAATTCGAGCTTTTTGTGCACGAATCCTTGATGCGCTGACTCGGGGTTTAGCGTCTCACGAAGCAGATTTTCAAAAAACAAAAATAAAAATTACGGAAAGAGCGGTTGTGGAACATCATTTCCTTTCACAGCCCATTTTTTTTTTCTTCAGGACTTTCATAGACTTTTCCTTAAGGGGAGGTTCTAGTCAAAATCGACCAACAAAACTTATTTTTTTGTATAGCTTTATTTTCATCCTTAAGGTCTTAAAAATGTGTATGCAAAAGGATATTTCCCTATCTAGTTGATTTTACGAGTTATAGTGTATAGACGAGAGAGCGCATCGACCGGCGCTCGGAGTCGTCAAACACGTTTTTCTCGAAACACCTTTTTTTTGCGGACGGCGTGCGACGACACCGATTTAGACGTTTGGCGGCTGAAATTAACGCTTATTCAATATAGGGGTTCTTCAGAAAGCGTTTTTTGTAAACAAAAAAAAATTTTTAGTATTGTTAGTATTAGTGTAACAAGAGGCAAGAAAGGTGTTTTTTTTTTTCAAAGGAGCCGCATCGTTTTTAAAACGGTTTTATAAAAATCGAAAATTCATAAGGCCCCCAAATTTCATCTACTTAAAATTTTGTTTTTGTTTTTTCGTTTCAGATCACTTGGCAGGGCTGTAGAGTGCCCCGCGCACGACCGTCGTAAGTGAGGACTGGAGCTGCCATTTTGTATTATTTTTACTCGAAAAAATTGTATAATCTTTTTAAAATATAGACAAATAAATGCCACAAAAGTAAAAAAAAAAATACGTATGTACTCTCAAACAAAAATCTTGAAATTACGCACATTTTCGGGCCTTTGGACTAGAACCTCCCTTTAACTTAATAGAGTAGAAGAAAGTTTGGAACATGTTACTTAATGAAGCCTTTTATTGATAATGAATTTAAGTTTAAGTGTACACATCAAATATATCACCGACAATTTGTGGGTACTTTTACACCAGTCGAAGTATATGGGTTAATGACAGAAAACCTGCTTATGCATTGCTTCACATTTCAGTTTCACATAATTTTCAAATACGAGTACTACAATGGCTGGTTTCCTAGGCTCGAATCGTCACATCCGTGAACATATCGGCAATCGTACGAAAAAAATGCGTGATATGTCGATCATATTACCTCAATGGGATGATGGCATACGATTGTAAACGGATCGTAATGTCTTTGCAATTACAATGGTTTTAAATACTATTGCGATTTGGATTGTATTGGTTTTTTTTGCGCTTGGGAACTTAAAATGGTAATACAAAACAGAAATATTGTTAGGTTACATTTTTTTATTATAATCTGAATATGATTATTATTTTTTGAATATTATTTATTATTATTACGAATATTATTTTTTTGTTATTAAAAGACTGCAACGTCACGTGAAACGGTTCAAAAATTGAAGAAGCAACTTGAGCGAAATCCCCGACGAAGTGCCAATAAAATGGCGAAAGAACTGAAAATATCTGACCATAGCATCCGTCTCATTCTGAAAAATAAAAATGATCTCAAAGTCAAGCCTTGCAAGATCCAAAAGGCGCATGATCTCACACAAAAGCAGCAAGAAGTCAGTCTTGAGAGAGCGAAAGAGTTGCTTCCCTTGGCCGAAAGCGGTCAATTTCCGAACATTGTGTTTACTGACGAGGAAATTTTTTAAATTGAGTAATTCGTAAACTCCCAAAACGATAAGGTTTATTTGAGTCATCGATTGGCCACCAGGAGGCAGTACTCGTTTTCATCGAGCCTGGCGTCAAGGTACCATAAATGCGAAATATTATCGGGAACAAATTCTGGAGGTTGCTTTGAAGCCGTGGGCAGACAAACATTTCGGTGGCAGAGCATGGACCTTTCAACAGGACTTGGCACCGTCTCACAAAGCTCGAATGAACCAAGAATGGCTGAAAACCAACTTTCCGAACTTCATAACGTCGACACAATGGCAATCAAATTTACCAGACGCGAATCCGATGGATTATTTTCTTTGGGCCATTTTGGAGAGCAAGGTCCGAACTAAAAGATTCACCAATCTCGAGGCGCTGCAAAAAGCCATTGTCCGCGAGTGGGCCAAAATACCTGCAAGTCACATTCGAGCAGCTTGCGATTCGTTTCTGCACCGTCTCAAGGCCATAGTCAAGACAAAAGGTGGTCGGTCATATCGAATAAAAGTAAATTGATTCTTAATTTTATATTATCTTCACACATTTTTTACTTTGAATTAAATAAAACTAATTTTCTTAACTAAATTTATGGCCTTTTTAATTGGTAACACTTTGAGTGCCAGACCCTGTATAAAACTGCCTACCAAGATTCTTCCTTGATATTTTAATTAAAAACCATGGAATTAGGGTGAATCATTTGTGAGTTTTTCCTACTTTTTGTATAATTTTTGGAAATTAGATTTATTTGGTAGGTATTAGACAATGGGCTATACTTTTGTACAAATATAATGAAAATTAAAAAAATTCAGAAGAACTTTGTTTCATCAGAACCCCAAAAAACTAAAAACGTTCTGCAATGTTATTAATGGAATTTTTAATACGATCAACCACAGGGTTCAATAAAATTTTAAATAATTATACGATTTTACCTCACGCCTAATTGTAGGCAACGATAAGTTCACTGGCCATTTCTGGCACAAAAGCTTTTGATATCTAAGCATACACAATTTATTTTCACAAGCAGTGCTGGCAATGGAAAAAACCTTCATACGGAAAATAATTTTAGAAAAGGAGTTGATTGGTAGTTTCTTGATTAAAAGTCTCAAAAAACATTTGAATCAAGAAATAAAAAAATTGAAAATAATATGACAAAAAGTGGTTGTCTGTAAAGTCGGTTTACTGACGATAGTTTAACGTGACAACGTCATCAGAAAATACTGATGTAATGGTTGCATTTTTCAAAACAAAATTTTAATTTTATTTGTTTGATAGATATTTTGTATGGATATAGAGAAGGAGGCAAATGGAATCGCAATGGAATTGATCAAGTTACATTTACACAAACGTGAAAAATTACGAAACATTTATCAAATTCATAAAAGATATGTTCAATTTCGATTGTGCATCAGATGTTAATAATTCAACAACACTAAGAGGCACCATCATCGATTTGACTTTTTCAAGACACATTACACTCGAAACACTCCCTTTCATTTCCTACTTTTCCTATCATTGTCCTATTCTCAACAGAGAAATGGTTCATTACCATGCACACAGGAAGAAGGCATATGCAAATAGAAATATGTGAATTTATATACAAATGCGCATATACATATATATACATACATATATATGCTCACTCAAGTAGGAGAGAGTCAGATGTCGAACGTTGCCGAGCGCGGGGGCCGATTGTGCTCTTTGTCGTTCGTTCCGCGCTCTCGCTTGCAGTTCAAGCAAGGTAACGACGCATGAGCAAGATAACGACGCATGAGCAAGATAACGACGAATGAGCAGGATAACGACGATTGAGCAAGATAACGACGCATTTGTTCGTGCGTGCAGCCGGCTAAATCGAATTATAAGACGTTATCACGCCAAAAATATCTGATATATCATAGTAATCACTTGATTAATAATAGAACAATCAAAATTTTTTAAACAACGTATGATAAATAAGTATGAAAATTTTACTAGTAAAAACGGTGCAAAATATTAATTTAAAAAAATTGAAAATTTATTAGTTATTAATCAACAGATTAATTACTTAGCATTTGAAAAAGTACGCGCATTGAACCAACATTTTTTTTTTTTTGCTATTAAAATAGATTACCACTTCTTACTCCTACACAGTTTTACCACTATCTGTACGAATCCAATCGTAGCCGTCATCAAGCAACTGTTATTTTTTCCTCGTTCTGCATTCCACTACAACATTCAGTCTTTCAACATCACTCACCTGGAGGTCAATCGATGCGCGAATGCAAGTGAAAGCGAAATACGACAAAATGAAGCGCGGCTGGCACACATTTTCGCAGAATACAATGAAAAAGGAAAAATATTTAGCCTACTAACTGGTTAGCTCGTTGAGCTCTTTACCCACTTTTAATACGAGTCACATGTATGAACATTTTTATGAGCACACACACAACAGCTCAGGATCACACAGTGGAGCAGATGGGTGCGTGTTTTTTTTTTGTTATATGTGAAAAGGTATTAGGAATGCTTCCTAGTAAATTCTAACCTTATTAGAACACTAGTAACTGTAATGTGTAATAACATCATTGAAGTGCGGTGTAGAGGTACAGTAATAAGGATATAGAAAATATACAATGAGATATAACATCCAGAAATTTATTAGAGAATGTTTCATAGTTTTAATGAGTTTTTCTAAAAAAACGAAAAAATTCTTAACCATTTTTACCACCAATAATTTGCTTCGAATGTTATATTTGGGGTATTTTTACAACATTTCATGAAGTCTAACCCCTTAAGCATATTTATCATTAAAAATGTTCCTATTGCAGGGAGTTAAGGATATTAAAAATTATTTTTTATCAAAAACAAGAATTTTATCTTTTGAAAGAAAGAAAGGCGCTTCACCCTGCCGTTCGGGAGTAGAGCAGATCGCCTCCGCGTGGGTTACGCCAATGATATGCGGCTTTAACGGTATTCTAAACCTGAACGGTGTCGACCGTGCTTTGTTTTAGACTACCATTTTCCTTACCTGGAATTTGATCGTTTTGTATGGCGCGCTCGCCAAAAGTTTAATTTGGCTATATGGCACAATTATAAAGCCAATTTTATCCTTGTCTGGTGATACTCGCTTAAAAGGATGGCATCAGTTAAGAAGCTGTAGAGTGTCCAAAGATGTGTACCAATTGGAATCATTGAGGCGCAGCAGAGTTACCCGCAATTAAGAAAGCAGTGGATTGGATGCTTACTTCTGTAATTACTGTGAAGGACGTAAATATCTATTCCGACAGGCAGGTGATAATTGTGGTCTTAGGCTCTTTGTTTGTGCGTGCGAAATTAATCGAGGAATTCCTGACTTCTCTCTCGACTGCATCTAATACTTCGATATTAGGCTCATCTGTGCCTCCGGTCACAGTGGCATAGAGAGGAACTGCTGGGCTGATGAACTGGCTACACAGGGGAGCCTGCAAACGGTTTCGCGAGATGAGTAAAGTCGGAAGATCCTTCTGGCCACTGCTAGATCGTTAGTGCTCGAGGGAACTTCTAAGACTAACAAAGCCGCAACTCTCGAATTCAGTATGTATCCTCACCAGACATTGTCGCATAGGTATACCTGTGGTGAGACTAGGGATTGCTTCAGGTCCTTTCTGCAGAAGCTGTCTGCCATTCCAATTCTTCCAATAGTGAAACATTATTTTACAGTTATGTTCATGTATGGTATTTCGTTTTTTGCAATTTCAACCAGAATGAAAACAAAAGTAGATCACTTTGACAAATGAGATGCTATACTGCATATATATAAACGTCTTTATGAAAACAAGAGCTTCTATCAAACAGTTAACCAGCTGCGATCTGTTGCTGCCTTGGCAAAGCAACTTGCTCGAATTAGAGTTGCGATTTGAGTTCGCTAGCCTTTTTTTGTTAGACCACCTGAAAAGTTACTGGTATACGGTGACTACGTAATGCAAATATATTTCTTATATTTTTATAATTATTTACTTATTTATAATTCAAAAATTTTTATTATTATATTATTTATTTTTTTATTTTATTTATTATTTTACTTTATTAAAAAAGAACTCCTTTAGGTGGCACAAATAGTTTATTTGCTACTAACTATTTTAGTTTATAAACAGCTCTAAAATAAATATACTTTTTACCAATATTTTTAAGGTACTGAACTACTGTCCGCCAACATTTATGAAAGACGAAAGATAAATGGCAAAGCTTTTACTTTCATTATCCCAATACATATTTGTTGATCCCTTGTTCATTCGAGAAATACAAACGGTATTTACATATTTGTATGTAGATGCGATTTCCAGCCATTTTATTCGCTGTTAACCGTCGTATTTGAAAATTGATTGCCTTGTCAACAGCTCGAACCGCCTCACAAACTTATTGCTGTCACCTTAACAGTGTTAGTATGTCAGCAAAGCAGGAATTACATAATTGCGCAGAAACGTACAAATTCAAAACCACATAAATAAATAAATAATAAGTAGAGAAGTGCTTTGTTTTTGTTTTGGACGAAACTGAAACCCAGCGCATGTTTTCCTGAATATTTAAAGAGTCATTCCCACTTTGAGCAACTTGTACACAAATTCGCTATAGCTAGACAAAGAGATATTAGAAATTGAGAGTGATTAAATCGATAGCTTTTTTGTAGAAATGAAGAAGCAATCAAAAATTTTTAAGTCGCTCACTTTAATCTTGACTGTGCAGCCACAAATTTAAGATATTCTTAAACAAAATTTATGAAAAAGTGTTTGGAAGTTATAAGGAAATTAGTTTATAGATTACGTTTAAAATTAAAGTAAAAATTGGTTTCATTGATACATAACTTTTCCTTGCCAACTTGTGATACCTCAATTTTCATCAAAAATGTTTTGTTGAAACTTACTGCATACGTGAAAGCAAGAGTTTTCCGGTATACTCCTTACACTGTTTGACGAGCTTGCGGGAGTAAATTAAGAGCTTTTCAGTAGATTTGTCCTAGATGGTACTTTCTATTGACGTGATAACGTCTTATAATTCGATGAAACCGGCTGCACGCGCCCAAAAATGCGCCGTTATCTTGCTCATGCGTCGTTATTTTGCTTGAACTGCAAGCGAGAACGGGGAACGAACGACAAAGAGCACAATCGGCCCCCGCGTTCGGCAACGTTCGACATCTGGCTCTGCCCTACTTGAGTGAGCATATATATGTATGTATATGCGCATTTGTATAAATGTATATTCACATACTTGTATTTGCATATGCCTTCTTGCTGTGTGCATGGTAATGAACCATTTCTCTGTTGAGAATAGGACGATGATAGGAAAAGTAGGAAATGAAAGGGAGTGTTTCGAGTGTAATGTGTCTTGAAAAAGTCAAATCGATAATGGTGCCTCTTAGTGTTGTTGACTTATTAACGTCTGATATACAATCAAAATTGAACATATCTTTCATGAATTTGATAAATTTTTCGTAATTTTTCACGTTTGTGTAAATGTAATTTAATTAAATTCCGATTCCATTTACCTCCTTCTCTATATCCATACAAAATATCTATCAAACAAATAAAATTAAAATTTTCCATTCCATCAGTATTTTCTTATGACGTTGTCACGTTAAACTATCGTCAGTAAACCTACTTTACAGACAACCTCTTCTTTTTTTGTACGCTAAGGCTCATCTTCGTCGATTCGAAGACGCTTATTTTATTTTGATGAGAAGTGTTGCTGATGTAAAGTAATTTGGCATTTTTTATGCATTATTTATTTTTTGTACATATTAGTTAATTTAATAAACCAAAACAAACCTTCTTCAATCAACTTAAATCTAAAAATTCGTATTGTCGATTCGACGATGAAGTGCGTTATTATTAAGAGCCTTATCATGTGGATAAAAACTCAATATTGAAGTTTTTAAGCAACCATTATGTGAAAAAATATAACGCTTTATCGCAAATGATGAAATGCAAGATTCCACAGGTTCAAGTGGAAAAATGAGCGTAACTTCTCCGTGGTGTAAATATAAGTAAATGCGGTTTGTGGAAGAATTAACAAGAGAATAGCAGAATAGCCAGCGGTAGGAAATAAGCATGACAAGATGTATTAAGTTAATATAAAGAAGAGGATAATAGAAAGAAAAGATGGTGCTTGGAACCAAAACATGGAAACAATGACGATCATTTTGAACCCAAAATTATTAAAATCGGTTAATTTTTGACTAAGTTATGGGCATTTAAAAAAAAATGTTTCTTATATAATTAAAAAAAATCGAATTTGAGCCGAAAAACAAAATTCCCGATAACTCTTGAAAAAAATTTTTTTCGGGCGAACAAAAAAATACGTGTCTCATTATTTTGACCAGAGAGCAACATATTTGAGTTACATCTAAATCGAAGAACATGACCCGAATAGCCCGGTTGAATTGAATTGGAAAGCATCAGCCGTAAAACCTTAGTGCACTATTGAGCACAGGTATAAAAATTTAACTCTGAAAAAGTAAATCAGAAAGCAAAACTGCTATGCAGCCATAATCAATTTTAGTTAATTAGAATTTAATTAACACATTTTTTCCAGAAACAAATATACCTGTATGTGTGATGCTGCGATTATATAATTTGTAAAAATGTATATTCATATTAATTTCGTAGAACAGAGAGAGCTTATTATTTTGCTTCAAGCAAAATGTTGTTGGATTAATTTTAAATTAAATTTGACGGTATTTAATAACGATCGGACACGTGATGAATGCGCATTAAGATATCAAATTTAAAAAGTTATAATTTAAGAAATGTGTTAATAATCTTGTGCATTTGTTATTCTAAATTTATAAGTGAGTCTGTGCTGATACTGTAGTCAAAAAAGTTCGATAATAAATTTTAGCAAAATTGAAATTTATTATTTATATTTCTCGACTAGAACTGTTCAATATCAAATCAGCCAGTAATCCAAACGATAGTTTTTTATTTCTCTTGCGTCTTCCGCTCGCGGTCGTGACTGCGGGTCAAGATATTAAACCACGTTGGCGGGAGTATTATGAACACTTATCGACGAGTTTCAGCATAGTGCCATAGCTCAACCAGAGCTAGCTCATGGACCTATCCACCAAATAACGGAATCTGAAGTGTTTGTTGCTCTCCACCAAATGGAAAACAGCAAAGCGATTGGACCAGACAAAATATCTCCGGAGTTTGATAGATGTTGAGCGATGATGGTAATGCTCTTCAACAAAGTCATAAACGCCGACGTACCAAATACATGACATAACAGTTTCTTTATTCCGTTTTACAACAACAAGGGTCGTGCCAGACAATCCAAAAACTATCGTGGTATAAAACTAATGATTTATTTACGCTCGCAAAAAAGGAATTAGCGCATGCCAGTGAAGATTATTTTGGCTTTTTAAGCGAGAGCTCTACGATGGCCGCAATTTACATCTTGCGACATCAGTGGAACAATTTTGGGCGCAATGTAAGAATCTGCATGCACTATTTATATGCCTTAAGATCGAGCGTTCAATCGAGTTCCAAGGGATCTTGAGTGAAAGGCATTAGGGAAAAGCATATCCCAGAGAACATTGTAAAGGTCATGGATCATCGCAAGTCCAATGTTTCAGCGGTGTATCAGATAAGTTATCCATAATGGTAGGGGTACATAATGGCTTGTTCCTCAGCAACTTTATTTTCAACTTGATTATGGACAACCTAACAAGCCAAGTGCAAGATGCACTACTCTGAACATTGCTGTACGCCGATGATATCGTGCTGTTATCTGGGGATGTGCGGCTTTACAAAATAAATTGTCAAAGTAGGTCGAGCCCTTGGAATTCAATGGCTTACGCGTAAGCAGAAGGAAAACAGGGATAAAATAAACAATAAATCATTGGCGCTCACACCCTTTTTGCGGTGTTTGGCCGAGCTCCTTCTCCAATTTGTGGCATACGTCTAGATGTTGTTCCATAGATGGAGGGATCTAAGTCACGCACCAACCCATTCGGCAATGGCGGCAGTGATAGTGTTGATAGTCACAAAATATTTCATATTGGTACCTAAAAGGTTGCTACCGCTGAGAGTTTCAAATATCTTGGGTCCATTGTAAGCAATGATTGCGCACTAGACCGCGAAGTGCCGAACCACATACAAGCCATTTGGTAAAAATGGCGCGCAGTGCCAGAAGTTCTGTGTGACAAAAAGATTTCGATGAAACTAAAAGACAAAATTTATAAAACTGAATGGTCACCGGTGCCCGCTAAGCAGGAGCAAAGGATCCATGTGGCGGAGATGAGAATGCTGGGCAACCCAGGAGGAAGTACGAGGAGGTTCTACCCAATTAAGGTACCATGGCGAGAAATAAGAAGAAGAGTATTTTGCTCTCATAATTCTCAAACGTTTGCTCATAATGCAAACTTCCATTTCCCTTTCTTTCTTCTTCTTCTATCGGTTCTTATCGGTATAGCGGTTATCGCGCCACCGCTTACGCGATTGTTGGCCGATTATAAGGCTAAGCAAGAAGAAAACGATGAGTGTCTTGAGTAATTTCAACTATTTACAAAATATCGAGAAGTTTTGGAAGAACTGCATTGAACAAAAACGAACCGTTGAAGTTGTGCTTCAATTATCAGAAAAGGGCCGAAATCCTCATTAGATATATGACATGGAAATTTGGCAAAAGGTCAACACGTGTTATGAAAGTGGTTGCTGTCACCAATTAATTCTGTTCGACCAGAAAATGAAAGTAGCCCCTTGCTGCACCATAATGCGTTGGTTCCATCGTTCAACTTTAATAACGAACTTTTTGACTAAAAAAGTATCCGAAGACAGCTGTATATGCTAAACAAAATAAATCCATTTCATTTTGGGTTTTCTTAATTTTGCATCAGTCCATAAACTTTGCGACATACCTTCTACATTGTTTTCGTATGTCATACATTCATCATCACCAGTAATATTTTGCTTTAAAATTGCCGTTTTCACAGAGTTTGATAGTTTTTGACTTATTAAATGTTTCATTGTATGTATTCATGTAGTCGGTCTACGGGAGGGAGGTTTATATTTAACATGGAAATCTTAAGAAACTACAATACAAACTAAACAAATAATATTTCATTTCATATTCAATCGGAACATAACTTTTAGAGTCGCAGGCGTTTAAATTAAAAATATACATTTTCTGGCTTATTCTAAAATTCTTCATATTTGTTCAATCGTTTTAGTTGGTCTGAAAACGAGAGGCACTAAGGAAATATGAAGCCTAAGATCAAAACCGACTGCAAATGTAAAAGTTGTAACAAATTAAATAGAAGCAGCTTATTTCTATTTTTGGAACATTAACTCTTTCAGTTGAAAATATGTTTGCCACACAAATTCTGTTATGATTTTTGGCAATAACTTCGAACAGACCCAGAAAGAAACACAAAAATGCTTCACTAATTATGTACAACTTTTCAAGAAAGTATTTGTATACTAGTGTAATTTTTCATAAATTATTTTTATAAAAAAATGTGTTTCCACTTGCCCTTTACTACATCTCAAGGGCTTAGTGCTTTCTGTAAATTAGAAGAAAGTAGTTGCCAAACCTTTCAGACTACCCAATATATTGCGGTTGCTTATCTCTGATGAATGCCGACGATTTTCTTTTGGCTTTGCATTAAATACGCGACATTTAGATCTATTCACTACTACGTCGGCTCTTAACTCGATGCCGCTGCCCAATTAAATATGTACAAATACCTATTTATTAGTTTGGTGTTCGCAGCCCTGGCGTTATTAAAATTTGTTAATTTATCAACATTTTTCTATAAGTTTTGCCTTTTTTATTGCCTTGAGGCCTTAATGATTAATGACGATATTTGTTGTTAGTAAGATGTTTATGTAAGCAATTAGTATACGATACTACTCGTCTTTTATTGCAAGAGTAAACTGAATGCTTCTTCGTGGCTTATCGATTATTAAGATAAATTACGTGGCTACCATTTCAACATGAAACAGCAAAATCAAAGCAAAAACCACTCTATTAATATCTAATGATTGCCCGCGTGCGTACCTTCTAAACAGAAGCCTGTCGCAAAAATCTACTGTAGTTTAGCAGCTGCATTAAATCTTAGAAGCTTCCAACTGTACGAAAAATAAAATAAACTACTTTATCTTTTTTTACTATGTATATTTAAAAAAAAGGAAGTTTCGTAAGTGACAAGTGTTTACAAATCAACATATATTTATTCAAACGATTTTAATATTTAATATGTACGAGTATATTTTAATTATATAAAAGGCCACTTAGACTTTTGATGAAACACATTTGATTTCGTCATTTATATAGAATGCGGAAGATTGCCATCTGTTCGCCCTCTTCATACGAATCGAGATGTGTAAGGACTCGAAGCAACTCAATTTGCATATGTATATGAATGTATTTATGTATGCATTTCACACGATGAATATTATTTGTGCTTTACATCATTTACACGAGTCAGTGAATTACCATATTTTCTTTAGTCTGGTAAAGTCAAACTAACGGGTCTTATAAGCTCGAGTTTAATTTTCAGCGGTTTTTAACGTTAACAGTATCACCATCCCATTTCGGTCATTTAGTTAACCAACAGAGCTTACAACTAAAAACTGTATCGAAAAATTTTAGTCAACCGGCTCGTTACAAGGTATACGAGTACTAATACTGGCCGTTCAATGCAAAATATTCCTGCCGTTGAGGAAAGCATTGAAGAAGATCAAGGCTGATATTGTCACTTGAGAAGCGAACGAATGGCTTGGCGAACACACTATACATAATTTGCATTGTGAGTGGCAAATGAACTTACTTGCCGCGCTGTTGTTGTTGCCATTTAGGAAAAATAAATTAGTTCATCCTCATTTTACATTTGTGTTATTTACAATTTATACTTATACGAATTAAAATTTGAACAGCGGAAAAGTTACTAATGCGGATCTTTATTTCGAGGATAGTTATGATGTGGAGCCACGAGTTAACTTTCTTCGTCAAAGGCATTTTATATGAAATTACTCTAATCCTATGGAGGTGCCGACCGTAGTGTAAGTATTTAGTGCAGATAATCGATTCAGAGAAACTGGAAAGTTTTTACGCAAATTATGTTTTTTTTCATATGCAATTACATATTTGTTTTTGTAGATTCACAGCGAATTTTCGTCTAAGTTTGGTCGTATTAAGGTTTGTGCTAGACAAAATTAAAGAAAAGTTCTATTGCCGCCAGTCATCATATAACAGGTGGCGCTAAAGTAATCCTCCTATCAGAAAATGCTATAAATTTATTTGACCAATAATCGGTCGGTGACTTTGGCACAACGTGAATTTCGTCGCAGATTTCCTCGCCGTCCAACGCCTACTGGTAAAACACTGCGACGTTTAGCCGCTCGCCTCGAAGAGACTGGCACAACACGAGATGCTGCCAGGCGCGGCAGACCCCGGAGTAGCCGTTCTGCAGATAATATTGCTGCTGTAGCCGAGGATGTCATGGAAGCGCCGTCGACATCGACCAGACGACGTGCCACGCAAATGGGTAACAGTCGACGGTCTTTTGGTACAAGATTTGAAGATGTTTCCGTACAAAGTCCAGACGGTGCATCAGCTGTTAGCTGCTGACCGCCAATCGCGTCTAACATACGCTCAAGCTATCATTAATCACCACCAAGAGGAAGATGATTTTTCATCAAAAATAATCATGAGTGGTGAAGCCCATTTCTATCTTAGCGGGTACGTAAATAAGCAAAATTTACGCTTCTGGGGCACTGAAAATCCGCGTGTAACCCACGAAGAGCCATTACACCCGTCAAGAATGTGAGGACTTATCGCCGGAAGTTTTGGCCAAAGTGATGGAAAATGCCATAAAAAGGGCTCAAATGGCAATCAACTGTGGCGGCGGCCATTTACATGACATCATATTCTCGACTTGATGTAAAAAAAAAATTAAAAGACCAAATAAAAATAATCCACAAGAAGAATCAAAGTTTTTCATTTTTTTTTTAAATTACAGCCAAAAAACATCGCAAGGTTACT
This sequence comes from Anastrepha fraterculus, assembly GCA_037575425.1. NCBI lineage: Eukaryota > Metazoa > Arthropoda > Insecta > Diptera > Tephritidae > Anastrepha > Anastrepha fraterculus. The sequence goes on from JAYXIM010048829.1 coordinate 86,029, forward strand.
TTTGCGCCACCTTGTATAACGTCAATGGTAAAACAAAGATTTTTTGCACATGGAAGTTACTAACACACTGTAAGGAATGAATTTCAATTCAACTGGAAACGTTGTTAAACATACAATTGGAATTTTGGAACGTCGCTTTCGATGTTTTTTGAGTGATCAAAAAGTGCGATACGATTCTGCTAAAGTAACATCCTTTACAAACATATGCTGCGTTTTATACAGTGTTTGTAAGAAATTTAGAATTAGAGATCCAGATGAAACTGAAATTTTTACTGACACATTTTAACTATATTCGCATTGTTTTCTTTCCTTAGCCACAATTTTAACGATTTTGCTATTGGGAATCCATTTCATTATGAAAATTGATAAGTCAAAATCAGCTGCTTTGGTTAACATGTCGATTATCGCTAACTAAGCGACAACAATTTTGATTTGGTTTGAATAAAAATTTGGAGATTACATTAACCAAAACTGGTTAAAAAACGCGAATATGTCCTTTGAGTATTTGACTTATGCCTTATCGTGTAGAGGAGGTAGTGAGCCCGTAAACAGTGGATCGACATTTGTTCCGGTTGTGGACAATCCTTTCCGTGCGGCAGCAGGGGAGTTCCAAAAACTGTTGCAACTAACTCCAGACTTGACTGAGGAACTAATTTCTCAGGTTGGCAGTCATTTTAGAGGTTCCAGAATAATACCGAAAACCAGGTAAAATTTGTAATTTTCAAGCTAATTTATTTCTAAACTCTGCCTTTATATTAGAACGTTCCAGCTGCACTGCGTTTTTTGCAACTTGATGTTATCAACGACCCGTAATTGAGAGATTATCCATGAGCTAGTCGTCCGTTAGCTAAGAACATAGTGTAGCAGAGGAAGTCAACTATTTGATGTTTTGCGCAAGGATGAAATTTTCTGTGACCCAAGTGGTAAGTGGCAAAAGGAATTTTCGTTTGAATTGTTCGGCTGTGGCGCGGCTTCTTAGATATTCTAACGCAATATAGTACATATGTACAAAAAGTATTAAATAAATATTAATTTCAAATAAAGAATTATTTTATTTAACTTACTTTGTGCAAATATTATATAATTGAACTCGAAATACAACACACCATTTTGATATTTAATTTGACAAAGATGCCACTTTCAATCAGTTTGAATAAATAGAAGGAATTAGTTAACATAAGCTTGTGAATAGCAAAATCGTTAGTGCGAAAGGCAAATACTGTATGCAAAAATAACATTTGTCGAATCGTTAAAAGTTAGTGAATCCCACTATAGGAGAGTGCCGTCGAAGAGAAATATCTGATGCGTAAATTCAAAATCATTTACCTTACTTCTATGTATATTTTGATTTCTTTTGAAACTTTTGAAGTCCTCATTATATACTGGTAAAATTAAAAATAATTCTGGGTGCAGAAGAAATAAATAAAAAACAAATTAAGTGCATTCCATTCATAAAATATTAAACTTAAAATTAGTTCATCACATATTCAGCCACTTTAAGGTTCATTTCTATTAGCTGGCGCTCTTAATTCTAAACCTTTCTCTTGTATTTGAAGTCCAGCTCCTTTTGCTTCATTTCCATCTTTTCTTTTCTTTCCTTTTTACTTTCTTCTCTTATTTCAAATAATTTTAGTTTATCTTTTTTTAACTAGTACATTTTTCCTGTATATTTAACCATTTCTTCAATTTTTTTCCTATATTGCCAATTTTTTTGGTTTGGGTTTCAGACTGCTTCTCCACCGCTTTAATACGAGGTGTGTTCAAAAAGTTTCGCGAATTTTGTGTTTTTTCAAAAATTATTTACTTATTCATTAATATCTATTTCGTTCCCTTCAAAGTAATCCCCATGAGGTATTATGCACTTGTGCCAACGTTTTTTCCAATTTTCGAAGCACTTCAAAAAATCATTTTTTTATCTTGTTCAGCTCCTCCTTCGATGCCGTCTTTATCTCGTCAATCGTAGAGTAGCGTCATCCTTTCATGGCCCTCTTCAGTTTCGGGAACAAGAAAAAGTCACAGGAGGCCAGATCTGGGGAATACGGTGGATGTGGCATCATTAGAGTGTTGTTTTTGGCCAAAAAGTTGCGCACAAGCAACGATGTGTGAACAGCAGCGTTATCGTGATACAAGAGCTAATTTTTGTTCTTCCAAAAACCCGTTTCTGGCGGATTGCTTCGCGCGATTTGCGCATAATTTTCAGGTTTTACCGTTTTACTCTGTGACAAGAACTCATGATGCACAACGCCCCTGCAATCGAAGAAAACGGTAAGCAAAACTTTTACATTCGACCTAACTTGGAGCGCTTTTTTCGGTCTTGCTTCGTGCGGCAGCTTCCATTGAGATAATTGAGGTTTGGGTTCCACGTCATAACCATAAACCCACGATTCGTCACCATGACCCTCTGGAGCAAATTTGGGTCGTCAGGGACAGAGTCCAACATCTCATTAGCAATGTTCATGCGATGCTGTTTTTGGTTGAAATTGAGCAGTTTTGGTACGAATTTTGCGGCGACCCGTCTCATACCCAAATCATTGAAAAATATCGAATGGTACGGGCACGAGCCAATCGATATGTCTAGGTACTCAGCAACTCTCTAACGGTGATTCGACGATTGGCCAATACAATTTTCTTCAGTTCATCATTTTTTTCGTCTGTTGTTGAAGTGCTCGGGGTTCCGGCACGCTTTTCGTCGTTCACATCCGCTCGGCCTTCTGAGAACATTTTGTACCACCGATAAACGTTGCTTTGGTCCAAAGTAGCTTCTACGTATGGCACAGTCAACATTTGGAATGCATCCGCGCACTTAACTTCGTTTTTTACTCAAAATTTTACACAGGTTCTTGGATTCATCTTTATGAATAGGCAAAAATCGAAGACGAGCCGAAAAACGTGAAAGCAAAGCAGCTGTCAACAATTTACTGAACATTCAAAATAGCCGAACTCTTCGGCATAAGTGAGAGACTTGACTACCAACATAAAAACAAAAAATTCAAAATTCGCGATACTTTTTGAACACACCTCGTAGGAATGTTTCTCGGTCCTCAACGGTCAGAGAAGAAATTTGATGATGACGGTGCCAAATCTACATCCTCTTGTAAATTTACGGCCGGTGGCTGTTCGAGGTAGTTTTCTTTTACCGCAGTTGCTTCCATATTTGTGCCGAATAGAGATCCTAGAGGATTTTCTGGTTCGTGCAGGTGGAGTAACTTATCCAACTTGGAACTTATCGTTCCAACGTGGCCAACCAAAACTAAAGTGTACACACAAGTAAGGTGCTATCATGGCGAAACTATTTTTAGACGTGTGCTCTTTAGCATACCGTTATTCTGCTTTGAGCAAATTTGACACAATCAGCTGATGGGCTGAAGTCACTCGGCAAGTCTTTACAAAAAAACTGAGGTGATGTACGAAAAAAATCAACCAATAACATTGGCGTTCGTTGCCGTCTGAAACACTACTGATTGGACGAGTGTGTGAATTTGTATGAAATGTATGCAAATTTCGGCTTCATTTTGCTTCGTTGCTATCTGAAAAACGGCTAATTAGACGAGAGTGTGAATGCATGTGAAATAATCGTACAGAATTCGGCTGAATCTCCCAAGTGGCATGGTGAAAAGATTTTAAGAGGTGTACTACGCAGCAGACCATCATTCGGTTCTGAGCGAATTTAACAGATGGGCTGACGTCACTTAGGATATGTTTAACAAGATTAGCTTGTGTTAGTGATATACGAAAAAAATTAAACAATGCTTAAACAGTTACTGTTAAATTAAACAGTTACTGTTTATTTTAAATTCATTGTTTTTTGATATTTATGTTTTATAAAACTATTAATTATTTTCTAAAAAACCTCTTCGTTTTGGTGGTTACATTTTTTTTGTAGATAATAGAGTTTTTTTTTTGGGGAAATTAAAGGTTTTGGTAAAAACACTACCGTCCAGCAAAGCTAGAACTGACCAAGAGAATGAAGAATAATATGAGTCAGGCGGTTTCAAAAAATTATAAAACCAACTATATTATCAGTTTAGGGTTCAAAATATATGTGTTTAATAGTTCAAATTTTAATGATACATGTTTTAAAAATATCCAAAAATAAGCCCACCTTTAACGAAACTTAAATTGTTATCGAGAAAAGTTAAATCTACAGAACAAAAAAAGTATAAGACCAATGTTGAAATAAACAAATGCTCGATTCGATAAAATAAACAAATATAATTCTTAAGGTTAGTTTATAGTTTGGAGTTTAGTAATTTGTGTTATGGATCCTCCTCTGATTATAACTTGTTATAACTCAAGGTATCTACTTGATTCAGTTTTTTATAATATTTTGATAAATTTTTGATCATCCGACATTAATCACACTTTTAAAGCTTTTAGCGCTATCAAACAGCATTCTAAAAATGGTACTTTTTCGCTGCCAAAAACTCTTTTGTTGCTTGTGAAGCCAGGACGGAACTTAGATCTGTCCTTCATAGTCTGGATATCACCATCTTACCTTAAGTGGACAATTCACCCGAAAACTGATGGGCTTATCTTAAAGCAAATGTATATTCACGACGAAACTCCATATTAGCTACACTCAAAGATAATGTAAAAGCTAATTGACCCAAAATTAAAAGTAATGCCAAAGAATTATAAAGAAAGTAGCCTAAAAAAGAAAAAAAAAGATATATAAATTTTCCTCAGTTCTATGAAAAAAGAAATACTCGTACTCTGCAAAAAATGTCATTTGATTTATTGTTTGCTTTATTTATTTAATTAATTAGTTTATTTATTATCAACATTATTTAATCGAACTATTTCCAATTGTATGAACATAATAAACTCTTAACTAATTTTATAATCCAAATACCACACAAAAATATTACTTTCTACACGCAAAATCCGCAATATGTCTTTTGAAATTGAATTTTCGAAATTAAATTAAGCACCTCCGTTAAATGCTTCATTAATTTTTAATTTATTAAAATATTCTTGCTTTGTTTGTTCTAAAATATAAATTATTCGTTTTCTTTTCTTAGCTAACGAAAGTGAAATTTATGCAAACAAAACTAGTTTTGAAGATTTCGAATACAAGTACAGTAGTCGTTAGATAAAACTTTCTTGCTTGACACTAAACTAAACCAACTCTACCTCGAACTACTTTACCTCAAAAGAATTAAAACAACATTAGAATGTTTTTAAGATCACTCTACAATTAAATTTTTGCCAATTAACACGCAGTTAGATATTATACAAAGAATGTTTGCTTGTTAAATCAATAAAAATCATTCATAAGCCCCAGCAAAACATTAACAAAAAACTCACCCAATTATTCCTAATCGTTGTCTGACTGTATTTTTTTATTCTCATCATGAATTTTATTAATAAACGTTTTTGCGAACAAAAGTCTTCAACTTTTTTTCTGTTTCGCTAATATATGTACATACGTCCATACCCATATGTAAATATGTACATACATATAATAGCCATATGACTTGTACTGACACACAATTTTGTGTATATGTTTGAACTGTTGTACGCAGTATAATTATGATACTTTGTTAGCAAAAGAATAAAGATGCGGCAATTCGCATGCACCGATGCTTGGCCACCAATTCAAGTTTGGTTGGTTTTTGGGCTTGTTTTGATATATCGCCGCCATAAAATGCAAAACAGTGCTGCTCAACAAGCCAATACCGTTAATGAGCAAAGATGTTCGTAGACGAGCTGCTGGGTGACTCCTCACACAAAGGCGTGAGATTCAATCGGACTCGAAGTCGTTGTGTCAGCAAGCGCGAGTTTGCCATTTATTTGAAATTAATCTTAAATTAACATTTTCGTTCGTGTATGGTGGTAATGATTATCAAATAATTACAATATATGAAAAAATTGTATTTGTATCCAAACATTTTACCTTTAGAAATAGTTAGCTTTTTTAATTTATTTTACATAACACTGTATAATTTTTTCGTTCCCCACGGAGTTTCGCATAGCTTAGGATGAAAAATAAGATCTTTAAAAAAATCGAGCCATTTGTATTACGGAAAAGCTTTGCGATTTTGATTTAGTGACCAAAAATGTTAACAACTAACTAACTCCAATTAATGTTTTTTTTAACAAACTATGAAAATGTTGTGTTTGTAAAGGCTATTTTTGTAATAGCGGTCGCCCTACGCCAGGTAGTGACAACCCACCTAATGTATTTGTGCTATGAAAAAGCTCTTCATGAATAAGTATTTACCGTTCGGAGTCGGCTTTAAACTGTGAGACCCTCCATTTGCGGAGCAACTTCAATGCGCAGATATAAGGGGAGATCGTGGAAAAAGGGTGTAAGCCCCAATTACGTGCGTATATAGGTATATATACATATGTATAATATGGCGGGTCGATTTAAAAATCGCTCATTGCTCTGTGAAAATCGTATTCTAGGGATCAAAATAAGAAACTTTGCCGAAGGAACCATACCTCTAAAACGAATTCTGATGTCCCCCAATTTGGGTAAGGGTTAATGGAGATTAACGTAACTTAACGAATAAAACATATTTCATGCCATACCTGATAAGTCGCACATGCAATATTTTATAAGTCTTTCGACAAATTTTGACTGGGCTAACGTACATATAGTACAAACATATAAAACCTAGAATTCTTAAAGTACCTCAGTACCTTGGCAGTCACAACTTTTCCTACATTGAGGTATAAAACTTGAGTTCGTTAGGCCATCTTTCGTTCGCTTTCCCTAAAAATAAGTAACATTATATCTATCATTGTCCTTATGCTCATTAGGAAGTCTGGCATGAAGTCTCGCTAGTTCAATGGCCCTACAATTGCTTCCATGCAGCAATGGCCAGGAACCTTCATTTGGGCGAAATTGCTTGCCATATCGGTAAGAGATGTGTGGCCTTTCATGGCTTTCTTCGAGGCAGTTGACTATTTTACATTTATGTACTTGAATTTTCTAATGTGCATTCAATTTTTTAATTCGTCGTTTTGTGATACAAACTCCCCGCATTTCTGTAACTATTCACATGTATAATAGAAAAATTATCCTTGTTGTCCCTAATTATAACTTGCAGGACCAGTTGATCCGTCCGCGCATCTCTAGAAAAAACTTTATACAATTTACCATATAAGCATAAAAGGATTTTTCTTTTTTCACTTTCCCACTAAAAAATCCCAAAATATACTTTTTTTCGCCCATATGAGAAATACTAGAACGATTTAATGAGTTTGCAAATTTCTTTTAATCGTCGTGGCAAACATTGTTTGGGCACGATTACCATTCGATAGATTCTCAATTCGAATATCAATTTAGATGGAACATGAAGTTTTAGAAATAATATTGTCTAATAGCGAATGCCCTCCATTAAAACGCTTAATAAAAAATATTTATAAAAACGACGCCTTCTGCCATCAGAGGTGAATTAAAGCCGTAAGCTGTGCCGTTTGGAAGACAGTATCAGGGTGTACTTTCACAAATTGGAAGATAAGCTTGGCTGAATAGCTCACAAACGCCATATACACCAATTAAATATATCTTCTTTACCACAGCTCCATAAAACTTTTTAATGAACAATAACAGCCAGAAATTTCCATTTTCTGATAACTTCCCAGTTTAACTTAAACTGCGGCCGATCTTAGCTCCAAAATTGTTTGTAAAATTGGTTATGACCAAAGTCATAGCGAAAAATGTAGGAAATTAGGAAGTCATGTGGCAGTGAAATGTAATTGTAGATACTACTGATTCTTGATTCTTGCGCCAGATTCTTGCACTGGAATAGTGATCCCATCATACTTATATTATATAATATACGAGTATATATAAGTATGTATGTATGTCAATATGCGCTATCCAATTATTAGCTATCAATCTTCTCGTCTTTTACAACTTCAAATATTTTAAGGTGATCAAGTGCTCTTTTACGAATGGCCACTACCGGTTGGCAATATCAACAAATGCCATATATTTTCACGGTTTACAATTTATGAATGGAATTAACACCATCATGTGAGCAGAAATCCTCCGATATACAAATGCACTGCTGTATGTGTGAGGTATGTATGTATGTGAGGTGAGTATGTATGTATGCTGTAAATGGTGGCTATGCGCAGCCGGACAAATAGTTATTTTAGTTGTTTGAAGTTTGCTGCTTAACGATCATTGCATGAGCGCGGCGATGATGCCATCACAGCAAGTGCAGTTTGGTCATTGATTTCATGTAGCGCTGAGCTGCTGCTCGTAATCATTACGCGACGCAAACAAGTGTTTGAGTTTTCATTTTTTATTACTTTACTTTTTATAAGTAAAATGTTTGAAATAAATAGTGACAAAAATAAAAACAAATATGCGTAAATATTTGCACAAACAATAAAAACGGAGAAGAAGGTTGCTAGGCTTGTATGTACATACGTAACAATAATGTTGCAAGCGACAAGTGGCATGCAAAGTGCAATGCAACACCGATCAAGAAGGTTAATCGTGTCTCACCACACACAATTGAACTTCATCTTTCGTTGCATCAACACTCATATGCCTGTATTGCCACAACTGTGGTGGCAAGTTGCGAGTCCATACGTTTGCTTTGATTTTTGTAATTAGTATTTATTTTTTTTATAACCACAAATATTTATGGGCCAGGTCAGGGTGCAATTATGTCTTCAGGTAGATGTATGTAGATGCACACATACAAATATACAAATATATGAAGCATGCACACACTTGCTACACACCTTCATGTGATATTTGCATAGAACTGCCACAGTTGACACTACCGCTAAAGCAGACGATTGTATGGAATTGTGAATGGATCTGTCATTGTGTGGCAAGATGTGCAACAACTAGCCGTACTTTCGTGATGGAGTTGTGAATACTCACAACCATTTTGCCACATTTAAGTGCCACCTAAGCATGAATATCAAAAGTGATGGCACCTGAATGACAATTAATGTTCAGTGACTTTGGTAATGAAATTTATTCACATTCGCAGTTATTCAAGACAAAAAAATCATCGCATAACTGCTTGAGCTTTGACTTTATTTCATCGCATACTATACTTATTTGTATATTTATTTTAGTTTTTACCATTCAGGTTAATAATATTTGTGCTATGTTTTCCAAAGTCAAGTGCAGTCACGATACAAAAATGTTAAATTTTATTTATTTTAAAAAAAGCAACAAATTAAAGCAAAGTGCCATCTGTTCCAAAAGTGCCTCACATTTATGATTTAAAAAAAGTTCGTGCTTAGCATATTGTCAAAATAATTGTTTTGTAAGCATTGGCATTTTTAATGGTTGTAGGCATCCATGACGCTGAAACGAATCACCAACAAACATCGAAGTGTCGATATTCAGCCAAGCCAGAAAAATTTGTATTGTTACAGCCTACAATGGTAGAGACGCAAGTCGTTATTTCTTCATCATGGTATTGCCACATATCCGACTTCTTATCTTGTAACACATGGGCTGAAAAGTCTCGGGCATAACTCAAAAATGGCACTAGTTTTATTGCATTAATCTCTTTTTTAGTTAGTACTAACCTTCAAAAGACAGCTGTTAAAATTTCATGACATTCCATTAATTTGTCCGTGAGTTATTGCACTAAGAGTGATGTTATCTTGGTTATTTTCAAAACAATGGATCAAAAAGAATTTCGTGCTTTAATTTTACACTGCTTCTTGATGGAAAAAATTTCCCCGAACTGTTTGATGTGCCGTTTTATTTTTTGTAAAATGCAAATGTGAAATCTCTGATATAATTCGGTGGTGTTTTTGTTAATTGTTCCTTAGCGGTGTTGCGCATTTTCTCCATATAACAAATATGTGGTTTTGTTAAATTTTTTTCTTATTATTTCGCTTTTTAAATTACAATCTGTTAAAATTAAACAATAAGTAATTATTTTTAAAGTAGTATTGGAATTCTTTGTTCTCTAATGCTAGATAAACATTTATTTTTGCTTCAGATTATGCTACATTATATTATTTTCTAAGTGTTATAATTATTATTATTTTTTGTTTTTTCTGTTTTTGTTTTGTTAGATTGTGAGTTCTGTTGGAGTTAATCGTTTTAATCTTCGTTGTCCCACTTTCTCCGGTTGTGGTAATTTGCGCATTTGTTCATTTTGATGATATGTTAGTTGTAATGCTTGATGCTGTGTTATAAAAACTCAAGCATTCAAGCTGATTTTTTCGAAACTTCAAGCTTTCATTTTATGACACTTGAATTAAATTGGCTATAAAACTTCGCACCAAAAACTATTCTAGAAACTCTACTTATAAACCCTCTTCGCTTGGTTTTTCCCAAGGCAGAGAAGAGTCTCTGCTCCAATAGCGAGGACCGCGCCGAATACTTTTATTACTGAAAGAAGCGTTTTAAAACCATTGCACGGCATGTCTTAGTCGCTGGGTAGGTGGTATTAGCTTGTCACTGGTTACAGGTCAAAATATATTGCGTTTTTAGACGTACCTGCCTACTAAAGCAGATTTTCCAGTTTTGTTTTAAAATTTTTCAAAACGTAGACTTCAAAATTTCAACTCATGCATAGTCGAATCACTAAGTTTTAAGAGTTCGTCGACGGAAGGTCTTTCAGCTTTCATTAAGTAGATTGGAGGTATCTACGATAACGAGTGTTGGGAGAGTGTTACTGGGGTACGAAGCTGGGGCCTAAACTTGGAGTGTCGCTGTCCATGTATTCGCTTTGTTTTGGTATAATGCTGTAGTAAATATTTTTATGCAGTAAGAATAAAAATAGTATTGTACAATCATTTTGGTGTAAATGCGCACAAACCCACTGGGCTACAGTGGTATCCATTTATTTTATTAATTTTAAACGTTTAGTGTACGATCAACCCCAGCGCCTTCAGATTAAGAGCCGCCATACAATTATAATACAAATAAGTCCTTAAAATGGTATAGTACCTACTTATATTTAAATTGTATTTATATTTTATGTTTCTCGTGACTTTTTGAATAAGTATTGCTGTCGTCATAAGCTCCTACAATCAAAGTTATAAACACTTAATTAGTGATGTTAATATGTTTAAGAATTTATGCCTTCTGTTAAATGGTTATGTATGCTAACCAACTCAACAAACATAATTTCAGATTAGGTTGGGTCGAATAAAAAAATAATAATAAGAAAATCATAGATTTTTTAAAGAATAAAGAAATCGGAAAATTTATCACTTAGATGGAACGGATTTTATCCAATAATATGCTCGTACATATCTAAAATTTTCATTACAATACACAGAGCTGCTTCAGGTCAGTATGTCTTCTTTCTCAATTTCATACATATCTTAATAACCCATACGGGCAGAAGGTCCTGGCAGCCAGTGCTCCTTTTTTTACGTGCACGAAAAATCGTATAATTATTTCACGTTTGTAAATAAATAAAGCAAATAACAGCACACAGTACATAACGTCTACGTATTCGAATTGAGTATTCGAAAAGATTTTTTACATAAATTTAATATTCTCACCAACTTATGAATTCAGTAGTTTTTACATCTAAGGGCTGAAAGTAAAGTTCAGTTTTCCCCACCTTCTATATACACGACCTTCTTCTATATATGAGTCACTCTGTAGAATATAGATCTATAAAGCAAATCATGTCGAAAAATCCTTCCTTAGCAACAACATATCGCAAAATTCGAAATATTTTTGGTGGAAATAAACATCCGAATGTGTCACCAACTCAAAGGTTGGCGAAAAAATTTGAAGAAAATAGTTTTGTCGACGATAGAAAAAGGACAGACAGACCAAAAACTGGACTGGAATATTGTTGCTGTAGCGCAAAGTGTTGCTGAACAGCGTTCAACCTCCGACTTTTAGGGGAAATTTTACCTGTAGACGACCTCATGGTGAACATTTAAATGATGTAATTGTTCACATATTAACACATGGGCTGAAAATTCCCGCATCTAATAAAGAAAACACATATTTTTGGTCAGAATTAGCTTTATTCACCAAGGTAATTTTCATCAAGAACAACGCAATCTTTCCAGCGCCGCTCTAACATTTCAAAACCACTTTTGTAGAACAATTTATTTTTTGCCTGAAAATACGAGCTTTTTAGCTCATGTGTTATACAATGAAGCCTGCCACAGTCAAATGAGTTCGTGCGTAACTACCATTCGGAATTCGGATTACGTGGGTTCGAATCTTCGTGAAACACCCAAATGAAAAATAAGTTTCTTTCTAATAGCGGTCGCCCCTTCGCAGGCAATGGCAAATGTCGGGGTGTATTTCTGCCATGAAAAAGCTATTCATAAAAACATATAATATTTGCCGTTCGGAATCGGCTTAAAACTGTAGGTATCTCCATTTATGGAACAACATCAAGACGCACGGCACAAATAGGAGGAGGGACTCGGCCAACTACCCAAAAGGGGTGTAAGCGCCAATTATATATAATATATAGATATATATATATGAATATAAATAATTAAACCTGAAAGAATCTAAAATTTTACATGTTTTATTTTAGAACCACATCTAGGCGCGTCTTTTGGAAGACCCTTTATCAATATTGTAATATTGTTGTTATTGGATGCAATACACTGCGACCATAAAATCTATTGTGGTCGCTTCAAAGATTTTTCGAATGTATTTTAATCCTATTTCTGAGAGATACTTTAGTACGGACCGCCGTTAACTATTTGAACTTTAAGAAACTACTATTTTTAGTAAAAGCAAAACAAATTAGAAACGTTTTGTTTTGGTTTCATAATTTTTTTGGATAAGCTTAAAAATATACCCCACTCTAATGCACATACCAGCGCAGATATTTGCAAACAAGAATATCATGTTTTTACATTTGACCAAATGAAACAACGACACGCAGCATATGTGTGGTAGGATTTAGAAAAATTTGCAAGTAAGCGACTATGTAATTGATGGCATTCCTTCAATCAAAATCGCTATCAAATTTTAACTAACAGGTTAATCACTGATAAACTACCGAACTGAAATAAATATTAATTTATGCGCACACATGTATACAAATTATATCTGATGTGTCTCTTTTTTGGCTTACCAGCGCAGCCTCTAAGTAAAAATTAAACGTACAGGCAATATCATATTAATAGTACTACTGTAACATTCGATTCTCAAAAGAGCCCTTAGTGGTTGTTAACCAAAACTCCATCATCATACTGAAGTAGAAATGGTTAGTTTGCGGTTATACAAAGGTTAAGAGAATTTCCTTAAATCCTTCCAAGATCAACTTTTGATGGTCTCTAGCTCCCTGAAAATCATCATTCCGTCCATTATTAGATTTGTATATCAATGATCATTATAGATCAAGTATAAGCTTTGCAGCTTTTTACACAATCAGCAGATTTTACATGAATATATTTCCACTTTACCCAATCCGTTCCTCAATGTCTTGCAGAATTATTGTGTTAGTTCTTCAGTTGTTCGTAGATAAGCTCATAGAACCATTAATGTAGTTATTTTTATTTGTATGATTCTGAAATTGCACTAAAGTGCCTTAAACCTAGTAGAATGTCCCATTGCATTTTCTTTTTTTTATAACGCTCCCTAGCCGCAGAAGAGCTCCTTCGTTTCTTCAATTCCAAACTTTATTAACCATGCCAAGTGAGTTTGCCTCACTAAAATATTCCAGCACCAGTTTAAGAGTTACTGGTCGGATTTGAGGGTTATAGAACAATGTTTTTTTATAAGTTCTATTAAAAAAGTCCTGTAATATTTTGGGTTCATTTTTTCCTTATCAAAAATGTTAAACCATTCGAGTAATTGTGAAATATAGCTACAACTACATCGATTACCCTTTCCTATGAGCTTTACTTTCCAAGACCGATTTATGGCTTATCTCACAGATTATTTGGCGCTGGATTTCAAATGCCAATATGAAAATTATGCATGACACATTTTTTTAGCCCTGTTTAATATTATATACGAGTACATGTATATACAAACACATATATATATATATATGGCCAAATATCTATTCTGAAAAGCGCTGCCAAGGGTTTTGCAGGGGATATCTATACTATAAAGGTGAAATGTCTGTACGTTGTCCGCGCATCACTACGAAACGACAACACCAAATGACGTAAAAGTTTTTATACCTGCATTCATATTTTCACCCAATGAAGGTTATAGGCAGGTTTTTATGACAGCCCCCAGGCCGCGCCGCCACTCTCATTCGTCACTAATAATCGAATATCTGCTTAAATTTAATCTAAAAAATCTTAGTTTTTCCTATTTCCCACTATTTATAGCACACACTAGACTTCATAATCCGAATAAGCTGTTCAACTATGACCCAAATGCAAAGTTCAAAAACGGTTTGAGATAGAAAATTAACAAAAATAATTTTGCTTGATATTTTTCTGATTGGTTGTTTTGATTTTATTCAACGAGGCATAGCAACGGATGCCGGGTATTGGAATATTATGGTTATTAGTAAAAAATTATTTCCTATGAAATTATTGTTAAATCCCTCAAAACTACTCCTACGCGAGCGGGGCCGCGGGTTAAAGCTAGTATTATATATTTTTGAAGTCATTTCCAAGTAGATAAATAGCAAAATAGAGTACAGTCCGCTTATGATGGACTTAATTAAGATGGCTACTATCTTACAACGCATCCCATAATCAAGTTTCGGTTTGAACCTACGAAGAAACTCGATTGGAATAGACTCAGTTATTAGAACCCCTTTTATAGTGAACAAAAAATCACTACTATTATAAATTGAATGGAGGTAGGCATTGCAGCAAATGTCTGTAGAAGCAAAGTTCGATACTTCCACGAATTACTTTGCGTGAAAGTGCAAAATCACCTTCTCTAATAAAAATTAACGGCAATTTACTCAAATTTTATATTACATTATCAGAGAGTTGCTTGCACTGAAAAAAAGATGAAAAGATTTAAAAAAACGGGTATCTGCTATACACGAAAATATTCTAATCACACTACTATTTACACTACTTACAGGAACTGCTGGAAGAAGACTTAGAAGAGGAGATTTAGGATATCCCGAAGCTATAACATAACATGGAATGGCACCGATTTCTTCCAAAATATGTTCCAATAATTTCACGTTTTTTGTATATTTTGTATATATACAATATTTCATCAATGAATAAAGCACAATGAGCTTCATTCTTGGGTGTGTATAATTTATACCTTATTTTGCTAAGATGAACACTCGGTTTTAAAGGGCAGTTCGTCGCAGTTCCCTGGAGTCCATTACAATGGGATTGCACTGTACCTCGGTAAATAATACTTTTTTGAAATATTAAATTATTAGATTTTGAAATAAGATATTCTAGGACATAAACAAATTCAAGTATTTTTGGTATTTTTAAAGTGATATGAAAAATTTGAAAAAGGCATTACTTTCTGGTTTGCTGTTAATTAAAAAAGGACAAAATAACATACATCAAACAATTATTCCAAAAAAAAAGATAAGTACTTTGTATTAATAAACGCAATTATGTCGCGAAACTCAATGCGCTGCAAAACAAAACTCACGTGCACTCATTATCACAACTATTTACTTGTCAATCTGCAGCAGGACTGGGACGACCGAGACATACCAACTTGCTTTTACATTTTAATGGCATTATTGTCAAAAATCTAAATTTGGCTGTGGTGGTAATGTCAAAATCTGGTATTTCTGTGGCCATCTGACATTACATCCATCAAATCGAAAAAAGTCACGTGAGGATGATAGATCAGCTTTGGGGCATGCCAATGTTTGTGTGGGAAGGAATACTAAGACACTTCCGCTATGTCAGAAGATTCAGAAGATGGTCAATGGCATTATTTCTCACGTTCATATGAGTATCGCTAAAATAAGTGCTTCGCATATGATAATTATGAGGACTTACGCAGCTCCTTCTCGAGAGTTGAAAAATAAGAAGGATATTAATATGTACAGGATATTATACATACATACATATATGAAAAGTTACATTTTTGAATCACTTCTGGTTCGATTTGATGAACTTTGCTCAGCTGCATCACTTAAGTGCGGGAAGTGAAAATTAAGTCTTAGAACTACAAATTTTTGATGAGCTCTTAGAATTAGTTCACTAAAAATATTCATACCTATATGTACACATGCATATCATTCGTTACCGTCGGATTCCCATATTAGTGCAGAAATACTAGTTTTAACACACACTGTTTTTCTTATAATACAGTCTCTTTAATTATTTATATACTCGCATATTCTAATAGTTACATTTGAGAACCAGTTTTTTCATATGCGGGCATACTGTAACGTTATAACATCCAACATAACTATTTACTCGCCCGATACTGTATTTCGAAAATCCACCACATCACTAGTTGTATCACTTTTGACGCCCTTAGATGAGATGATATACTCGTATGTAAATTAATTAAATATGACGTGCGATGAGCTAAGCTAGTCCAAAGCTAGTACAAACGATACAGATACATACACTCACATTCTACAGAAAAAACATGTATTACTTCAATGATGAAATTAAGGCAAAAAAGTTACCGAAGAAAACGATACTGTTTTTAAATACGACAAAACAATGTGTTAATATGCGATGACGTTGTATTTTCAGTGTCATCAATATGCCAGGCAGTCATTAGTGACTTGTTTTAAGAAAAAATTTAAATAAAATTTGATGGTTAACATGCCAATAGTAATTAGCACATTTGTATAAAAACCCGTGAAATTGCAGACTTCTATATCAGTTTCGTACTACGAATCAACGTGATAACACATCAAATCTTTCAAAAATGAAATTCTTTGTAAGTGTTTCGAAAAAACTAAAGTTATAAAAGAAATTATATGCACCATATAAAAACATAGAATCGAGAATTTGCTATTAAGAAGTGCTCTTTGAATATTAACTAATTAATCAAGAAAATGAATCGAGTTTTTATATTTTATCGTGTTGTTTATCCTTTCGTGTTGTGCTAATCATAAGTCTATCCCTCATTTAGGTCGTCCTCGCCTGCTTTTTGGCTGTCGCCTATGCCAACGAAGAAGCCGATGTCCTTCGTTCGGAAAGTGAAGTGAACCCAGACAGCTTCAAATATGCCTACGATCTATCCAACTCCATCAAGGCTGAAGAATCTGGTGTCTTGAGCGGTGATGCTTTGGTCGCCAAGGGTCAGTACTCGTTCACCGCCCCCGAGGGCGATCAGGTTTCTGTGCAGTACGTCGCTGATGAAAACGGTTACCAAGTTGTGGCTGCCAACCCACCTCTACCAACCCCACCACCAATCCCAGAGGCCATCTTGAAGGCCATCGCTTACATCCAGGCTCACCCATCCAAGGAATAAATAGATATTTTGTGCTTTTAAAAGTTGATTGTTTCATTTTTCGAATAAATGTGTTCTAAGTCATTAGTATAACAAAAAATCTGCATTTTCTTTATTTTACGCAGAACAACAAGTTTACTTACAGATTAAAAGTAAAAAATGAGGGAATCATTTTTGTACAATAAGCACGTCTCTTTTTACAGTGAATCAAAGTTTCGAAATTTTGGTCATAGAAGTCTTTATATCTAGTAAAAAAACATATTTATATTTTTGCATGAAACATAATTATAAATAATCATATTACGCTATATTCGCTTATTTTACCCTGTACTCTACGTTGGACCTCCAGCTGAGTTTGGGATCTAAGGTAACACCTAGGTATTTTGCCTTGGTTTTCTTAGTGAATAGCATCAGTTCAGTTTTGCTCGGGTTCACACTTAAACCATATTTGTGTACTCCTCTAAAAGCAATAAACCTAAGTCAAGAAAGTCATAACGTTTTCTTGCCATTACGTTTTTGAATAATTTCTCGACATGGCTTCAATTACACTGTTGTTCTTTGCGCTTTTCTTATTGCCGAGGATCTCAATTACTGCAATTCGAAAAGAATACCAAATAACACATTTTAAAGCGTTAAAATATTTGGTAAACTCAGACTCATTGAATAACTTTAGCTTCCGATAGGATTGGTAAAAAATTCTTTAAATATAAAAACGTCCTTCTTTAGCCCCATAGCAAAGTTTTTAATTATCCCAAGTTTTATATTAAATGGAGATAATCTTATGTTTTCTTTTCTGACCAAAGAATAAACTTTGAATTATTTCAGCTAGTTAGGGTTATGGGAGTTTTTCAACATGTACAACAGGCAGAATATCACTTGAAGTATGACATGAATTACAAATACTACTTTGGGTCCATGGTTAAGAATATTCGTGACCGCTATGCCAATATTGTTGATAGAAATTTCCTTGATTAATTGGAAATGTACTCGAACGTCGGCCATGCTTCGAAATATATCTGGAACTTAAGTTCGCGGAGTGACCAAAGGCATATTGTGTTGGGAAAAAAAGTATTTCTCTTATAAGACACTTTGTTTAAATTTACTTATTTAAAAAAATCACCACTTCCCTCTAGCGAAGTTCAAATTTGAAACGATTGTTTAAGTACCACTCAATGCGTCGGTTTTTTAGGTCCATGCCTACTGTGTTGTTATTTTAGTTCATATGAGCAAAGGAAGATGTTCTCAATGCATAGTTGTACATTCAATTCAAGTTTATTACTACAACTAAGGATATCGAAAAAACCGGTTGAGTTGACAATTGGTCAATTCCAAAATTAATATTTCTTGTCTCATGCAAGTAACTTGCATATTTATTCAAGAATTTCTTCATTTATACCATTTTTTTATGTGTCAGTTTTAAGAAATGAGTAAAAGAATTCCAAATTCTTGTTCACATATTTTTCTTACAATATACAGTATTTTCCGAATCAAACTCAGTCTAAAGTCTAATTCTAACAAGGATAAATTTATTTGTAAATAAAATTCTGCTGCTATAAGCGGGAAAATTACCAATTTTTCTGTACTTGTAAGCGAAATTTTCCTAGATGTTTACACTAAACGCGTAAATTGAATATTTTCATATATTTCCAAAAAAAGAAAACCTTTACAAATTGTTAAAAGCATTTTATTTTATTGAAAGATAAAATATTCAGAGTCAGGGGAAATTTAATTGCTTATTCTGAATTCCGCTATACGAAAGGTTCAAGCAACTACAAAATACCGTTAATTTCTAAAAAATTTTCGTTGAAGGGCCATGCCTTTCCTTCCATACAAATTATAAGCCCGATTTTTTGTATATAGAAGAAACAACTCGGCACCGTCAACAAAAGGAATTCCAATTCCCAAAAACTCAACGGGCTATAAAGCTGCACACAAAATAATGTTAAAAATTCCAAAAAGACTAGAAGTTTAGATGAAATTTTCGAAACACTTATTGAACTACTTTTTTTAATATGTGTTTAAAGCTCGTGATTTTTAAAATACCCTGTTTATCGGTAAAATTTATTAAAATTCGATCAAATAAAGTTGTGATTTCTGGATATAATCTACAAAGTATTTGTTGAATGGTTTAAAATAGGGAAGGCAGAGAGGGTTTTGCAAGGTGTCTCTCTCTACACTGATGATTCTAATAAGCAATTCGGTGTTGAAACCTCATGTGAAATTAAGACAAAAAAGTTACCGAAGAAAACGACACTGTTTTTAAATACGACAAAACAATGTGTTAATATGCGATGACGTTGTATTTTCAGTGTCATCAATATGCCAGGCAGTCATTAGTGACTTGTTTCAAGAAAAAATTTAAATAAAACTTGATGGTTAACATGCCAATAGTAATTAGCACATTTGTATAAAAACCCGTGAAATTGCAGACTTCTATATCAGTTTCGTACTACGAATCAACGTGATAACACATCAAATCTTTCAAAAATGAAATTCTTTGTAAGTATTTCGAAAAAACTAAAGTTATAAAAGAAATTATATGCACCATATAAATACATAGTATCGAGAATTTGCTATTAAGAAGTGCTCTTTGAATATTAACTAATTAATCAAGAAAATGAATCGAGTTTTTATATTTTATCAAACATGCAGTGTTCCTTTCGTGTTGTGCTAATTATAAGTCTATCTGAATATCCCTCATTTAGGTCGTCCTCGCCTGCTTTTTGGCTGTCGCCTATGCCAACGAAGAAGCCGATGTCCTTCTTTCGGAAAGTGAAGTGAACCCAGACAGCTTCAAATATGCCTACGATCTATCCAACTCCATCAAGGCTGAAGAATCTGGTGTCTTGAGCGGTGATGCTTTGGTCGCCAAGGGTCAGTACTCGTTCACCGCCCCCGAGGGCGATCAGGTTTCTGTGCAGTACGTCGCTGATGAAAATGGTTACCAAGTTGTGGCTGCCAACCCACCTCTACCAACCCCACCACCAATCCCAGAGGCCATCTTGAAGGCCATCGCTTACATCCAGGCTCACCCATCCAAGGAATAAATAGATATTTTGTGCTTTTAAAAGTTGATTGTTTCATTTTTTAACCCTTTTTGAATAAATGTGTTCTAAGTCATTAGTATAACAAAAAATCTGCATTTTCACATTATCAATGAAATAAGGAAGACATTTGAACCAAAAGGATGTAGCTCGGCAATCTTTTTCGATGTTGCCCCAGCATTTGACAAAGTGAGGCACTAAGGTCTATACCTACATAAAATTAGCAAATTACTATCTTTAAACATCCATAGTATGTTCAAGTCGTACTTCTCTGACAAGCGGTTTGCCTAAGAGATAACGATTTTATTGGAGAAGAATTTCCTATATTGGTGGGCATGTCTCAGGGAAGGCTTCTTGGACTGTGTTTAAGGGATATTTACAATAAAAATGTACTTCATTTATATAAACAACAATGACTACAGAGGTTAAAAAAATGGTTAATTTATGAAAGACATAGGCCCTACAAATATCTTACTCTATTCTCTATTTGAGTGTGCGTCCTACTCCCTATCTTAGGACTTCACAGATTTACCCTTAACGGATGCTTGATACGAGTATAAATTTTAAAATTCTGAGAAGTTAGCTTCTTCATAAGAAAAATCCTCCTGCTCTTTTTGGAATGTACAATTTTCGAATTTGTCGAACGGCTGTGAACTACTTATATCATAGATTTCAAAAGAAGGTAGAAAAGGTTTGGTAAGAACTCTCTGCACTGACGATTCTGATATAAAATGCGATATTAAAGCAAGCAAATATTTCTAAGAACTTGGTGTCTCCGATTAGCACGGCTAGAAAACCATTCAAGCACCATCTAAGTGGAAGTGCAAGGTATTTTTATTTGAGAATTGTACTAACTAAAGAAATGGGCCTACTAAATGGAACATAGGAATATCGAAAGGAAAGTATTACCGAACGTAGGCTACGAATCTGATGGTCTATGGACAGTAGTATTGCAAAAAGTATCTCGAGGCGTTAGCTACTAGAAGAGTATGCTGTACGAATAAGGTTTCCCACCACAGAACCTGCAGCAGCTGTCGTCTGGAAAATGGCAAAGAAATAGTGCATTACTTCCTCTTGGTGAAGGATTTAGTTCCACTTATAAGGTCTGATTATCCATGATATGTTTAAAAAAATACCCCCTCCATGGGCGAATTAACTCCCAAACTGTCACTTGAGAAGCACCGAAATCAACCAAATAACCAGTAATATGTATTTCAGCCATTATTCTAAGTTTACCCTTATTTTTTCTTTCACGTAAGTGAGTTTTTTCAAATGAAAATATTTTACTTTTATTTGTTTCTTATTCATAAAGATGTGGTTTTCTATGCTTGTGACAGACTTAGGGAAAGTGGAGGGACAGAAGAAATTGTGAGAACGAGATAATTAAAGGAGCTACGGGGTAAACTTGTTTGCTGTTGTTTTTAATTAAGCTGTTGCCTCTTTTAATTCATGCATTTATTAAGCCAAAACGAAAAAAGTCCCCTTTAGGGGAAAGAATACGAAACAATATGGCACGTGGTCGTGGCATTACCATTTCGTAAGCCATTTAAGAGCTGCAGAAATTTGCCAATCAAATTAAATGATAAACAAAAAGCGCAAGAAAATTAAGTTCAACTCGTTTGAATTACCACAAAATAACCTTAAATAACCGGCGTTTGGCAATATAAGCCCCATAGTTGGAAAAGTGCTTCTAAAGGGTTTTGCTTTTTAAAAGGTCAATTCAATCTTCAGATAATGCTTTAGTCTTATTTTGATTAAATATTAGACAGAAGGCATACTATTTCTTATAAGAAAGACACGCTGAGGATATTGAAACCATTAACTATTAAATATGAGATTATCAGAGCAAAGGCTTTCTTTAAATCAGCCAGTTTATCTATTTCCTTAACCCTTCTGTTACATTCCGGTCATTTCATGACCTTTTTTTGTTGAATTTCATCATATCTGCTAATATTAACAACATTTCTCAATTTTCTTTCATGACTTTGTGTATTGACATAAAACCAATAGAAAGAGCATAAAAAAAATGATTTTGATTTAATAGGCAGGTGGTAACATCAAAACTTACGTGCGCGCACCTTCGGGTCATTCGGTGACCCTCAGCTGTTTTACATATAAAGTGTATATTTCGCGCCTCTTTTGTGGTTAGGTTTTTGCTGCAAAAGCTTGTATTTGTTAAATTCTTATAAAAATGGAAAGATTCCAAGCTTCTGTAAGTATTTTTATTATAATATTTAATTATTATTGGTGTGTTTATTTATGAAAATTTGGTTTAGAGGCCAAATCGTCTGACTCAAAGCCAAATAGAGCATATTATTGACAATGTGGGGATTTTGATGAGTGTAGTGAAGATGGGGATGAAGATTATAGGTATAGTGGAACAATTTGATAACGGTGAAGATATAGTACCTGCATTGGAAAATGAAAGCAGTGTTCCTATGTATTATTGCAAGGATAGAGCTATTGAGTGGTCAATGGAACCAGTTGGGCACAATAGTGGCAGGGCCAGAATAGAAAATATAATCCACGGAAGAGAGGGAGTTACTGCATATGCAGTATATCGTATTTCTACTATCAAGGAATCATTCGATCAATGCTTTACGTACCAACTAAAGCAAATTATAATACAATTCAGCAATATAGAGGGCGAAAAAAAAATTGGAGCTGGATATAAAAAAATAGATGAGATAGAACTCGATGCATATTTGGGTATTTTAATTTTAGCAGATAGTTAAATCAATATAATTTTCCGTATTTATGGCTAAAATGAAGACATAAATGTATTTTTTTACAGGAGTATGTCGTTCACACGGAGAAAGAATTCGAAGCCTCTGGGATGAAGTGCACGGCCGACCATTATTCCGTGCAACAATGTCACTTGGCAGGTTTCTTGAAATTAATCGTGTTTTGAGGTTCGATAACAGAGACAATCGAAGGGCTCAAGGAATGAACGACAAACTTGCTCCGATTCTCGATTTGTATGAGAAGTGGGTGGCTAATTTACCGCTACTTTTTGTTCCATACGAAAATATTACAGTAGACGAGCGTTTAATTCGTTTTAGGGGCAGATGCCCCTTTTTAGTTTACATGCCAAGTAAACCAAGCAAATATGGAATGAAAGCATGGCTAGCTGCGGATGTGCGTACAAAATATTGCCTTAATTTCCAAATGTATTTAGGGAAGAAGTCAGCTTCCGCTCCACCGGAACGGAACCAAGGCCAGCGCGTTGTGTTGGATCTCGTTAGTGGGTATGAAGGGCGGAATATTACAACCGACAACTTTTTTAAAAATGATAAAAGCGTTATGGAAAACCATCCAAAAAAGTTGGCAGATATCACCAAAATCTACAACTTTAAAAAATCTGGAGTGGATACTATTGACTTGTAGAAAGATATACATGCAAGAGACAAACTAATCGTTAGCCTGTAGCAATTTTTGCAAACATCGTAGATATCTCAGCGTTGAATGCCTTTGTATTATGGACAGAAATTAATCCTTCGTGGAATGCTGCAAAAACATATAAACGTAGACTTTTCCTCGAAAATCTTGGCTTAGACCTTGTTCATGGGGAAATTGAACGCAGAAAAACGCTACCAAGAACTCAACCGTCAGCAGATATTGTACGCAATATGAGAGCGGACGCAGAGCAACCAAGCACTTCGGTACTGTTCCGAAAAAAAGAAAACCTAGTCAGCGAGCCACTTGTGCAGTTTGCCCTAGCTCAATTCGTCGCAAAACGTACGAAAGCTGCACGGTTTGCAAAAAACCTGTGTGTCCACAACATCGTTCAACGGTTAAGGTTTCAAAAACCTATTGTTTGGAGCATTCAAATTAAAAAAAATGTATCTAATATATTTAATAATGTATATATAACAGCTTAATAATCAATAAAACTAATGAATTTTAAAAACTTGTATTAAAATTATAAATTTTTATACTGATATCTAAGCAAAACACAGGTAAGGTCATTTCGTGACCCGAATATCACATGTGTAAGTTTTTTTTGAATGTAACAGAAGGGTTAAAACTGCCTAATACTGCTAGTGTTTTTCAGGCAGAAATCTTTGCGACCCTTGGCATGCAAAATGCTTAAAGAATGCGGGAGCAACGGAGATATCAATATTTTGTCTGATAGTCAAGCTGCGATCACGGCTCTGACAACGTCTTGGTGCAGATCCAAACTGGTCAACTGCTGTAAGGGGGAGATCAAATCTCTTGAGGTGCCGGTAACATTTTTCTGATCGGGGTTCCAGGACGATAGAACATAGAGGGAAATGAAATTGTTGGCGAGCTTGCCAGGAGGGGGTAGACTGAATTGGTCTCAGAGGTCTTCCGCCCGATCATCGGCTCTAGCGTTGAATAAGTCTTATTTAAGTGATATGTAGGTATAATTGATTGTGATTGGTATAATTCAGTAGTTCTCAACAACATGTTCTCTACTCTTTTTATGCTAAGGTGTTCACCAGGGAAGTATTTTTGGGGCACTATAATTTTCCATCCATAATCCATTCCACTACAGACTGGTCTCACCTGATGAGCGGATAATCGACATTTTCTTAAAATTGTAAGTACAGGATGTCCGGGGGCAGAATTAGGCTGAACACCCTGCACAACTTATAAAATTTCAATTTTCCTTAGTTTTAGTGTACAAGGTGTGTTCAAAAAGTATATTCGAATTTTGATTTTTTGTGGCGATATGTTGGTAGTCATGTCTCTCACTCATGCCGACGAGTTCGGCCATTTTGAATGTTCAGTTAATTGTTGGCAGCTGCTTTGCGTTCACGTGTTTCCGCTCGTCTTCGATTTTTACCTATTCAAAAAGATGAATCAAAGAACCTGTGTAAAATTTTGGGTAAAAAACGAAATTAAGTGCGCAGGTGCATTCCAAATGTTGACTGTGCCATACGTAGAAGCTACTTTGGACCAAAGCAACGTTTATCGGTGGTACAAAATATTCTCAGAAGGCCGAGAAGATGGTAACGACAAAAAGGGTGCCGGACACCCGAGCACTTCAACAACAGACGAAAAAAATGATGAACTGAAGAAAATTGTGTTGGCCAATCGTCGAATCACCGTTAGAGAAGTTGTTGAGTACCTAGACATATCGATTGGCTCGCGCCCGTGCCATTCGATTTTTTTCAATGATTTGGGCATGAGACAAAACTGCTCAATTTCGACCAAAAGCAGCATCGCTGAACATTGCTAATGAGATGTTGGGCTCTGTCCGCGACGACCCAAATTTGATCCAGAGGGTCATAACTGGTGGCGAATCGTGGGTTTATGGTTATGGCGCTACGCTACGATTGACGAGATAAAGACGGCATCGAAAGAGGAGCTGAACAAGATAAAAAAATTGTTTTTTGAAGTGCTTCGAAAATTGGAAAAAAAGTTGGCACAAGTGCATAATATCTCATGGATAGATATTAATGAATATATAAAGGTGAATATCTGTACGTTGTCCGCGCATCACTGCGAAACGACAACACCAAATGACGTTAGTTTTTCCTATTTCCCACTCTTTATAGCACACTCTAACTTCATAATCCGCATAAGCTGTTCAATTATAACCCAAATGCAAAGTTCAAAAACGGTTTGAGATAGAGAATTAATAAAAAGTAATTTTGCTTAATATTTTTCTGATTGGTTGTTTTGATTTTATTCAACGTGAGCGGGGTCGCGGGTTAAAGCTAGTTAATGAATAAATAAATAATTTTTGAAAAAACATAAAATTCGCGATACTTTTGGAGCTCACCTCGTAGTTGGTAAGAAGCTTTTGATAAATAGCTGTTAAGATATAAATATGTACACACTATACCCTAACAGCATGAGCGGTTCACATCAGGTTCAGATAAACTTAGTAACTTTCATTGCCCACAGAGTGGTCTACCCCCAGAAAATATCAAAAACGTTATGATTTCATTGAAAATAATAAGAACTCGCCTGATCAGACAACTGTGTAGCGTATTTTCACAGAGGCTTGAGGTCTTCATTAGCTTTTATAACCATATATATGTATATTAGGCCGGGTCGAGTTCTGAGAAAATCATATTCTAGGGATCAAAATAAGAAACTTTGCCGAAGTGCCTCCTATTGTTGGAAGTTAGCACCCCTTACCGCAGTATTTAAGTCGGGAAGTAAGAATTGAGTTTCAAATTATAGGAATATCTCTAAGCCTATTAACTCGGTCCAACAACTATTAAAGAAAATCTTTCTTTCGCTAATAAATGACTCCGTTGTGGTCAGTAAGCTGTTACTGTCGACTTTCATTCAATACTTGCATTAATTTGATCTTATCAAAATAATATTCTGCTTGAGGCTCTGTATGGGGTAACAGCTCAAATATGTAGTATGGACCCTTATATCCTGGAATTGCTATTTACCGGTGCGCTCTAGATTAGAATATGTCACGTTTATTTGGAGGTCATATTCCACATTTTTGAGAGAAATTAGAGAACTGAGTGGATGCCAAAGATGTCTCTTAAATTTGCACTAAGATCACTTAAGCTTCCTGATCCTATCACATCTTACGCATCCGTTTGCTATTATTCACCTTCAAGTCTTTAGACAGTAGAAGATCGATTCTTGCTTTCTCTTGTTTTTTGTTTTTTCAATATTATTAATTGCCCATTTCTACTTCATATGGCTCTTCTTTTCTATCCAAATAAATTCAATACAAATTATGCCAGAAATGCACGGATTTTAAAATGCTGGATTTTTAAGGTTTAACGAAAAGAAGTTTCTATATCTTTTAGTTTAGTGAAACGTATGTTTGTTGTTTATTTATATACTTAATTTTTTAGTATTTTTTAGTAGTTTTAGTAGTATGTTTTCGTGACTTATTGAAATAAATAAATAAAATATCATTTTCTTTGTCTTATCTTCCAGAAATGGGTTTCAGGTAGATATCATCTCAACTAAATTTTCGAAAGCTGCTGTCAATGTTTTTCATTATTTGTCGAAACAAAAAAAAAACGAATCTAGTAATTTTATTGCCATGTTCAGAATATCACAAAGTAGTCTCCTGGGACCTCTTTTATTTTTTCTATTGAATTTTAATGATGCTTACTCTTCGGCCGCCGTAGCCGAATAGGTTGGTGCGTGACTACTATTCGCAATTCACAGAGAGAGCGTCGGTTCGAATCTCGGTGAAACACCAAAATTAAGAAAACATTTTTCTAATAGCGGCCGCCCCTCGGCAGGCAATGGCAAACCTCCGAGTGTATTTCTGCCATGAAAAAGCTCCTCATAAAAATATCTGCCGTTCGGAGTCGGCTTGAAACTGTAGGTCCCTCCATTTGTGGAACAACATCAAGACGCACACCACAAATAGGAGGAGGAGCTCGGCCAAACACCCAAAAAGGGTGTACGCGCCAATTATATATATATACTCTATGCAGATGATCGAAAACTGTTTCGAAATTTCCTGTGAATTCGACACACTTAACCTGCAACATGATTTAAATAATCTTGTTTTATCAATAATTGCCATTCAAACGATTTATACATTTCAAATCACTAGCTTACCTCCATTTAAGATTTTGTCGATCTTAGCGTTGCTTTTGGCTCTGAGTTCACTTTAGTATCTTAGCATTTCTGCGCAAATACGCGATAGGTCTTAAGCATCTCTATATTCGGAATATATTCAATAAAGCTTGGCTAATTTGGTATCCAATTTATATCTCTCATGCTAACAGGATCCAAAGAGTACGAGTACAACGTAAATTTATTCGTCTTTCTCTTCAGTCGCTTAATTTTTCAGAACCTATACCTGCTTTTACTGGTAGTGCTCGTTGTAAGCTTTTAAGATTTGAAATCGCTTGCAATTAAAAGACTTGTTCGCTTAGCTCTTATGTTTGTCAATGATTTCATCTGTCGTTCTATAGATTGCACCAATTCACTTAAACAAATATGATTCAAGGTTTTCATCATGTTTTTAATTTTTAATCTCCTTTTTAACTGCATTCAATTGGAGCAACCTATTTTTCTCTTGCACCAATGTTTAGAATTCTTTCAAAAATATTCATATTGTACTTTGAAAGCATTATTCGTTATTGAAATCAAATATTGAACCATTGTACTCTTAGTTTAATTTAACTTGCAGTTTAGTACGTAACCTAGACTGTTGATTGCTAATGACTGAAATAAATGGAACCGAAATGATTCGACATAGGTGGCTCAGCTGACTGATATTCGTATACGTTCACAAAGCTGGTAAGATGGGTTAGAATACTCAGGTAGTCCTCCTTTTTCATTATGCCATCTATTTTTACTTAGGGACCAAACTTCCACCACGTAAAGCAACCCCACGCCATAACATTGCCGCCTCCGTGCTTGACGGCTTCCTTTATATGGCGTCTTTGCAATGATTCGCCTAGACGCTTCCAGCAATATTGCTTCCCGTCGGACTGGTAGCGGTTAAATTTTGACTCATCTGACCAAAAAACTTTTTTCCAGTCGTCTATGGTCCAGTCTCGGTGTTTTATTGGCAAATTTTAAACGAGCCTGAACATTTTTTTTAGATAATGCCGGTTTTTTCTTTTTGATCTCAGCCACGTATCCGATTTTTTGAAGGGCTCTCCTTGTTGTCCATCGACTAACATTTTTGCCAATAGCAGTCGCAGCATCTTTTGGTATTAGCTGAAGGTCTCTCTTCAAGTTTGTGACTATGAGCCTTGCGTCACCATCTTTTAAAAGTCGTGGGCGTCCACCAGAATTTTTTTTAGAGGCAACTTCACACCTTTTCTGCACTCTAATTACCACCGACTAACTAATATTTAAAGCCTTGCAATTTTTCGAGACGAAGAGCCCTGTTCTGTTAGGCACTTGATATTATTCTCACTGTCAAAAGGAGTTTTTTTCATTTTTGTTAAATTTTAGGAACACCGAAAGACTAAAATAAAATAAATTACATATTTCTTTCTTTTTGGGATGATTTTGCTGCTTGATAACTGTAAATCAAGATGCATTCGGCGATAACATAGCTAAAAATAGAAATGTGCATCTTTGAGTGTTGTTTTTGTTTTTCATTTTCTTTTTCATGATTCTTTTAATTTTTTATTTCTCTTTCACTGAAATGTATTCTAAATTGATACAGAATAATTTAAAAAAAAATTGTTTCATTTGCTTTGATCGTTTTCATTCTGTGGGCATTTTTGTACAAAGTCTTCGAACATGTACTCAGTTTTGCTTCCCACTGTATGTAGTTTTTTATTAATATACTACCTTACTTTCAGTTCATATTTAAAAATAATAACAGGGCACTTAAATATATTTTGATTAATTGGTAAAAAGTTCACATAAATGCCCACATAGATATATTGGATATAATAAAAGATATTTAAGAGGAATGAGTTTCTCTATTCTAAGTTGAGAATGCCACTGTTCGCTATTACAGTTGTCAATGTTAAGCATTAGCTAAGAATTTATTTGCACACAAGTCAGTTACTCGTATTTTTATCAAGATTCACATTCTTATTAACTCCTTCAGTTGGTACAAGTTTTGCTGCAATTCATTTCACATTCAGAGTTGGGTATAGACCAATAAAGCCATAGCGAAAGCGGCTATAAAAAATCCATTGCGTCCGGTAGTTTGACAACGGTAATTTCACTAAACCAGTTTTCAGCACCGACAAGGAAGCTGAAATAATGGCAGTGCAGTACAATATTCCACCAAACCAGTGGCACTTGTAGCAATAAATTGTTATAATTAAATTTAAAACTTGAAGCATGGAAACCAACAATTTTAATTAATCTGTTTTTTCGCGACAATTTTTTTTTTGACAAAACAGGCACACCTCTGGTGTACGGGAATAGAATAAATATTGCAGTTAGAATGCGCTAGAAGCGTAGTCGAGTGCCGTATCTGGTCAGATAAACTCAAATCAAAAAAAAACAAAATGAAATTCTTTGTTAGTATATATTTATTATATTTTGGAAACAACCTGAAAGGACTATCTTAAATACTAAAAACCAAAAACTTTTTAAATATTTTCCTCCAGATTGTGTTCGCTTGCTTGTTCGCCATTGTGTTGGCTAACGAAGACGCAGAAGTCTTGAAAAACGAATCGGAAGTCAACCCAGAGGACTTCCACTATATACTCGAACTCGATAACAGTATCAAAGCCGAACAAGCGGGTATCTTACAGGGTAAGGACACGTGGGTTGTAACCGGCCAATATGAACATCTAACACCAGAGGGCAAAACTGTTAAAGTAGCTTACAAAGCTGATGAGACTGGATATCATCCACACGTTGATACCGTTTTGTAAAAAAATTCTAAATACGATTTTTATTCGCACTGAACATGAATAAATCGCAAAATATTGAATAAAAAAATAATATTTAATAAAATAATATAAAAAATAATGTGGGTCTTTGTCACAGGCGTACTTTTTCAACACAAAGTGGATATTCACATATAAAGAGAGTTTTTTTTTCTGGAAAGATATAAGATATTGATAATAGATGCCTTTGTAAGTATAAGGCAAGCGTGAGACAGTCACTGATTGGCTGATGATGAAAAAACGTTCACGGGAGCATTCCCTACGTTAATCCCCACCTTTGATGCCTTTGAGACATTCATATTTAGGGGTGATTTTTTTTCACTTTCCTAATTTCTTTTATAGGGCTTGGGATTAACAGGCCAACATTAGTACTCAAGGATGACACAATTGGAAATATTATGGCTAAAAAATGCAAATGCATTGTCGGAAGAATGTTACAAGTTATCAAAAAAAAATTACTTTGTAAATTTTTTCGTTCTTTAAGAAATCCGGAGGAGAAAACGAAGGAAATACTATTAAGTAAATTGCTATATAAAAAAGTCGAATAGCATGATAATGTTCCCATTTTCATTAAAAGTTGAGTTTTTATTAGTGTTTTACTCGTAACTATGTACAACTTTGCTCTGCTCTTTTTTCCTCAAAAGTTAAGACAATATTTTAAAAAAGTTATTATATATTTAATTTCGAAGTATTATCCCTCGGTATAAACCTGTTCCCATTGTTCGCGAAGAACACGTTGCATTTTAAGGCGATCCGTGAATCGATTCATTTCTTTGACTTCTTCATAGGCGTGAAAATGCTGATCCGCCAGAGCACCTGCTATGGATCAGAACAAATAATAGTCGGCAGGAGCAACGTCTGCGGAGTACGGCGTGTGAGGCAAGACTTTAAGAAGAATTTAAATGTTTCTAAGCATTTTCATTCCTTTCGTTATTCGAGGCCGATCGTTATCATGCTGGAGCGTAATTTGGTTGTGTCCAGTGCGGCCGTTTCTGTTACTTTTAATCAAAGCTTTTACTTTTTTTCTTCACAAGCATTTTAGTTATTTGGTTATTATACTATATTTCTAAAATGGGTTACTTCTTAGTGAAACCTCATATAAGCGCGCAGTTAAAATTGTCTGATTATATTATGGAATTGGGTATTTCCTCTTCGCATTTTGGCAAAATATTTTACATTTTACTGTGAATTGTATCGCATGTACTGGCGGCATAGCAAATGTTGTATTCAATGGTAGGGAGAAGTGAATGGCAATTACTTTTGAATCTGTATTATTACAAATATAAGACTCAAATTCGAAATAAATTGAAGATAAAGCTTTTCAAGATATATGGCTTTCAAAAAAGTGTTAAAAAGTAATTAAATGGATGAAATAAAAGCCCCTGGAGAATGGTTTAAATTGTTTAACCAATATTTCTTTTTTATTTAATTGAAACCAATACACCAATACCAATAAAATAATACATAATAAAGGTGTGTCTCAACTTAACATTTTTTTTAGGAAATTCACACATAAACACAAGGTGGCGCAAAAGTAACCTTGCGATGTTTTTTGGCTGTAATTTAAAAAAAAATTAAAAACTTTGATTCTTCTTGTGGATTATTTTTATTTGGTCTTTTAATTTTTTTTACATCAAGTCAAGAATATGATGCCATGTAAATGGGCGCCGCCACAGTTGATTGTCGTTTGAGCCTTTTTTATGGAATTTTCCGGGAGATTAGGCGCCCGGGAAATGCATCCTTCAGCATATCGGTTGTGGCACGTGCAGTGTGTCCCGTTGCACCGTCCTGTAGGAACCACATGTTTTCCAATCCCAATTCATCAAGTTGCGGCAAAAAGAACTCGTTGATCATTGCTCTGTAGCGCTCACCATTCACAGTAACCGTTTGGCCCGCGACTCCTCCAGTGAAAACAGCACACCATACAGTGACTTTGAGCGGGTGTAATGGCTCTTCGTGGGTTACACGCGGATTTTCAGTGCCCCAGAAGCGTAAATTTTGCTTATTTACGTACCCGCTAAGATGGAAATGGGCCTCATCACTCATGATTATTTTTGATGAAAAATCATCTTCCTCTTGGTGGTGATTAAGGATGGCTTGAGCGTATGTTAGACGCGATTGGCGGTCAGCAGCTAACAGCTGATGCACCGTCTGGACTTTGTACGGAAACATCTTCAAATCTTGTACCAAAATTCGCTATAAGGACCGTCGACTGATACCCATTTGCGTGGCACGTCGTCTGGTCGATGTTGACGGCGCTTCCATGACATCCTCGGCTACAGCAGCAATATTCTCTGCAGAACGGCTACTCCGGGGTCTGCCACGCCTGGCAGCATCTCGTGTTGTGCCAGTCTCTTCGAGGCGAGCGGCTAAACGTCGCAGTGTTTCACCAGTAGGCGTTGGACGGCGAGGAAATCTGCGACGAAATTCACGTTGTGTCAAAGTCACCGACCGATTATTGGTCAAATAAATAGTCAGCAATATTCCGCGTTCTGGAGCAGTGTAGCGTAACATTGTTTATTAACGTGTATTTCGCTTGTGTTTACTACACAAATATCAAAACAGAACTGACATTAGGGGCCAATCGCAAAATGTATAGCATTTTCTGATAGGAGGATTACTTTAGCGCCACCTGTTATATGCCTAAATGAATGTTCTTTTATATATAAGTATATAAACGTTAAATAATATAAAAAAGATGTTTGTTTTTGTCTGAAAATTTAGTTCAGTTTTGCGTACTTTTCCCGCAAAGTTGGTATTTTTCTTTTTAGTGCGCGGTCTTACCGCCCGTATAGACTTACTGTAAGTATTATAGGGCATCCGATGATTTTTTCGAAAGGGAGTAGAAAATAAAAACCTTCCGAAATTTGAAACAAAAACTGAATTGATCACGAAAATGAATTTATGAAAAAACACAACACATGTCTGTGGATGGGCCAGGTTACCGCAAAATGTTAGACCTACAGTAACAAATTTGCATACATAATAGTGTAACATATTACCTAAATATTTTGTAAAAACAAAAATTACTACTTCCGCAAAATGAATTCAAGGTGTAGTAGAGTAACTAAATTTTTTAATTTTACGACGTACGACGACAAAAGTACAAATTGGATATTCATCTGAATAGATAAAACAGGAGAGATAATGCATATATGAGTAATCTGACACATTCAAATGGGAGTAGCCCAGTCTTACCTGTAGTCCATGCATAAATATATTATAGAGATTAAAAGAGATTTTGATGTTTGACTGAAATATTATATCATCTCTCGATTACACCCATTTCATTTGTAATAGTAATGACTGATCTAAAACCTTTTTATAGCATCAAGAAAAGTATTAATATTGATTATTCAATAGTAGTTCACTTGGGTTAGCATCAGACATCCTTCAGATGTAACAATTACGAATTACAAATGGGGACGGCTCAGAATTGTGCCTAGGATTAAGAAAATAAAATAATGTTGAGCATCACAGTTTGATTGTGAAGAATTTGTTCTACAAAACTTCGTTACTAATTTTTAGCATAGCATATTTTTAGGCAGGGGTAGTGAAAGCTTTATATGTGCCTACAAATTCAATGCATGCACAACTAAACTATTTTATTGGAGCTCAATTTTAACAATTTACTAAGTATTCCATTTTATGTTTGACAAAAAAAAAGAAGAAATTACGTAGTTGTAATTATAAAATGCTTCACACAGCGACGAAATACTAAAAATATAACGGTTTTAATACACATGCATTGACAATGGACATACATAGATACATATTTATACTCTAGATATTGGCAAGAGTAACACTTCTTACTAACTTTCGAATATATTTAGCTACATACGCTTTTACTAAAGCTGGTAGCTTTGGGAAATGGTTGAAGTACTGCCCCTTCCCAAGTAGCAGTAAAGCGCCCTTTTCGCGGGTGTGCTGATCGTCTATTGTACGTGGGCCAAATAGCACATGAAGAAATGAAGCTCCATCTCTTATGCGCTTTCCTGAGAAATAAGCTTTGTAATTCGCCTTTAACAACAGTCAAGGTGATCTCTGAGACCAATTCAGTCTACCTCCTCCTGGCAAGCTCATTAGCATTTTCATTTCTCCTATGCTCCTATGTCCGGGAACCCGGATCAGAGAAATTTTACCTACGCTCCCGAGAGATTTGATCTCCTCCTTACAGGAGTTGAATTGTGTGGATCTGCACCATGGCGTTGTCAAAGCCTTGATCACGGCTTGACCATTGCCAAACATGTTACCATCTCCCTCGCTCCCAGATTCCCTAAGCATTAGAGAAAACCATGCTCCGACTTCCGGTTCCATCTTTGGACCGTCAGTGAAGACAGAGATACCAGCTTCGGTAAACGAGAGATACCAGCCTCATTCTAAACCTTCTTAATTGGAAATATTGCCATGGCACACCTCTTAAATTCCAGTTTACGGATAGAAGTTCAGAGAAATACGGTGTTAACTGCCTGAAAACGCTACTATGGCCCTTGAAAGATTTCCCGTAAAGACCACCCTCTTTCAACCTCATTGCACTTTGAAAATAACGTAAAATTCGAAGAAAGTAAGTGCAAAACGACATTCAGGGCAAAACGAATGGGGCAAGTTCTACAGGCTCCAGTGATTCCAATACATCCAGTCCCTTACACCCTCCCCAGTTTAGCGATATTATAGCCCTTCCGAAGAGATTCCCCCAGACGAGGCATCCATACGTTAAAATTGGCAGACCCACTACGTAGTACATCCAAATCCGACTAGCGGCTTGAGTCTCTATTTTTTGCCAAACATAGATTTGCAATAGTTGACAGCAATACTGGCCTTCTTTACCCGATCTTCAATGAGTAGCTTGCAATGTAGCTTAGAGTTAAGCGTCAAGAATCCTAACTTCCGATGAAAGCGTGGGAACGTGTGTTATTTAATTTCGAATGTCTAAAGTGTGGTAAAAGCTTATAAAGCTTATAAATATTTATAAATTTAATTTTTTAAATAACCGCGGCGTACACGCCTCCGATCTTCTCCTCTAAATTTGTGGTGTGCGTCTTGATGGTATTTTCTACACATATGTATGACGCCTAATAGTCAGCGAAGTTCCCTCACAATTTGAGCGACAAACGCTATTTTTATATTAAACTAGCTGCCCCGACGAACTTTGTTCCGCCCTAGAGGTAATAAAAAAACAGATTTCACAGTGCGACATCAAAAATCAAACCGCACCGGACCTTTTTTTTCTGAAAATATACCTATTCAATAGCAAAACCCTCGCTGGGTTTTTAAAAGTTAGCTCGATTTTTTTTTTTATTGCGTTTTGAAGTTTTCTATTTTCATGAGATTTTGGAGTTTTACCTGTACGCTAAATTTGACTTATAAATCGACCTTTGTTTGATTTAATCGATTTATTTTGTCATAGCTTGATGCAGAAATTTCGTACATGTACAAATAAACTTATTTTGAGAAGAACCTATATCTCAATACGCAATTTTGAATACAAAAATTTCGAACAATTTTATGTTTTTACCATTTTTTACTGTAATTATGAAAATAATTTTATACGTAACCACCCGTTATACACATTTTCAGATTTTTCTATTTTTGCTAGTATTTTTTCCAGATACGGTTTTCCAATGAATATTGGATGTAACAAAATGTGATCGTGAGTAGTGAAAAGCAAGATTGATAATAGCGTCATGAAAATAGAAAACTTCAAAACGCAATAAAAAAAAAATCGAGCTAACTTTTAAAAACCCAGCGAGGGTTTTGCTATTGAATAGGTATATTTTCAGAAAAAAAAGGTCCGGTGCGGTTTGATTTTGATGACCCCAAAATTGTCGCACAGTGTTTTTGATTTTATTATGTTAATTTTTTTATTAATCAAGTATTTCAATGAAGCTTTAATAGATTTCACTCTTCAGTTAAGTACCTTATGATACACAACATTTTTTGTTTTATTATCAGGTACAAGAACAAACAACGCAGATGGTTTTTCGACCCGTGAACATACCACATATAATTGACCATTCAGACCACAAACTTTCAAGGATTATCCATGTGATTTTTTAATGGTCATGGCGAATGCAAGACGGATCGGAAATTGAAGTCATTTAAACTCAAACGGAAGATCGGTTGGGATAATCGGGATCCTCGGAATGAGAACTTCTTCACCTTCGAATTCCTTTGAGTATCGTCGCGTAAATCACATTGTTCATCAATTTATTTACCACCAAACGCGTACCGTTGCAAAGTTTTGGTGGTCTTATGTTTCACTCTTCCACTAAGGCAGCACAATCCGGGCGTTTCTCCGAAAAACTTCAATGCGCCACAATACTCGCAAACAACGTTCATTGGCCCAATGCAAACGCTATAATGCAAGCAGTAATCAGTGTTGGAATCATATCGAAACGCTGCTCGATTCAATTATCAGCACTTGATAATTTTCTTCTTGTCCGTCGAAAATGATCTACTTGTTGATCTCTGTTATTCGCTCGACGATTTCGCATTGCCAACCGACCGGTTTCACGGGCTGCCTCACTTTGCTCTTATGGTTGAGAAGCACGAAGTCGAGCCATACTAACGCGACGCTCTTCACGGGCAATTCTTTGTGCTTCTTCAGTCGTTCCATTCGCAATGTTTCCTATCCTTCTTGCATTACGGCTTTGCCGGGAAAGATTCGATCGCCTTGGTCGCGGCATTTATAATGATGTTTCAAAGAGAATACAAATTACTGTGATTATATATTTCTGGCAAAATTTATATTATCAAATTTTCTACTTAACCATAGACAAAATTATGTTTAGCTGTCATTTGCGTTTTGTTATTCCATATCAGATGCGTTTTTGTTATACCACATTTTATAGTGACTTCACGGAAACGCGTTCGAATGGGATAAAAAGTATCCTATGTCCGCCTCCTAGTTCTAAGCTACCTCTCCACCAATTTTCAGCCAAATCGGTTCAGCCGTTCTCAAGTTATAAATAGTGTAACTAACATGACTTTCTTTTATATATATAACTTCTTCAAATGCAAATAGTTGGTTATTTTTAAAACTGGTATGGTACACCCGCGAAAGAACGACAGCACATCAACAGTTTGACCAGTTTTGACTATTTGTATTTTTTATCCTTATTATGAATTTTCAATTTCATTTCATTTATTATAAATATTCACGTTGCGATAGTACGCAGAGCTTTTGATATGCCTTGGGAAGTCACTCTTTATTGCTTTCTTTCTTCTCCTATTTTCTGCTTTCAAATAATTTAATAACTGTATCTAGCTAAAAGGAAGTGTTGAAAAAACATGGTTCACTTATTACAACTTATTAAGAATTTCCCCACCCTCGTGCACTGTCAGTGGTGCATGTATTATATTTTGTGGTATAAAACAATAGACTTAAGCGACGAACTCGTTTACACCGAAATGCTTTGTATAGTTGAGCAATTTATTGATATCCATTGCTGGAACAACATTCTGAATAAACCAATTTAATAGAACACACATATAGCTCAGTAGGTAACGATTTTTTAGAGTGGGTTTGTCTCATAGAATATGCTTTAAGAAAATTGAGGGAATATTAATTTCAAATGTATATGTTGCACACTAAGCAAATAAATAAATAATTCTGGCTTAAAATATTAGAATAATTCACTTTCAATATAACATTTTTATGGGTTGATAAGTATTAAATACATGTAAGCGACAGAAAAGTTTGGCAATTTTCACATTACCCACAATCCAAATTCAAGATGAACCAAATGTAAAATAAATTTTTTGGAAAGAATGCATTGACAAGAAACATGTAAATATATAACGTTAATGTATGTTTGTAGGATAAAAAACCAGATTGAAGGAAAAAACGGTATGTTCCTTCCAACGTTTTAGTACACACTAAACTTAAATCTATACAAGTAAAAAGAAATGAAGTAAAAAAGAAACTAAGTAGGAATTCGGGTTGCCAACTACTTACAATTTCATTATTTTCCAATAATGTTAAATAAAGTATACAAAATTAAACTAAAACTTCATCATTGTATACTCTCTATATACCTATCACCCTATACCTGAAATGCACAATTCCGCTCCTGCAAATATTTAGAGATACTAATGGTATTTGAATTAAACATTTTTTTTTTTTCGTATGCAGTATAGCAGGCAGTGCCCAAACAGTTTTTTCCATTCTATGAATCCACAGTCCTTGCCCACTGTAAACCCGAAAACCGTTAAACTTAGAAAGGTCTTTTACAATAATGGCAAGTAATGGCAAAGTCGAGACTCTATCTTTTTCAAGAAAAAATGTCTCATTAACACTATTTTCCTTTCAAAGGCATCGTCCCTCCACTTGTTGGACAATATCACACATCAAAAATTTACTATCTTTTACTTCCCAGCTGACATCTATGAAAGTATTTAACAAAAACAAATTCTTAGATATTACAATCCAGACATTAATATTAAAAGCAAAATACCAAAAAGCCAATTAAGAAGCATATAAATAAAACACTTCAAATTGTATCACATTCACCTATGCATTCTCGTTCAGCATTTAATCAACAATTTAAATTCAACCACATCTACTACTGCATAGTTTATTCTTTGCTTGGATGGTTCTTAATGTATTCAATTGATCGGATGATGTGTTCAGGTATAGGATGGATCCACTTGTTGTTGGGATCTGGATGGTAACCAGTCTCATCAGCTGTATAGGCCAAGTCAACGTGTTCTCCCTCGGGGGAAATGAATTCGAACTTGCCATCCACATTCCATACATCATCCCCCTCTAAATGGCCTTGTTGTTGCAAAGTCACACCATTGTCGAGTTGGAGTATGTAGTGGAAGTGATCAGGCTCAACTTCTTGTTCATTTTTGAGTATATTTGCATCCTCGTTGGCGAAGACGGCGGCCAATAGGCAAGCGAAAACAATCTAAACGAACGTAAACACAATTAACAGAAACCCATAATCGAAATAAAGCAAAAGGAGGTACTTACCAAAAATTTCATTTTTTTTATGCTCAGTGATTTGTGCGACAAGTATCGAAGGACTGATGCTTTCAACTACTAATCGTTGCATATTTATACTGAAATGCAAAGAATTGCTCTTTGAAGAAGCAGAAACCTGTTGCAGAACTACAAAGAGCACTATGAAAGATGGAAAGAAATGCAAATGTCCATAACAACTACTTAGTGCACAAAATTATTTATTTTTATTGCGAAAATGTCTGTATACAACAAGCATTTTAGGTGACTAAATATAGTTAAGCCCCAGACTAGAGCACTGCGAATACTCAAAACTAGAAACTGCATAATAATTCAGTCAGTATAAGTAAAAATGACTTTAACCTTTATTTTTGTTTTTAACTAAATTAGTTAGAAGCGGAAATGGCAAAACTCTTGACTTGATTTGAATTTGCGCTTAAGTGAAGCAAAAGAAAATAAATAAATGATTTATATAGTGACATAGCGCAAAAAAGTTAAGACTTAAATTTAAATGTACTTTTGCCGAAAAAGGCTTTAGATAAAGTCTTAGCTTTGTAAAGTTTGTAGATATTATAATGCCTTAAGCTAAGTGTTCACGGTAACGGAAAGACAGTAGACTTAGATAAAATTTTTGTGAGAAGGGTTTAAACATGCAATAGAGCCCTATTCACCTACATAGTCTACGGGTGAACTTTCTAGCGAGAATTTTTTGCCATATACACAGAGTATCGTTACTAGATCGAGAACTCTACGTCAACTCTAATTCTATTTGTTCAGCTCAAAAGAGCTTTTTCTCTACGAAATCGTACGGCAAGGTCTTGCATATTCATTAATTCATTAATTTTGATTAAATCAAACGGAATTAAGTCGTTCTAAATTTTTCAATTAGTTGAATGATCCGTGAGACAATAAAAGTGGTTTCTATAATGATCGATAGTATGAATTTTTAACCGAAAAGTTTTCTATACTTTTACAAAAGCCATAAAGCCAAATTTCCGCGGAGCTAAAGGAGAATTCGCTAAAAGTTTCTAAGGAAATCCATAAGCCGTTGCCAATATACCAGAGTTACTATTCATGAGTTGGCCTAATAGAAAATTAGCATAGGTGGTTGAAAACCATTTATTGTTTTTCAATTCTCCATGATGATCAATACATACGTACTTTTACTTTTGCTTCAATAAATAAATTATAAATAAAGCAATTTTCGAGGCACTTTGTTCAGTCGCGTTTCCAGGTCATTTTTTAAATTGAGTGGGATCCAACGCGAACACATCCTTCTTACCACAAAAAGGTAATGCAAAGTCTTATTAACTATCTTCATTGTAGTGCCCAAAGATGCCCCAATCTCCCGGTATGCGATGTTTCAATAATTTTTTTTTTTTGTTCAATCATTTAGCTCACTAAGTCAATATTTTCTGAAGCCATAACGGATTTCGGATTACCCCCCAGAATTCGTCGATGTGCCAGTTTTTTATAGTGCCAAAAATGATGTTTGCTTGCAGTATAAAGATTTCAGTTCACCGATGCATTCTTGTTTGGT
The DNA here is from genome assembly GCA_037575425.1 of Anastrepha fraterculus. Lineage (NCBI taxonomy): Eukaryota > Metazoa > Arthropoda > Insecta > Diptera > Tephritidae > Anastrepha > Anastrepha fraterculus. Next base: position 127,118 of record JAYXIM010048829.1, read on the forward strand.
TTATCCAGTTCGAAAATTGTTAATTCCACGGTTCAATTCCAATTTTTATCGAAATGAATATTTAAAATAACTTTAAGCAACACTAAACTGACTGAACATCAAAACGATCTCAGTGCGTTTATGGTAAAATATATCAAATTTTTCTAGTAGTGTGCAAGGCCAGAAATATAAATAAAAACCCCGACCCAGCGATTTTTTTTTAAGATCGTTTAGTATACCATTTATCACCAAACATGTTCTTCCTTTTCATTCTGCTTGTCATATTGCAGCGTATAATACACAGCAACTGCAAATTTGCTCTTCTAAACACCTACCTAATTATATTTTAGTTTGGTTTAAAGCATTAAAATTATATAAATAAACCACGGACAACAATTCGAGAAAGTAAAGTAACTTTAGACTAGAAGTAAGAATTGTCTACCGTGAATGCAGGTTGTAAAGTAGGAGTATATGAAAGAACATGTTTATTTTTCTGATTGGTGTTATAATAACTGCAGTTAAGCTCCGATTGGGTTCATTTTCCAAATATCTATGAATCAATAAAAGAGAAATAGGCTAATGGAAAGTTAAACTCCTTAAGGGGGAAGCTGGTCTAGAGCGCAAAAAATGGGCATATTTTATGAATTTATTTTGACTCAACAAAGGAATCAATCGAAAATCTGTGAAATAGGTTTAATAATATAGCTTTCATGGTACAAATACAAAATTTTTCGTCTGAATTAATTTCAAAATGGCCGCTGTCCAGCAGTTCTCCTAAGGCGCCTTTTTTTCTAGTGGGTCCATTGCCGAAGACGTAAACTCCTTAATTTTTGTCCTGGATCAAAAAATAAAATTTTTTTAGTTTCTATATAACAACAGAAAGAGACGTACGTAGGATTTTTTCGATATTTTGTTTTTTCGCGAAATGGAGCACGTTTGAACAAAAAGTTACAATTTTCACTATAAAGAACGACATAAAATTGTTGATTAAAAAAAAAAACTATGTAATATAAATAAAAAATCCTACGTACGTCTCCGGAGAAAGGTATTTCGAATGTATTGTCAAAATTTCGTAAGAATCGGTAAAGATTTGTTCGAGTTATGTCTTCGGCCAGTTTAAAAAAAGTGATTTCGAGAAAAACGCGTTTAAAGTTGTAAATAGCGTTCGGGGCATACCTGCGAGGCACTGCCGTCGAATGAAAAATTTGGGCATTTAGACATTTTTGCTGGCATCCCTCATTTGGTATATTATTTCTAAGACCCTAAAGCACCTTTTAAGACAAAAAAAAATTTTTAGATTTTTTCAAAATTCTAGACCAGCTTCCCCCTTAAAGTAGCTGGAATGGAAGTATTTTGGCAAATCGTATTTATGGTCCTGGTAAGTTTAATATTCGTATTCAGATTAGTATCATACTTGTTACCATGTTTTAACTAGGAAATGTCCGGAATTCATTACTCTGCCGCCTTAGCATAACTTACCATATACTAAACTTTTTCCTTTTCCATCTTACGTAAATTGTTTTTTTTTTGTATTTCCCAGTGAATTTCCTAACTGATCGTGCGAAAAACACGGATTGATTCCATCAACGTGTAGTAATCGCTCTTGTGCTTTGTTTAATGTTATTCAGAAAGCAAAACGCGGCAGAAAGAAAGTTTTAGAATGAAAACCCTTTTCACTTTCGTTTTGCCAATTTGAATTGTCCTTTGACAATGCTGGGCAAGAGTTTTCTTAATTTAGCTCTAATTCCATAACCGAGGAGGATGCATGTTGCGGTGAAAAACTTTGAGTCAAAACATATGTGTTGGCATTCCTGGCAAGTTCAAGGAATTCAAAAGTTTGATAGAATAGTAAAAAATTTCATGCCCATCCATCGATTTGTATGTATGTACGTATTAAAGTAGATCTTTCATAAAGAAAGTTGTGTAGAAAAAAATGGAATGTATCGTTTTTCCTCGCACCAAGTAAAGTTATTTAGTATGCAGAATTTTCATAAAGGACACTATTGGAACCCTTCATACATACATATGCCGGAGATCATATTCAAAAAAAAAAAATCAAATGAAAATTTCTACCAGATTATAATGAAAAAATCATGCCAACAATATTTCTGGTTTTTAATTATCATCTTAAGTTCTCAAGCTCTTAAAACACCACCCGACTAGAAGTGAATCAGTCACCTAAAATAGCTGCCCCCTTAGCACGAAAGCCACCTTAAGCTTAAATGACTTTAGAAATCGTAGATGCCACTAAAAAGCTGTATCTTTGTTTAAATGGATATTTCAATATCTTTGTTGGACAGATATTTCCGAAATCCACCCATGACCTAAACACACATGAATAAAATATTGAAATTGAAGCAATTTAAAATCCAAACATGGCGCAATGTTTTTAGCACTTCCAAATTTATAGACCGAATTCCGATTTGACTTCCAACTAAGAAATTAATATCCAAACGAAGACTGCATACTCCTCGTATACATAAATAAGATACACAAAATATATTGCTAGTTCTAATAAATTATGCATATAAACTTGCATTTCGCTGTAAGAAACTGGTTCGCTACTAAAATTCTTCAAAAGCAATAATTTATGTGACAATTATATGATTGCATTAAAAGCACAATAGTGCATGAAAAGAAAAACAAAGAGAAACGAAAAACACTTTTGAATAGAAAAGACGAGAAATTCAATTTGTTTCCGGGTATACGCTAAAAAATTTCTCTACCCGTTGGATGCGATAAGCAGGTATTCCATCCAAATCCCTCATTTGTCACACCCATTTCCATTCAGTTAAATTCATTATTCACTGAGTTACTATGCTTTTTATACTCGTAGTACTGTCATCATAGTCACAAAAAATTATATCAAGCGCCAAAATGCAACACCAAACAAATTTTAATAATGCCAAATTTAAATAAATATTAAAGAACACCAGCAAATAAAAACAATTAAATATTCGCAACAAAAGAGAATGACTAAAAAAGGAATTCCATCAGAAACCTGATTGGGCAAAGAAGATGCCAGATCGAGAGAAAGTAAAAGATTTCTCAACAATAATCTAAGCTGATAAAAATAGTTTCTACTGAATGATGCTCATATTAATCAGAAACTTCTTTGTCAATTTTATTTGAACATTTTTTAAGAAGCAGCACTTACGTGAGCAAAAAAGCAATAAAAATAATAGTCTGGTATGGAAGCTACACAAAACCGCAAAAAAATAAGTTGGGAATGAAGCAAACAAATTTTATTTAAGCTTTAACTTAAGCAAAATTAAGGCGTCTATTTTTTGGCGTCAAATTAGTTATTTATGTCTTCAGTGCCCAGCTCAAATTGGCGGTGAATCATTAAATCTTTCTTCTAGAATCGAGTTTCGCCGAGAGCTTTGAAGTCGTTTCCAAGTCGAAGCAGATGCACGTGGTAACAGTCATTGATGTATAAATCTATGGCATATAGCGTTTTCAACGAAGATATTGAACGCCATGCAGAGTCCCCTGACTCCATTTCTTTTTCCGTACAAAAAACTTTGACCCATACCAATATCAATAATAATATTTATATGTATATTTTGAGAGTTTTTTTCTGTACGCAAAGCTCGAAAATGGCTGCATCTAATTTAGAATTTCATTGCCTTAGGCAAAAAAATATTTAAGTCTTTCTTAAAAATGGAACTCAAATATTTAGCCCCTACAAAATTTAACATGCACGCCCACATAACAGCGTCACTATCGAAAAGAGGAACTCATGATTGCGCTCGACTTATATTAACGATGAAAAATTAACACACAGCCATATTAAACCACATAATACCAAAAACAATAAACGGAGATGAAGTGACGTTTACTTCAATATACGAATTCACTGTTGATCTGGACAAATTTTTAAATATCAGTAACAATAAAAAATAAATCATTTAAAAACAGAAAGCGTTTATCTTTCCTTTTCAAAAATTTATTTATTATTTATTTATGAAGTGTTTTATAGGTATGTGCTAAATACATAAAGTATCTCACTTTACTCGCAAGAGAAACCGGGAGCTCCAACTAATATGCTACGAATTTCTAGCTCAGGTGTCTAAAAAAAATACGTATGTCCTTTTGATCATTTCACTTTCAGAGCGTTCCAATTTTGTGATTGTGATTAAGTACTGCAACGGATTCCAGCATTCGCAATCACTAAAACTCCATCGCCAATGGCCCAAAAGAGCTTGAGCGATATTTTCGAGTCTAGCTCAAAAAGATTTCTAAAATCTCCATTTTTAATAAATTTTGCTAAGAGAAAACAAAATATAGCGCCAAACAAGCCGGCTGGGTTTGACAAGTCATAAACGAAATTGCAATTCTAACATATTTGCATATTTTGCCATACCATAGTTCTCTTTTAAAAAACAATGAATTTGGCTACAAGAGAAGTTAAGTTCTAAAATAACGGAATATAAAGTAAATAATTTAAACTTAAAAAAACTTTGTGATTTATAGAAAAAAATGGAAAACTGCAACAGGGAAAGACTGACAAAAGAAAATCCATATTTTCTCTTTCATTATTTGGAGGAACACAAGGAAGTCGCGCAATACATGAGCTGCAAAAAAGGCATCCTAAATAGGTTATATTTTACATTAACTTACTCTTGCTGTTGCCTTAACAGTTATTTGTCTGCTGATGCTTTCCATTTCAATTCAACCGGGCTATTCGGGTCATGTTCTTCGATTTCGGTGTAACTGAAATATGTTGCTCTCTGGTCAAAATAATGAGACACGTATTTTTTTTTTTCGCCCGAAAAAATTTTTTTTCAAGAGTTATCGGCAATTTTGTTTTTCGGCTCAAACTCGATTTTTTTTAATTATATAAGAAAAAAAATTTTTTAAATGCCCATAACTTAGTCAAAAATGAACCGATTTTAATAATTCTGGGTTCAAAATGATCGTAATTACTTACACGAGCGACTTCATATAGAAACAATTGCAAAAAAGTAGTTGAAAATTTTTTATTTAGCAAAAAAGAAAAAAAATTGAATTTTTTCAAAATTCAATATTTCAAAAAGTGTATTTTTTTTTTTTTATAACTTTTTCCAAATCAAAAGGACATCTCAAACTTTAATTGAGCTGAATGCCTAGTAGCTAAAATGAGTTGTTTTTGAGTAATGAATTTTTGAGTAAAAAACCTGTTTCGCACTTTTTGTTCTTTGGAAAATAAAAAATTTTCAACTACTTTTTTGCAATTGTTTCTGCACGAAGTCGCTCGTGTATGTAATTACGATTATTTTGAACCCAAAATCGTTCAAATCGGCTTTTTTTTGACTAAGTTATGAGTAATTAAAAAAAGTTGTCTTATATAGATTCTTTCCATTTCAATGCAAAAGGGCTATTCGGGACATGTTCTTCGATTTCGATGTAACTCAAATATGTTGCTCTCTGGTCAAAATAATGAGACACGTGTTTTTTTTTCGCCCGAAAAAATTTTTTTTCAAGAGTTATCGGCAATTTTGTTTTTCGGCTCAAACTCGATTTTTTTTAATTATATAAGAAAAAAATTTTTTTAAATGCCCATAACTTAGTCAAAAATTAACCGATTTTAATAATTCTGGGTTCAAAAGGATCGTCATTTCTTACACGAGCAACTTCATGTAGAAACAATTGCAAAAAAGTAGTTGAAAATTTTTTATTTTCCAAAGAACAAAAAGTGCGAAACAGGTTTTTTACTCAAAAATTCATTACTCAAAAACAACTCATTTTAGCTACTGGGTATTCAGCTCAATTGAAGTTTGAGATGTCCTTCTGATTTGGAAAAAGTTATAAAAAAAATACACTTTTTAAGATATTGAATTTCGAAAAAATTTCATTTTTTTTTTCTTTTTTGCTAAATGAAAAATGTTCAACTACTTTTTTGCAATTGTTTCTATATGAAGTCGCTCGTGTAAGTAATTACGATCATTTTGAACCCCGAATTATTAAAATCGGTTCATTTTTGACTAAGTTATGGGCATTTAAAAACAAATTTTTCTTATATAATTAAAAAAAATCGAGTTTGAGCCGAAAAACAAAATTGCCGATAACTCTTGAAAAAAAAATTTTTCGGGCGAAAAAAAATACGTGTCTCATTATTTTGACCAGAGAGCAACATATTTCAGTTACATCGAAATCGAAGAACATGACCCGAATAGCCCGGTTGAATTGAAATGGAAAGCATCTGCTACAAATTGCATATTTATGTGCAAACTTACATTATTCAAGTCCCCTCCCTACCTGACAGAGAAGTTGATACCAGTAAGATCTTGCAGACATAAAAAATTCATCATTCCAACATTTAATAACCTAACATCATCTAGAGTATTCTTCATTAACTCTGTTAAAGTGTGGAGCTCATTACCCAACACTGTGAAGACTGGACTTAACAGATTTAACTACAGGGCACAAGTCTATAATTACTTTCGAAGTGGTTGACTGCATTGAATTAGGGCAATAAATTTCTCTCTATATTTTCTAATAATTACTTTTGTTTTTTCTTTTCTAAACTCCTCTTTTCTTTTCCTACTACCAAAGCCTTATCTTCTTACTATTATAGTTAAGTTACATAAATTGGACTGATTTATTAATGAACTAGTGGATAAATTTACACTAAGTAATTTTCGGGATCCGTACAAAATGCTGTATATCAAAATTCTTTTCGTACGAAATACTGTAAATTAACGTAACAAAATTCTGCAGTGACAAAATTCTGTATTTACAGAATTCTGTATTTACAAAATTCTGTAAAAACAAAATTCTGTATTGTCTTAAAAAAATTCTGTATTGGCAAAATTGTGTATTGACAAAATTCTGTACTGATGAAATTCTGTACTGACGAAATTCTGTATTAACAAAATTCTGTATTGAAAATATTTTGTGTTGACAAAAGTCAACGAAAAAAGGAGTTCTACGCAAAAATACTGTGGATTGCGTAGCCGGAGTCGGACTGATGAGGGTTATTTTTTTGAAGCGCGGCCGAAGGCCGCCCACCCGAAAAGGAGTTCTACGCAAAAATACGGTGGATTCTATCGAACTGAAGAAAAAAAGCAGCATTTCGTCAATACAGAATTTCGTCAATACAGCATTTCGGCAATACAGAATATTTTTTACAGAATTTTGTATACAGCATTTTGTAAACAGAATATTGTATCATACAGCATTACGTACCCAACCCGTAAATTTCATGTTAAGATCATTCTAGTTGCATGAGAATATACTAATGGTGAAGTACTATTAAAAGACCTTAGTCTTACTTTGTGCTATTGATATAAATAAATAAATAAATAAGTAAATAAATAAACGCAAGAAACAATAAATTGCCCATTAACTAAGAGATGTTTTTCTTTTTTGCTTATATTATTTTTTTCGAAGTCCAGAAGCTTAAAACTAGCTGGAGCTGAATTTTTAAAAAAAGTATTTCAAATAATATCAGCTACAATATCAAAACAAAATAAAAAAAATGTAAAGTCCAGAAAATGATTTTAAAACTCACACTTAGGCCTTGTAAGAAAATTGGAAAAACAAGAATTGTATTACTTGAGTGTATTTCTAAGCACATAGCAAATCCATACAAGGTGTTGGCAGTAGTACAAAAAAGGACTGACCAACCAAAACGTTTTGGAAGTTCTGTTAAAAATCTTGTTGCTGTAGCGCAAAGTGTTGCAGAACAGCCTTCAATTTCGATATCTCGACGCACTCAACTATTAGACATTCATGAATTGACTGTTTGGCGGAATTTATCTGGAGGCGTGTTCATGGTGAGCACTTACGTGATGTAATTTTTCACATATAGCTGTTAAGAGTCGTATTTAAATAAAAAAGTGGAAGGAATCTAAATTTTTATTTTAAAACAACATCTCAGCGCGTCGTTTTAAAGACCCTTTACTTTGAAATACATTTTGCGATCGGTTATAATGGTATGGCATTATTAAAGATTTAAAAAATTATTCAGCACATATTTCCTCGTATATAATCCTTGAGAAGTGGTTGTAAATGGCGTTGGCTAGCAAATTGATATATAATATATACATACGTTTAAGTATGTTAAGAGAGGGAAAGACTCGACATGATACAAATATCTTCATTGCGTCCGCATCATAACAACACACGCAAAACGCGAGAAAATAAAACAAGCTGAGAAACTTTGAGAGCATCTGACACGGATATTCCCGATGACATATGAAGATTTAAAACAAAGGCATATTATATGTGGCTTTTCATCTTCGACTGATACTCATATCCTCCAAACTAGCCGTAAAAGTCGTGGAAAACTCCCGTTTGGGTCCTGTTGCTTGCGTTTCTCTAAGTACAGTCTTACATTCGCTTATTAAACTGCTTTGACTGTTCGTGGATTTCAGTTTCGGAAATTTCAAACTTATGAAGACCATACACAGAGCTGATCTATTGTGAAAGGCCTATTTTTGTAACCCTAGAGTTTTAGGCTTTTTAAAAATTTTAGCACAATTTTGGGTTTGTTGTTCCAAAGATTGCATGGAGGATTTCAGTTTCGGAAATTTCAAACTTATGAAGACCATACACAGAGCTGATCTATTGTGAAAGGCCTATTTTTGTAACCCTAGAGTTTTAGGCTTTTTAAAAATTTTAGCACAATTTTGGGTTTGTTGTTCCAAAGATTGCATGCAAATACTACGATACCACGTGCAAGTAAAATCTACTTATACTTTCCAGTATTCCAGGTGATGAAGTCTCTGTCTGCCCAACGCAGGACATTCACAAAGCACATGTTCTGAGCTTTCTATGTCCATTTCGCAAAAGCGGCAGACATTGGTCTCAGATAGACCAATATTATTTAGATGATACCTCAGACTGCAGTGACCTGTAAGATATCCTGTTAAAAGACGCAGATCTATTCTGCTTAGTGAGAGAAGCTTGTTAGATATTCCTTTGTGTGGACTTAGGAATAGTTTGGCTTGACGCTGACCGGCACAGTTTAGCCAGTGTGCGGCAAGTTTTCTTTCTTCCCATTTCCTAAGGAATTCATTAATGTGGCCTTTTGTGAGTCCACAGAAAGGCTCAGGACCAGTAAGTTCCATATTTGCTCCTTGTTGTGCAAGGTCATGAGCCATTTCATTTCCCTCATGTACTTCATGTCCCGGAATCCAGCCTAGTGTTACTACGAGTATGTTGAGGTTCCCTAACGTGTTGAGAAGATTTAGGCAATCATTTACCAATTTGGAGGTGACATTGTTGAGAAAAGGGCTTTTAGAGCCGCTTGGCTATCTGAAAGTACATATGTAGATGGGAGTACCTCTCTTTTTCCTGCTAAGGGATTCTCTCACACATATTTCGATGGCATGTATTTCTGCCTGGAATATTGTTGGGTAGAATCCCATCGGAATCGATTTTTTGAATTTAGGCCCATTGATTCCTGCCCCTGTTCTACCATTTTCCAATTTTAACCCATCAGTAAACCATAGCTGGGAGCCAGGTTTGAAAGTAATAGAGTTAGTTCTCCAGTCTGTTCGTTCATTAATGCAAGTAAAATCTACTTATACTTTCCAGTATTTTTTGTTTTTGATACCAGTTTGATTAAGTATTATTTTTGTTCAATTCATATTAGTCTACTGACTGAATTAATTAATAAAATGTTATGTACAAGTATAAACAAAAATATTTACTTGAACCGATCTGTTTATTTTGTGCACGATGACAAAAATGTAAATAAATGACGAAAAATTTAATGAATATTTATAAAAATATATTTACTTGTATGAAATGCAATTTATTTAAATGGACAACGAATTTTTACCGGTAAGCAGCTTCAATTTTGTGATTTCCGAAAATCCTGGCTACTTACGAACTTATGCTTACTCTATATGGTCATACCTACACTTAAATACGTAACATTGTTAGCTGACGGTGGACAAGAAGTGTGAAATCTCTTTGATTTATCACAAGTCAATAATCGTAAGCGGTTAAATTAATGTATGTAGGTCTGTGTTCTCTTTACGCCTGTTTTTATTTATATAACTCTTTTGCGTTTTTGTGAGGATATAGAAATGTAGGGTTGAAGGAATCTTATACCTTTAAAGAGGCGAAGGTGGTGCTTTTCAATCACTTGAAGATCGCACGAAATATCTCAGAAGTCGCATAATATACAAATTATTCTGCGATTCCACTCATATTCTTCACCATGAAATTCGCTTACTGAATAAAAGAAGAAGACCTCTTTCACATAAATCAACATTATGCGAGGTAAAAGAGCTCGCCGATAATTTATACCTGAAGATATTTCCAATGAGAATACCTCAAACCAAGCTACCACCCTGGGCTCTAAACTCTGAAAGCTTTATCGAAGACTTATGCTACTTACGTAAACAGTGCTCCAACAACACAACATATCAGCAAATTTTCTGGAGCATAGTGCACCCTCTGAAACGAAGTGGTTGGAATCTCCTTTTCACTGATGGCACCAAGCAAGTCAATGGCATCGCATTTGCTGTTACAAATGAAGCTGGGCAAACCGTTTCTCACGGACTACTACCGCAAATCTTGCCTTAAAATCGTGTTTGCACTTTTATAACCCATTTAGTACAACATAAATTAAAGCCATATACTCCAGAACTTTAAAGTCTCAGCTGCCTGGCAATTGGTATATCTACCAGCATGAATACAAAGAAGTAAATCCACACGGTTCCGCTCCATACTGCCAACTTCGACTACTACTTGGATGAACCGATGCTTTGTACGTTTAAGACTAGGACATACCCTTTTAACACACCAATACCATTTAACAAAGAGTCCACCGCCAATGTGTAACTTTTGCAACGCGAACCGCTTAACCATACGCCACATTCTACTACGTTGTCCTTCTATCTCCGCCTTACGCACCACAACACTGGATAACGCAGATCCAATCAACATTCTCTCCATCCCTTCTGAAGCAAATATAACAAAAATGTCACATTTTTATAAGTCAAATATATTTCAACTTATTTAGTCTCATAATTTATATTTACTTACATTTACTATCACTTGACCAATCCGATAGCCCTGGTAGCTAGAGCTTTTATCTTAGATTAATCTATAATTTTAATTATATTTTAATAAATAATAATAATAATAATAATAATAAAGAGGCGAAGTATGGAACACGCCAATATGCTTGCAATGAACCGAAAGAACTTTCAAGGAGTGTAAAATTTTACATTTTTCAAAGATTTACCCTTGGAGGTATTTTCTCAAATATTTATTACTCATTTAAATCGACATTTTCATTATCCGGAGCTGTCGTAACTTAAGTTTTTGTTATAACGCCATATAATGTTTTGTTTAAATGCCATTTGGAACCACTATAACATTAAAGAAATTTTTCATTAAATATTAAATTTCATTAAAAACTGATAACTTATTTTTACCACATTTATAGATATGCGCAATTCACAAACAATACTGGTGATCAATTATAACGTTCCTATTAATGATGAGCAAAAAAATCACTATCGGCGACCTTTTACAGTTATTGGCAGGTCCCCATTCCTCACAATGATTGAAAAAAAAACAACGATGTTTTCCAACTTACTCATTCCACCCCGTGTGGCCTCAGTTTTACTTTTGAACCAGTTACAAATGCACCAATTACTGATTGGTAAAAACTGCCGAAATTTTTAAATTAAGATCCTCCTAAAAGAGGTCTGAACACGACAACAAAGCAGCAAAAGTTGGGCCGCAAGGAACATTTACGACAAAAGCTATTATAGATGTGCATAGATATCTAGAACTTGGAAGAGTTTCTAAAAAAAATTAAATGTTCTTCAAAAGCTGCTAGAAAACCAATACAGATTTGTAGGTTTAACAAGGGTTTAAAACAATGATTATAAAACCACCGCTTTGCTCATCCTTAGTTCTTATAATCGGACGACCGTATTTAAGAGCTCATGAGCATGCGAAAACGTAAGGAAAAAGAAAAAACAAAACCTTAATATGTGTGGCTTTTGAAATTGTCGTTGGGGGTGCGATCTTATGCCAAATTACTCAGGTATTCATCTCTAGCTTCTGCATCACTCACACATAAAAATGTTCTGTTTGCGTGAGCTACAACTGGGCCAGCTAATTCTAGTTCACTTCTCTAACTTATTAGTCAGTCAATTCTTTCTTGTAGTCATCTACTTATATACTTACAAATATAATTAAATAAAATAAAAACCTTACTGAAAATACAACTTTAATGGAGAAATTAACTAAAAACCCGATTTGAAATTTTGAAAATAATTCAATATAAGCTTTCTTACTTTTAGTTGCTCAAAATAATTCTTAAAGATTGTTCGAATATTTAGCAAGGAGTAAGAATTTTATATCTTTAGCTTCACTTAGAAAAGGGGTTGCCGCCTTTTTCTTATTCAGTGTAGACTGATTGATAACTAATAATAATAAGTCAGCCACTAAGGAAAGACAATTTTGTTTAATGGTCATTTGAGACTATATTTAAAAAAAAATAATAACTATATAATATAACTATGTATATATATCTGCAGGTACTTCTTGGTCATAGAATTATTAATTCCGGGGTAGTAAAATTAGATTATAGTACAAGCAAATATATTTTGAAATCAAATATCACCAAAGTGACATTTTGATATCAAAGTCCAAAGTTGAATGTATTGAAACCCACCAACGTAGTTAATAAATATGAAGATGTTGTGAAGAAAGAGAGAGAAAGAATGGAGTGGTGCCCCGTTTTCTGAATGAAACTTTAACTGTTGCGGGTAAAATAAATTTTGTTACTTATTTATAATATGGCCGCCGTAGCCGAATGGGTTGGTGCGTGATTACCATTCGAAATTCACAGAGAGTTCGTTGGTTCGAATCTCGGTGAAAGAAAAATTAATAAAAACATTTTTCTAATAGCGGTCGCCCCTCGGCAGGCAATGGCAAACCTCCGAGTGTATTTCTGCAATGAAAAATATCTGCCGTTCGGAGTCGGCTTAAAACTGTAGGTCCCTCCATTTGTGGAACAACATCAAGACGCACACCACAAATAGGAGGGGGAGCTCGGCCAAACACCTAACAGAAGTGTACGTGCCAATTATTTATTTATTTTTTACTTATTTATAACATCTCAAATTGATTTTTGGTAATCTAGGATAATGGCAATATTTTATAACTGAGGCACAAAATTTACTTTTGACATTTCTTAAAGTAAAACAGAATGTAACGAATTGGCTGAGGCAGCGGAAAATAAGAAATTTTATTTTAATTTTTTTTTATTCTAAATTATGTTTATATGTCTGAATTATGTACATTCTCTTTTTTTCAGAAAATAAATGCGAAATACCACTAAAGTGCTAAGAGAAATTTGTGAAGCATAATTCGCAAATTATTGTATATGTGAGTGAGAATGGAGATTAATATTATTTTTCAGAATTTTTTTTTAAATAGATAAGTAATAAAAATTTGTTTAAATTTTAGTCGCTGAGCAACTGGAAAAAACAATAAAAAAGCGCGTGCGAATAAAATACGGGCAGCTCGCATGAGCACCAAGCACTTAATTGCTTGTCACCTCCAATTTCGTAAGTAATAAAATTTGCCAAGCAAGAACGAACTTAGAATACGTATACGAATAGATCTGTTGATCTACAAAAAATGTCTTTTATTAATATTCATCAAGCTATTAAGCAACAGCCGGTTACCTATCCAGTCAAAATACTTTGCTGTCATAGCCGAAGAGAGAGACAGTCTAGAAATTGTTGTCCCATTTTTTGCAATCATCTTGACTTGACGAGGTTGACGTATATGGACGATTTTTCACAGAAAAACATAAATTGTTATCCATACGCAAGGTTAAGGTCTTAGTGTATTTGCGCAATTTTTTTAAACTTTCTCTTTTCTTTAGCGGATGCCGTAGTTACATGAAGTTGTATGATTTTGTATCCTCTTTAAAATCACGAAAGTAATCCGCTTCACCAAAATCTACAGTTTACTGCACGCACTTTAATTTACATAAAATGTACGAAATTTATTCTGTTTATTTTTTTTTTTGTTTTTTTTTTTTTTTGTTTTACATTTCCGTATCAACTTGCCGCTATCTGAAGAGCTATCAAAACCACGCTGTGCGTCGTTGTCCGTCTTCATATATGAGTACACATATACATACATACCTGATGACTGAGTGTTATTAATGAAGCTGCAAAATGAAACAATTGCAAAAGCGAGTAATTTAAAGAAAATGTATAGTCGCAACCACATCAGCTGTTCTCATTATCTGCACAAGCATCACCTGCTGCTACATACAATATGACAAATGTTGAGATGTGTTATGTAAGCCTCAGAGGTGTTTAAAAGTTTACGTGAGTACCCCTGCTGCGTTTGGAAGCAATAAAACCTTTTAAATTAACCAAATGAAATTAAAATGAACAAAACACATAAAATTGTAGGACAGTGAGTGGTATATAACTAATATGCGATACTTCCCATATTGGGCAAAATAAAGCCACTCATCTCTTTATTTCTCCACACTATATACACATGTATTATCTCGATAATTAGTACCCAAAAATTCGTGCAGCTTTTTTTGCTTGCGGTTTGTCCCAGTGTGATGTTGTCGTCGATCCTAAGTACTTATTGCTCGATCTATTTGTTTGTTTATTGTTTTAATTTTTTTTTTAGAATAAATATCATATTAGTACGAGTATAGTATATCATATATTTATATAACAAATAAACGTAAATTAAGTAGCCAAACAAGTACTGTAAAATTACAGCCAGATAGAAACTGCTGGACAGTTGCAAGAAAATTGGGAGCGATTTTTGTGTATTCGTGTTGAATACGAGTCTGGCCTTTCAAACCAGACAATTTTTTTGGGATACCAAAAATTACTTAAAGCCGAAAATATATTTTATATGATACCATATTGCAGAATTAAACAAAATTCGGTTTTACAAAAAATTTTACAAAAGTGTTCAAATTATCCATTTTTGGGTCATTTAACCTAGAATTACATATTACTTGGATCATCTAATATCTTGAATCATCTAAGCACCAGTTTCATATTGGGCAGAAAAACATACCTGCCTGATTGCCCTTGTAACTGAAAATATTTATTTATGTTCAAATTATCCATTTTTGGGCCATTTAACCTAGAATTACATATTACTTGGATCATCTAATATCTTGAATCATCTAAGCACCAGTTTCATATTGGGCAGAAAAACATACCTGCCTGATTGCCCTTGTAACTGAAAATATTTATTTATGTTCAAATTATCCATTTTTGGGCCATTTAACCTAGAATTACATATTACTTGGATCATCTAATATCTTGAATCATCTAAGCACCAGTTTCATATTAGGCAGAAAAACATACCTGCCTGATTGCCCTTGTAACTGAAAATATTTAAAATTTCACAGACCTGTGTAATTAATATTAATAATTTCAACGACAACGGCAAAGCTGGAGAATAGAAGAAGGAGTCGCAATCGAGGAAGAGAACGAAGAAACGAACCTGGGAGTCAGTTGATGATTTACGTAGAGTATCGTATCCAAGAGTGACGATTCGAGACATGATCGGTGTAATGCCTGAATTCGATCCACTCAAAAGTTCAACATAACCAACGTAGTTTTTAATCCGAGCTGAACAATTGCAGAAATGTCTCGTTTGGAAAGAAGAAATGATGTTGATTGCAGTTCAGCACCAAATGAAAGACATGACCAAACGTTGGCTGGATGCACAACCGGTGTTTCAGTCCTGGTGGCAATTTGTTAACGCATTCAAAATCGATTTTCCATCAACACATACTGCAGCTGCGGCACATAAAATGCTTATGAGGCGCTAACGAAAAAACGGCGAAGACTATGTGGAATATTATTATTCTATGCTAACCATAGGTCGACAAGGTTTGGTGGATGATGTTTCCATCAATACACATATAATTAGTGGTCTCAACGATGGTGCATTAACAAAGGCACTGGCAGCAATGAGTTTTGGCACATGTAGCTAATTGTTACGTGCATTTAAGAACTTAACGATTACCAGTAGTATATCAACGACATCTACTACTCTAACCCAGCAAATATTGAAATCTGAAACGAAATGTAATGCGAAGTAAACGCAAGTAAAGTGATTCAATTATAATGAGCACGGTCATATCGCAATCAGCAATCAAGTGTCCGCAACCGCAAAAGAATGTACGCTGTACTGTATGTACTAAGATAGGGCATGAGGCTAAGAACTGCAACAAGAAACCAACAGTTGTAGAGATTGGGAACCACAATGAAAGGGATGAAGCACAGCCAGTTATGAAAGTGGTGGAGTTAAATGGAAAAAGAGTTCCAAGCTTTTATTGATACCGGAAGCGTATGCTCTTTAATTCGCGAATCAGCAGCAGATGGCATGCAGATACTGGGAGCAAACAAATGTTTCACAGGATTCGGCGGGTCTAAGTGCAAGTGACGAAACAATTAAAAAATGTTGTTGCAACAATTGAACAAATATTGTTGCAAATGTTGATAACGTTCAGCGAGAGATAACATTGTACATTGTCGGGGATAGCCTACTGCCCTATGACATTTTATTGGGTCGAGATGGTTGCAGACAAAGGCGTACTACATTTAGACGAAATAAAAACTAATAATTTTAATATATCCACCGATTTATCAGAAGAAGATAAGAGCAAGGTACGTAACCTTTTAGTTGATAAGCAAAATTGTTTTGCGCAAGATATATAGCAAGCCGAATTGGCAGATGCAAAAGCGCACAAATGACGATAGAGGTAACTAAATCAGGTCCTATACTGGGTAAGATATATCAAGTCCCTTTTTCACAACGCCCTGAGTTGTCGAGAATTTTGGCGGAGCTGCTGGACAACGATATTATAAGTCCAAGTAGTTCACTTTACGCAGCTTCAGTACTTTTAGTAAAAAAGTCTAACGGCGAAAATCGAATGTGCATTGATTACCGCGCGCTTAACGAGGTCAGGAACAACTCTCGCTTCTTTCAGGGAACAAATATTTTACCACATTGGGCATGACCTCGGTCCAAGTACCGATGAACGGAGATTAAAAAAGATATACAGCATTTTTAACTCACGAGGGTTTACTTGAGCATAACGTTATGCCTTTCGGTCTGGTAAATGCTCCTATGGCTTTCCAGGAAATAGTTGTTAACTTAATTAAGTCATTGAAACATCGTGATAAGGTGCAAAGCTATGTTGCCGAGGTTATCATAGACACGAGAACCATCGACGAAGGCATCATGGTCCTTAAAGAGTTTCTGGAAGCTATCAAAGCTACAGGTTTAGCACTTAGGCCATCCAAGTGTACGTTTATGGCTCAGCAGGTTCAGGTTTTGGCTCACGATATAAATAGCGACGGAATACGTCCAGGTAAAAATAAAACGAAGTTTATCGAGGAATATCCAAAACCGACTTCGACATCGTCCGTTAATGATGCTGCTGAAAAAAACATAGACTTTGTGTGGAACAAAGAACAGAACGATGCCTTTGAAAAGCTAAAAGCGATCATAATTACAAAGCCAGTACTAGTAATGGACGACGCCGAAAACGCATAAGGTGCACACGGATGCAAGTTCCATAGGATTGTTCGTGGTGCTGTTGCAAAACAACAACGATACTGATTGGAAGCCTTTGTTTTACTTTAGTAGGCAATGCAATGAAGCAGAACGCAACTATGGCAGCCATGAGTTAGAGGTTTTGGCAATAGTTGAAACGTTGCAACGATATAGGTTGTATTTAATCGGACAAAAATTTATCGTAATCACTGACTGCAATGCTATAGCAATGACAAAAGCAACGACCCATTGTTACCACGAGTGGTTAGGTGGTGGCTCAAACTACAGGAGTTAGATTTTAAATGTGTCCATCGTGCGGGTGCAAAGAATACATTGGCTGATGGCTTAAGTAGAAATCCGACATTTCCACCAACGGAACCGATAATGGTTGCAGAGTCAGTCTATCGAGTAGTTAATATCGATAACGATTGCGTATCAGCAATGCAAATACAAGATGAGACACTTAAAGAGATAATCGAGGTTCTCAACGGGAAAAAAAACATTTAATGTACGTAAAAATGAAAGATGATTACACTTTTTGCAAGGTCAACGGTTATATCGCAAGGTCAACGGAAATAAGCTACTGGTAGTTCCAAATAAAATTATTCCAAAATGTGCGAGCTTCCTTTTTGTTTAAGTCCACAATTTCTGTCTTATAAGTATTTTTTATTATTAGTAGCGCATTTTTCCTATTTAAATTCATTTCCCTGCTGTCATATTATTTCTACTTCATTTTTACGTACATAATTTCCATCACCAACACATTTAACTGCAACTGTTGCTGAGGTTACTGACTTCCTTCCCATTTGGTATTCTCTGAGCATTTTCGTCTTCGCGACTGCCATCAAGAAGATCTCCATCAACATCCACATTTCGTTGTACGCCAAATGAAATGCTCATAAACTATTAAAACATTGTCCACTATTTTATCAGAATTCTTAATATACAAATTTACAGGCACAGAAAAATAAAAACATGAATGCACAGACATAAGTATACACATACATATAAAAATATGCTGGTCAGACATGTATAGGACTGTGAATTAATTAGTCACTGAATTGTCAGTCTACGCCGGTAAGCAAACAAAGTAGTAGATCCAATTAAAATTCTCCGGTAATTTTGTTTTGATAAGCAAATTAGCATTTCAACCAGTATGTTTCTATTTATATATATATATATAAATATGTATATGTGCATAAATATAACACTTAAATGCCAACTTAATTCAGACAATTTTGTTGTGTGTAGAAAAATGCAGAGATTTCTTTACCACATCAATCTACAGGTTAATTATATGTATAATTACTATTACTTACTATTTCCAGGTTAACTGATATCATATAGGCCAGAACTGGGTCAACAAACTGATCAGAACTAGTACTGCCAAGAGATGCATTTTTTTGCGAGTTTAGTAAATTGCTGAGCCTCCGATCCGCAATATGTGTACCTCAATGAGGAGTAGAACGAAGAATCAAGATAGTTACGTCACGAGGAATATAACACAGTTAGTAATTTTTAAGTTGCCAAAGCTGAGCTTAAAATATAGGCATCATTGGCACATTTATTGGAAAATGCTGCTGAAGATACGACTTTTTGTGAGTTGAAGATATGGACTTTGATGATTTTTGAATTTAAATTTAAATTTTCCGCTTTATTTTGATATTTAAATTTATTTTTACCTATTTATTTTTTAGGAGAAACTATATTTACAAATTTTGCTTTTTTTTTGGAAATAGTTTTATATTTTTGTTAAAAATTAAAAAAATACCGAAAGTTTTTCCCGTTAATTGCTGAGACGGTACTTAGTAATCTCTGAAAGCTTCTTAGTTGGATTTCCATACCATTTCGAGTTACTTTCAAAAATGTACACCACACAAGGGGAAAATACCGCATATCTGCTTACTAATGCGCTTAGCGGGGGCTCGATCAATTTGCAAATGGACAATTTACTAGCGCTTCGCTAGAGCAGTATTTTGCACTAATTTTTCACTTCTTGTTACTTCTTCTCTCTTTTTCGTACTATTTTTCAATACTGTGAGTTGCGAGATACCAATATTTCAGTAATATTCTAAACTGCGAGAGAGATTTTCCGTGAGTGGTATTTAATGCTATTTTTGTAAGATTTGTATATAAAAGGGAGTATAATAGGATATTAAAATTTGATTTTGCACAGCGCAGATGTACATATAAGCGGCAGAAACAAATGCGTAAATATATTTTACTAGAGATGGAACGAAATCTCAAAACAGAGGGGAGATACTACACTTTATTGAGTAAGTCGGGCTCAGAGAAATACTAAGAATCAAAGATGAGAGTACAATAGGTCGAGTAAATGATGTGACATTTTGTATACCGACTTTTAATTTACCTTCTCTATACTAAACAAGTTGCTTCTACCAACTCTCACCATGACTTTTTCCACCTACTTCCTTTTAGGAAACACCGTACGCCGTTTCCATTTTTATTAGAAGCTGAGCTTGCTTAAGCTGTAAAGCAATTTTGTGTTATTCAAAAACACATAATTTAAACCATATCAATGCAGGGCAGTTTGGCTAATTCTTAATCTGTTCCAAACATTGGTTGTTCGTGATCTTCACCACGAGATTTTTAATATTGTCAGGCCATAAAAAAGTTAAGGGTGCATTTTTATTAAAATACAAAACAGTCACGCCTCTACTGAAAATTCGCTTATTTATTCTAAGCTCTAAGTACGTGGTACATAGTTTTAAATATGAGTAAGAAAGGAATTTTTGTAATAAATGTTTTTTATGTTACATCTAAATTATGAATGCCGTATGCAAAGCTCAATTATTACTTGGCCAAACGATAGATTCATGCTCAAAAATATAAACATACATACATATGTGCACATAGTTGTGGTTCGACGGAACCTATGTGTGAACCTATGGCAGCTGCCAAAATTTTAAAAAATTCGGAAACCGAAGCTGACAAATTGCTATTAAAAGCAGAAAAAAGGACCTTGAAGGCGCATACATACCTACATGTACCTATATCTACTCGTATATGGATACATACAGACAGACTTGTACCTCCCCTACATAACTGATAATTATTTTTTGATTGCAAGCATTTTTTTTAAATTGACATTAATACAACGTAAACATATGTACAGCTGACGCATGTTTATACATGCATGCTTACAAATTTATGTAAACTATTATTAAATTGACAACCACTCTAGCTTGATTAGCTGCCAGAAGCCTAGCTTGATAGAAGCCCAGCCAGCAACATATACATACACGCTGGCAGTGAGGCCGCTTGCAATTCTCGTACTCGTAGATGCCAGAGCAGAGTGACCGGTTACTAACACCCCCAACGAAATGCGTGTGAATGTGACGATTTTCTAGTATTTGGAATTTGGTGGCAAATTATGTTAGAAAAATAGTTGTAATATATTATAAGAAAATAAAATAACGAGAAACTGGGTAATTACTTCATTTACTTGCTTTCCGTAGCGAAGAATGCGCGCCTCTTTTGGCCACTACAGAAGATGACTAAACGCCCGTCTCTGCACATATTTAAAACTATTTGTCCATACGGCATTGAGTTCGCACGTTTTACCGTGGGTACGCGTGGCGCAAACTTTGGCTTCGGATAACGTTAGTGTGGTAAAACTATGGAGACGAAGAATTAAAAGTGCTAAATAAAAAAAAATATTGTTTTTAAGTTAATCAACAATAAATTAATAAAAATTTACATTCTATAAAAAATTGATAGCTCAGAGAATTCAGATTATGTACTCGAATTAGAACTAAACCAACTAACACTTACGTAATTTGATGGCTGAGTCCGAGAATCCAGATATTTATTCTTTGTCATATAGTTGTCGAGATATTGCCAAATAACGATTTTATAAATACACTTTTTACGCTTAAATGTTTACTTACATGTGAACGAAATGTAAACAAACTTTTTAAATTTATTTGTTTATTTGCTTGTCTGTCTGTCTGTTTTTCCATTAATTTCCGAAACGGTTAAACCAATTTTGATGGCACTTATACTGTCAGATAGAGGTCTCTTCAACGCATTTTCAAGGCTTTTAATTTTTGTACTCTTAGTGGTAATTCGAAACTTTCGTTTAAGATTCGAATTTTGTCCATTTAAAATGAACATTTATAAGGTATTTATGATTCCACAATTTTATTAAAAATAAAGGTTTTCAAATTTGTTTTTAATATTTTTGTAATATTTCTGAATTTGTACAAACGTGAAAAATAACTTTTACTATAAACTAAAACTTTTATTTGGGCACTTTTTCGGATATGTGTGGCACCGATTGTTCCAAAAATTATGGTTAAAAAATTAATATCATTGAAGATAAATTAAATTGTTTCAAAACTGTAATGGGTAACCTTAGCTTTTTAAGGCAATTCCATTAAAATAGTCTGCAATTATTTATTTATTTTTATTTATTTTTTTCATACCTGAAGGTTTAGGTAACGTAATTGCTTTCCTTATCGATGAATAAATTCTTCCGGCGGCTGAGGTGCAAATCCCATATAAATTTTTTTGTTTTCAATTGGCTATTTATTAAAATTTGTGTTCCTGTTTGAATAAAATTGAGGATAGGTTGTTTGAAGAAACCTTTGTATCCCCCGGTGTTTCATACCCATAGTGGGTTCCAAACCCGATCTCCACCTACCAGTGAATTAGTTTTCGTCTCGTGTCATTTCGTGTCAGTTCGAATGCTTTAACTTAAAATCAAATCAAATTTTCAAAACTTTGTTCTGATCTTGGAAAAACGTTTCACACTTTAATAAATACAGAACAACATAAAAGTGCACCAGTCGGCAATATTCGTCAGTGTATTATTAATGAAGTAATTTATTGGTGCACAAATTTTAGCCGGTAGACTCAATCTCCTTCATTGCAGCCTACAAATGCTAAATTTATGTAAAATAAGAAGGCATATGCAAATATAAATATGTGAATTTATATATGTACATATGCGCATATACATACATATATATGTACACTCAAGTAGGTGTGCAGATGTCGAACGTTGCCGAATGCGGGGGCCGATTGTGCTCTTTGTCGATCGTTCCGCGCTTTCGCTTGCAGTTCATGCAAGGTAACGACCATGAGCAAGGTAACGACGATTGAGCAAGGTAACGACGAATGAGCATGGTAACGACACATTTTTTCGTGCGTGCAGCCGGCTAAATCGAATTATATGACGTTATCAAATCGAAATTAAGATAATAGAAAGGAAAAAAACAGATCTTTGTAAACAAAAATTTTTAACAGAGTTCCACAATGGCATCAGCTCAAGACTTGTCTGTGTCCAATTCACTGTAGTCGAGTAGCGGCAACGCAATATAGCCTCCCTCCACTGTGAATACGGGTTAGCATCAGAGCTATTTCTTTTCTTTTGCTTTACTTCTACGAAAATTCTTTCTACTACATACTTTGAACACCTAATTTCAGGTTAAACGAAACTCGAATATCTCTTCTGCACAAATATCAACACAGATATAGAAATAATGTGTACGTTCAACTCGATGTAAAGAAAATTTAAGACATGGATTAATGGTTAAATTTATACTTGAGTTATATGAGTGAGTAGAAATTAAGCAAAAATATAAGTGCAAGCGTACTTAAATAGGTAAGAAGATGTACATTTGCATAGTTCTCAATCTCTATATACTCGTATGTATACTACTCGCAATGAAGCCATTCATCACTTTTCCACAACATCGTACCACTGTACACTCTGTATGAAAATATGTTTGTTCATCTCATTTGGATAAATTGCTCGAATAGCCACAAATGTGGTCTTAGCTTATTTACATGTAATTTGCAGCATGTTGACGGTTGACGGTTGCCGGTTGGCGTTTGCGCTTGCGTTGCTTCTGCTTTGGCTTTGGCTGCTTCTTCCTTTTATGCAGAGAGCAAAAGCAACGAATCTACCGTCACGGCTTCTGTTGTCGGTGCCGCTCTTCTTGCTGCTGTCGTTTTTATTATTGCTGATATCAGCAACTCTCCTACGTACCTATGCAAGCACATACATACACACATACATATTCAATTATAACTGATCGTAAAGCAATAGCCGTTGACGTATTTGTTGCTGCCCGCACCAACCAATGAAACAATTCATTAAATATATTTGTGGCACTTTGTATGTAATATGTACAAAGTTCAAGTGAATCTTCACTCTAAGGCACACCAGTAAGTGCCAAGGTGGGCACTCAGTAAGTTTTTCGGTATAAATATTCCTGTTCATTCTGCTTACCACACAGTATACAACATACACTTTTCAAGTGCTGTGTGCAGTGTTTAACACGAAAACATTCGAATTGTTCGGTTGAGAAGTGATATCCTTGAAAAGAAATAAACAGATATATTCGGAGCGAACACATAAGAATCCTGAGTGTGTGTGTAAACATATAACTTAATAATGAAAATAATTGTAAGTAGGAAACGGTTCATTCACAAATTCCAATGAGAAACAAAAACAGGATGCCTTGGAAATGGAAGGATACCTTCGAGATAAATATAACAATAAATAGTGTTAAGTAAAATAAGGGCCAAGACAATGGTGTGCGCAAAAATACAGAAAAATAGTAGTGGCTATGATATAGCAACAAAAGTTCCAAAGCCAAAAATATCGTTTCGTCTTTCCGACATCTAGTGTGCCATATAAAATATGAATCATTGAATAGTGGATTATTACAAATGGAGTTTGTGTATGGACTGTTACCACTATATTTTTGTGGTAATTAGAAGGAGATAAGATGTGCCAAAACCCAGGCGCCTAAACTATTGTTGCTGCTATTAAGAAAGCGAGTAATATTTAACTTATAGGGTTTAAAACAATTAGTATGTATGGAAATATCTGTAGTTTCAGTAAAATCCTTGAAAGTGTGTTACAGCAACTTACTTGCTAAAACTCAAATGCTCTCAACGCAGTAAAATCATCTGGGATTTACTTAAAAGGATTTTTTCGCAAATGCATAAACATTGAGATTACCAAATCACAATATCAATTCCAAGGTGGCCGTATGAACAGATTAACTGATGTAGTATCTACTTATAGGTTTACCTAAACGGTACAAGTGCAGGTTGAAGCCAACACCCCTTTCATTTCTTAGTTAGAAAATGTTATGTATTGGAAAAACATCGTTTTCGAATGGCAAGGGCTGGGTTAACACAGACTTTTTTACACCAAAAGAGGTGACTCGATGGATACAGAGGCCCATTAATACTATTACTACTATTAGTCCCTACACATCCTTAAGCCATACCAATCTCTCGCCGAATCTAATTAGCCCTTATAGCAAGACTATGCAGGTTCTAGATTAGGATACTTCACAGTAATCTACAAAGCATTATTCGTAATTGTGGGAATACCCGAATGGCATCCAACTTTTTCGCAACTCTCAAACTCCTACAGAAGTATGTTTGAAAACCTAGCAATAAAAACAATGGTTAGTCAAAGAATTGTATGATTTATACAAAGCAAACTTTGATCAAATATATTAGTTTTCCTTCTATTAGTAACGTAAAAGAAACCAAAATTTTACTTTCAGAAGGCAGACCCAAGGGTCATGTCGACCAGTAGTACTGGTGCCAATTTTCTAGGATATCCTTACCACATCCACATGTGGTTAACTGCATGTCACTATTTTTCTTTTCAGTTTTTGCTTAACAGTTAGAACTGGCTATATTATACTCTTAAAATAAATACAATAAGCATGTTTAGCTCCGTCTTTTATTTTTTACACTCCCGCTTGTCAAGTAAGCAGGCCAAATTGGCATCACTGCGCAACCGTATCTCTTAAGACTCCCATAGTATCTGACGTTTAACGACGAAGGTTCATTAGTTTAACCACATGGAATCTGGATCCATGAGGATTAATATACTGGAGCACAAGTAACTTAACCGACCGCATCCTGGACATTAGCATATCGCCCCTTTGCGAAAGAATATAATCAACCAAAAATAAACCTTTTGTTTAGATACGTATTCAGAAACTACCAGTGTGTCATCGCTTTTTTATTTTTGGTTGTTTTACATTTATATGTCTTGTAAGTGGGTAGCATCAGTACCATGGTTCCAGCCAAATTCACTCAGTCTGTATGTGGCTTTGCACGCATTTCTTCGAGTTTACTCTTACATCAGAAAATGTCTTCATAGTTGCTTAGCTACCGTTTGTATGGTACTCGTACATATTGGACTGAGATGGGCTGCGAAAAAAATCCTGATTAGAAGTATTTCAATATTTCAACAATTTTAAATCTTTGAGTATATCAATATTAAGAAATTAGCGCAGCTTTACCCCACTCTCTTAGAGTAGTTTAAAGAGTTGTTTCAACTTTAAATTATTTTACGAGGACAGATTGAAGCATACAATGAGCGAAAAATTGTCTTGCTTTTGTATTTTTCTTTCAGATTAGTTTCGTGATTGCTTTGCTGCTTGATATAACTTTGGCGAGACCTCAGGGTCCTACATCAGAACCGATACCCATCATACGGCAAGAACAAGAGGTCAACTTCGATGGTTCATACAAGTATTCTTATGAGACCGGTAACGGCATACAAGCAGAAGAGGAGGGATATTTGAAAAATGCTGGCTCTGAAGCGGAGGGACAGGTAATATTTTATAATAACTTAAAACCGAACTTGTAATATAAATCATTGGTAAATAAAGATGTAGTTGTATGGCATTGTGTGTATGAGCCTGTAAACTGTGCTATGTAAAATATTGAATATGTAGAATTAAACAAATTACAAAATGCTGTGGCCGCATGTACCGGTTCACGAACTTGCAGCGCACCCATTTATCGTCCCTCAAAGTGCTAAGAAATATTGCTGAAGAAGCAATTTCATGCTGATCCACCCGCACGGCAATACAGTATAGCGACAGAGATCCGTAAACGCCCAATAAATTGCTGCTGAAAAGTGTTGCGTTACTAATGGCAAGCATTGAGCGCAATATCAATGAAGAATTGCTCTGGCCGTGCTGCAATCATGCAGACAAGCGTGCAGACGAGTGTGTATAGGTACACTCACACTACTTATTCTTGGTTTTTCCATGTGTGGTAGGTGTTTGACACGTGACTTTAAGTATGTAGTTCTGCAGCATTTTTAAATCCGCAAGCGTATTCAAAAATTCCAACGCAATTACAACTCCGTTGTAACAGTGGTTGATGAACCAATAACATTTGCCACTAACTCAGCCAGAGCAACCGGCAAAAGAAAGAGCAAATGCTACAGCTTCAAATCATGAATGCCAGCGCCAACAGACCCCATCCACACCAGCAGCAAACTACTATTGCAGTATCACTCAATGGGCACTGCAGACCTCAGATCATCATCGATTTATACCTACATTGTTTAACTAATGTGGGGCCAACATGCACAACCTGCAGTGGCTGGGGCTGCTTAAAGCATGGCGATGAGCTTGTCGTTTGCGCAATATTTGTAAGCTTGTACGCTTGTGTGTGTGTGTTGGTGCAAGCAACTGCCGGTACATAAATCGCGGCGCGGCCAACACGATTTCAGCGCACATTGTTGCTCAATGATTCATCGATTACCTGCTTAGTTGCTTGGCTGCTTATTTCATTGGTCCACCAATTCAGCAAACTAACTATGAGTATAATCCAGATTGACATTTGTGGCGATTCGTGGTTGCATGGCGCATAGCTGTATTACAAGAAGTGTTGCAAGCCAACCCACCCAAATTCGTCAATATTGCTTTAGTCACGAATTGATGTTCAAATAAAATGAGCAGTTAATGCATTTAAATACCTACATTGATCCATACATACTTGTGCATATTGAAATAAAAGAGTATATTTTCTTACATTTTTCTAATACAAATTCCCTTTCTTTTTAATCTTTCCTCTTTACATATGTATGCATCGGTATATACAGTCAGCACAAGGCTCCTTCTCTTATACTTCACCTGAAGGTGTGCCCATACGCATTACTTACCTAGCTGATGAAAATGGTTTCCAACCGCAAGGTGATCATCTACCCACACCACCACCAATTCCGCCAGCTATACAAAAAGCTCTTGCCTATTTGGCCACCGCACCACCGCCACAGGATCAAACCAACTCATTTGCGGGCAACCGAAGGGGTTAGAGTTCATGTGATCAAATAGCTGTGAATTCAAAATACCGAAAATAATACGAGTTAACAACAATACTCACCCAAGGGCGAAAGCAACTACACACACACACGTTTGCTATTTTATGGTGTTGAGAGAGAGCGGAACTGAGGGCGGAGAAATGTAAAATAGAGTGATTGTTTAGAGATTATCAGAATAAAACGCAATTATACTTACGATTAGATAATATCACGTTGTAATGATTTTATACGAAAATACTAATAAAATGTGTGTAGTATTAAGAATTACACTATCTAACAACTATGCCGTTTATTTGAACTCTAGTCACGTTTTGTGCAAGAAAAGAAGTATTTTTATGAAAATGGCTTCTTCTTATTCTTCATTTACCTAATCGTTTTCGAATTTTTGGCGCTCATACAAAAAATAATTTATTTACTTATAATCAAGTTCAGTGTATGTATACGGTGTTATTGCACACTTGTTGATTTAAATTAGATATTAATTCAGGAAGAATGTCACGTTCTTTTGCACCATGCCATAGATCCCTGATGTTGTTTATGTTCATACAGCATCATATATTTCTCAGCGTCCCGTCTTCCCTCAATTTTTTCTAATATGCTTTCTTGTAAAAGTTGATATTTAGGTGTTCTTATGATATGTCCGAAGTAAACTGTAGGTCCATCCATTTGTGGAACAGCATCAAGACGCGCGCCACAAATAGGAGGAGGAAATCGACCAAACACCCAAAAAGCGTGCTAGCGGTTTTCATATCTGCTATTTTCAGTGACCTACATTTCATAGCGTATAAAAGCATTTTAGACCCATACTTTCGCTGTACGTCGTGGTCGTATGAAAATTCCTAGGTAGAGTAAAATACAATAAGCCGCGAAATAATACATGGAAATCAAATAATTTCGAAATGCTGCAATTTTAATCAGAATTCTGCCAACATTCGATTTGTTTATCCTACTGCAACTACAGAAAATGTGTTTTCTAGGTAAAAGTCCGTGAAGTAAGCCTTTTTTGGCCGAGTTTAACAAAGCGCGCCAGTCGCTCCTTTCTCGTGCTAACCGGCGCCAATTGGACACACCAAGTGAAGTCAAGTCCTTCTACACCTGGTCTTTCCAACACAGAGGAGGTCTTCCTCTTCCTCTGCTTCCACCAGCTGGTACCGCATCGAATACTTTCAAAGCCGGAGCGTTTGTATCCATTCGGACGTCATGGCCCAGCCAACGTAGCCGCTGGATCTTTATTCGCTGCGCTACGAGTATGTCTATGTCGTCGTAAAGCTCATACAGCTCATCGTTCCACCACCTGCGATATTCGCCGTTGCCAACGTGCAAAGGTCCAAAAATCTTACGAGGAATCTCTCTCTCAAACACTCCAAGCGTCGCTTCATCGGATGTTGTCATCGTCCACGCTTCTGCGCCATACGTTAGGACGGGCATGATGAGAGTCTTGTAGAGTGTTAGTTTTGTTCGTCGAGAGAGGACTTTACTACTCAATTGCCTAGTTAGTCCAAAGTAGCACTTGTTGGCTAGTCAGATTCTACGTTGGATTTCAAGGCTGACTTTGTTATCGGTGTTAATGTTGGTTCCTAAATAAACGAAGTATTTTACAACCTCGAAATTACCCACCAAAC
Organism: Anastrepha fraterculus; assembly: GCA_037575425.1. Classification (NCBI taxonomy): domain Eukaryota; kingdom Metazoa; phylum Arthropoda; class Insecta; order Diptera; family Tephritidae; genus Anastrepha; species Anastrepha fraterculus. The sequence continues at coordinate 156,371 of JAYXIM010048829.1, forward strand.
CCATTCGCTTTGCCTCTTTATCCAGTTTGGAGAAGGCAGAACTAACAGCACGGTTGTTAAGGCCGATGATGTCGATATCATCGGCATACGCCAAAAATGGTACGCTCTTATAAAAAATTGTGCCTGAGCGATTCAGTTCTGCGGCTCGTACGATGCTCTCCAACATTAGGTTAAAGAAGTCTCACGATAGCTAGTCACCCTGTCTGAAACCTCGTTTGGTGTCAAACGGCTCGAAGAGGTCCTTCCCAATTCTGACGGCGCTGCTGGTGTTGAGCAACGTCATCTTGCATAGCCGTATTAGTTTTGCGGGGTTATCAAATTCAGACATCGCGGCATACAGATAACTGATTCAATGATAACAAGATTCGTACTGTGGAATACAGTTTTGAAATTGACGAAAAGATGGTGTGTGTCGATTCGCGATTCTTTCATGGCCCTTTCCAAGATTTGGTGTATTGTGAATATTTGGTCGATGGTAGACTTTCCAGGTCTAAAGCCACACAGATAAGCCTTTCAGTCGACGAAAATAGTGAACTTGCGAGAAATACATTAAATAACAAAAGCTAAATCATTGTATTTTAGGCTTAATGACTCACCATATAAAAAAATCGATAATGCTTTTCCACCAGAAAGTTTTATAGGTATATTAAAAGACTTAAGAGAAGAAAAAATCTTTCGCAAAACTATGAGCATTCACGTGATGATCCCGCGAATACAATTTTAAACATTTTTATGCAGAGCTTTCAAACATAAACTGCTCAGCTTTTTTTTGAAGTGAAACTTCTTAGGCGTCGATGGACGAGTGAGAATGGAAAGTAAAATTTCAAGGCCATGCAACGTTTCGGGCATTTTCGTTCCGCGAGAGGGAAAAAAGATATAACGTAGAGGAAAAGGAGAGAGAGAGAGCTATACCTTATATATATTATATCTTAGATACACTTTAGGCTATTCACGTCTCCCTTTTTTTGTTTTTGTACCATATAATATTTAAATTGTTCAACGCCGTTGCGACTAAAAGAATCATGGCCGCTGCGACTGCGTCTGTGAATGTTTTTTTTTTCTAGTCGCTAGGCTTAGATTTTGGGCTTGGACGACATACGCATATTGAGGCATGAAGTGAATGCGTTGTGTTTTTGTTGTGTTCTAGAACATTGTGGAATGCGTGGTGCCAAAGCGGCCTTCACATAGATACCAGACCTGTTCTGAACATTTGTCGCACAAAATTAATCACAAATATTTTCATAGAACTCATCGACGATTAGCAGAACCTATCTAAAGTTACAAATCTATTGTGATGGAATAAAGATTCCGCATGCAAATCAAATCTGATACCCGAAAAGTTTTGCCAGAAAGAAAAATTAGCCGTCAGAGAACCAGAACCGACTGCAAAGCTATTTTCAATAACCTGAAGGTAGTCTCTCCATTTACTTGTTATATACGTACATGCTATTGTTGCATTATCGAAGCCGCGACAATGCTTTTCTCTATGGCAATACTACTAAAATAAACAGAAAAATATATGGCGAAATGGATAAGAGTGTGTACAAAAAGTATCGCGAATTTTTTGTTTTTTCAAAAATTATTTATTTATTCATTAATATCCATTTTGTCCCCTTCAAAGTTATGCCCATGAGATATTATGCACTTGTGCCAACGTTTTTCCAATTTTCGAAGCACTTCAAAAAGTCATTTTTTTAACTTGTTCAGCTCCTCCTTCGATGCCGTCTTTATCTCGTCAATCGTAGCGTAGCGTCGTCCTTTCATGGCCCTCTTCAGATTCGGAAACAAGAAAAAGTCACAGGGGGCCAGATCTGGAGAATGCGGTGGCTGTGGCATCATTAGTGTGTTGGTTTTGACCAAAAAGTCGAGCACAAGCAATGATGTGTGAGCAGGATTGCTTCGCGCAAATTGCGCATAATTTGCAGGTAATATTCCTTATGAACCGTGTTACTCTGTGGCAAGAACTCATGTTGCACAACGCAAGAAAAACTTTTACATTCGACCGAACTTGGCGTGCTTTTTTCGGTCTTGGTTCGTGCGGCAGCTTCCTTTCGGATTATTGAGGTTTGATTTCCACGTCATAACCATAAACTCACGATTCGTCACCAGTTATGAACCTCTGAAGCAAATTTGGGTCGTCGCGGACAGAGTCCAACATCTCATTAGCAATGTCCATGCGATGCTGCTTTTGGTCGAAATTGAGTAATTTTGGTACCAATTTCGCGACGACCCGTCTCATGCCCAAATCATTGAAAAAATCGAATGGCACGGGCACGAGCCAACCGATATGTATAGGTTCTCAGCAACTTATCTAACGGTGATTCGACGATTGGTCAATACCATTTTCTTCACTTCATCAATTTCTTCGTCTGTTGTTGAAGTGGTCGGGCGTTCGGCACGCTTTTCGTCGTTCACATCTTCTCGGCGTTCTGAGAATATTTTGTACCACCGATAAACGTTCCTTTGGTCCAAAGCAGCTTCTCCGTATGACACAGTCAACATTCGGAATGCATCCGCGCACTTAATTTCGTTTTTCACACAAAATTTTACACAGGTTCTTTGATTCATCTTTTTGAATAGGTAAAAATCGAAGACGAGCCGAAACACGTGCAAGCAAAGCAGCTGTCAACAATCAACTGAACATTCAAAATGGCCGAACTCGTCGGCATGAGTGAGAGACATGAGTACCAACATATCGCCACAAAAAAATCGGAATACGAATACCTATACGTAACCTGCGAAAATTCAAAATTCGCGATGCTTTTTGAACACACCTCGTATACTCGCAAATTTTAAATTGGGAAGTCACAGTAGTATATTGTGTCAATAGGTCAGGTTAAGTTGACCTGGCTGGCTAAAAGCCATCACATAGACCTATTCGTCCTTAGTGTTACCAGATGGAGCTAGACCTTTACGTTTTTCTGTAGCAGTCTTTTGCGAACCTAAGTAAACTCTGAAGCTCTAACCCTGAGAGACATTCTAACTTCTCATTTTGTAGAGCTCCTAAGCATTTTAATCTGGTGCTAGCTAACGCAGGCCGCTGCCGTAGCCGAATGGGTTGGTGTCCCATTGGTTTTATGTCCGTAGTGACTTTCAAACTTGCAACCGCGGGGGCTTACCTTTCATGTGTCAGTCGCGCTATTGGCCGGCACTTCTGAGCGTTCGTTATATGTATTGCCACTCCCTTTCCTTATGGACTTGGATGAATCTAAAAGAAATAAAAAATAACTTTAATACGATTTGTACTCTTGCTCAATATTTCATATTATTTGAAATTAACCACAAATATATTTTTTTAAATTACAATTACTTCATTACTTACAAAGGGTTATACCAGGAAGAGTTGCTGCATACTATTTATGTAAGTGTCCCATTACATAAAGCAGTTTGTAGTTTAAATGAAAAATAATAGAAAATACCCTGTTTTTTCTTACAAAATTATTGTTTTTTTGCCATTTCTACACATCTTTTAATTCAATTATTGTAATATTTCCTCGTGAAATTATTTGCTTGTTTCTACTCATAAAGTAAAATATTATAAATAAAATAAAATCTATTTACAACTGGATGCTCATCGCAAAAGCTATGTTCACTACAAAGTATTTCAATGCTAATATTCCTCTCACTTTCATTTTGACGATTTAATAAAAGCTGAATGGCTTTCTATAAAACACGGAACTATAAATAATTTTTGGTAGTTGGCTTGGTATTCACTATAAAATAGGTAAGTGAGCGAGCGTTAAAATAAATTTATGGACTTATCGATAAATTGCAAAAATCATATTTCATGTAAATGGCTACTGCCGATAACTCGCCATTAATGGGTATTATTTGCATAGACAGACCAGCTTCTACATATGTGTGTGTATGATTGTATGCATCTTCAACTAAGAAATAAATAAAAACATTCGCTGTGTCTGAGCATCACCGCCGTCATTGCAGTCACCCTAAATGTATACCTAATAATATTATGAGAATTAAATATATTTGCATTCACTTCGCGCACGTGTATTTAATAGGGTAAGAGTGCATTTTAAGGTAGGTACAATAGAAAGGGTTTTAATAGACATAATTTGTTTAGTAAACTTTTCGTTATTTATTATTTTCATTGTTAATTAATTATTATTTATTGCTTGTTTTTAAAACATTTTAAAGTAAAAAAAGAAATCCATTGTTAAATGCGTAAAATTTTTGCGCATATGGTTTAAAACTGTTTATGGTCGATCTCTATCTCCTGGGCGATGCTACGACTAACAGCTTTGACTATTTGTAATTTTATCGACATTTCCGACGACGGGTCTGCCTGTGCGACGTGCATCTTTAACAACAAAAATGCCTAAACGGAATCGATGGAACCAAAATTGCTCGTAATTAGCTGTTGCAGTATCGGCACCGTAAACATCATTCGCAATTTCAACGGCCTGGTTTGCATTTTCTCCTTTATCAAAGAAATCCATTTTAACGCCATGTAACTAACAACTGAATGGAGCAAACAAAGAACAGCAAAATATTTTTTTTAGTGTGAAATGTCATCTTGAGAACGGGCATACAATTTAAATGGTTTGCTGGATACCTTACGAACATCCATCTACCCAGAAAATAATTGCTTTCTTTTCCCCAAGCTATTTTTCTCAAATTAACTATCTATCTAGTATTGTAACTTTTTAAATCTAGCCAGTAAGATTTGCTACTATTGACTTAATAGAAAAAACTAATTAGTTTGATATGAATTATTGTTATTTTTGTCGAAACTATAGAAATATTTATATACCTTCAAATTCAACTAATTCAAAAAATTAATTTTAAAAGTCTTTTAGGGTTTCTATTTCACCCGAAGCCCGCTTTACTCTAAACGAAGTTCTAAACAAAGGTAATTCATATGACGTCGGCAGAATTGGTCCAATCTGGAGTAATTTTTAAAACACGAGGGAAGGGTGTCATCATAAGGAATAGTTTAGATGGATTGAAGAGAGTTATTCGATACTATCAATATTATTACAATTTTTTCAGTGCATTTTTTATAATTTCAATTTTCCACAATTTGATCTTCAACTTGTCACTCCGTTGCTTGCTATATTTTTTCTTTGGTAGTGAAACAATTGGCGTTTACTTTGATTCAACGCGATGTCCGTATTCTTCCCTCGTCGCTCTGTCATCAAGAGCTTACGAGATGCCGTGTCTCCATAGTTTAACTCAAGCTAAAAGAGTCGCAGTTGACCTCTTTGCTTTAGCTTTAAAGAAGCCTTCTAGCTCAGTGACACAGTAAGCCAAGTAGCCAAAACAAAAAATGTATGTAAGCTTATTTGCTAACGAGTTTGAATGTATTGGTTGAACATTTTCATTATGTATAATAGAAACAATTTTCATTAATGGAAGCAAACTACTAACACATATAAATCTCTTCGCACACAATTTGTCAAATAACTGTGCTTTCTAATAGTTTTTTCTTTGCAATTTTATTCAATTGACGTAGAGACAACTAATTTTCACTACTGCCTACGGATCTTGATTTCCTACAGGTAGGTGTTGTTAAAAACTAAAAACATATTCAACATAACCTGTAAATATTATATCTGACATACGAAAATTTGCTTGGTTTCCTGAAGGCGAAAGATGTAGCGAAAGATGGAGCGAAAGATACAGTTGGGGTCATGCAAATGTTTATGATTTTAATTATATGATTTATAATATACCATAATTCTTAATCAAGTCTTTCTTTATTTGGTAGCACCTTGGATCCTATCAGACATCCACTTGACCACACTTGACCACTTGCTAAAATCTTTGCGCACTTTATCTATTACAGCAGGAGTTTTTAGATGAAAATTCAAGTTATCTGCTTGAGAGAGACACTATTCTATTGAAACTCTTTAAAATATTTTCCTCAGCTTTTCCGATTTTTCTATTAGTGCCGAATTCCCAACATCATGATAAGTTAAATACCCACAAGTTATTCGACTGCCTCCCAGTCTAATGGTTCTTCGGACGCAAATTTCTCAAAATCCGCATGTAAGTCATTATATCAAGTCCCAACATATCGAAGTTTTGTTCATCGGATAATTTTATCTTTCCGAATTCATATGCGCAAAAATTGGTTGGCGATATCGATTAACAATAAGTTATTAGATAAAAATTTGTATTTACCTTTACTTAGAGAGACAAAAAAATTGAAAGCTTTGAAGCAGTTTTTCCTGGCATTTTGGTTTGTCCATAATCTGATATATTCAATTTTATCGAACATAACTCTTTTATTATAAAATTATCAATTATCTACACACTTCATTAAAACTCTGACTACTGCCGTAAACTCCAATTTACCCTACATTCATTGGTCGAGAAACTCATTAGATGTAATAAACTATTAACAACTCGGCCATTTTGTTAATCATATTAATTACCATGAGTCATTATTGAGGCATATAAAGCAAAACCACGTATCTATATATTTATATATATATATGTACATAGTAATATATCTTATCCTCTTCATCAAAATCTGCATCATCAACATCAACATCAACATCATAAAGTGTGACATTTTATTAGTGCGAGTAATTGCGTTCAATCAAACGAGATTTCAATAACTGCATTCATATCCGTTAGTAGGCGATTAATACATGCCCAATGTGACGACAGTTTGCACTATTCAATGCAGACAACTTTTAGAAAAAAGTAAAAACGCATCTATAAAAGCAGCAACTAATGATTTCCATATTCATTTCGTTTACTTAGCACACAAAAGTTGTCATGTGGCCTAAAGTCACGGTAAGTACGCTCGTTGCAAAAATAAGAAGGATTACGGCACACACAGGACTATCACCACGAATTCCTAATTACAGCTAGCCGCACTGGTATTTGTTATTGTTGTAGTAGTTACCGTTAGGGCGCAAAATGATGGTCGCTACCGCGCCCCAATAGTACCTGCCGTAGCACGTGCTCGTTCTCGTCCCACCGCCAATGCCAGAGGTGGTGGTTCCAGTGACGGTCGCTATCGCCCTAGTGGCGATGGACGCTACCGAGGTGGCAATGATGGCAAATATGTTCATGTAGATGTTCCATATGTGCACGACGATCGGACCGGTGGGCAGTACGAAGGAGGTAAGGACAGTTTTGGACCCGGGGGACCCGGCGGAGGTGGAGCGGGTGCGTCTGGTGGAGCGGGCGGTGCGGGTAGCGGTGCGAGTAGCGGTGTGAGTAGCGGTGCTAGTGGTGGAGCTAGTGGTGGAGCAAATGGCGCAGGGTTAACAGCCATAACAAGTACACCAAGACCTCCGCCCAAACCGGCTGTTGTGGATATAGCAGCAACATTACCAAAGGGTAAGGGAACTGGTGAGGGAGGTAACGGCTGGCGCATCCTGCAACTCTTCGATAAAGAAGAACAAGACGGCTACCATTATATGTAAGTGCTTTACAGTGAAATATAATATTAATGCAATAGTGTATTAAATGTTGTGTGTGAGAAGTGCTGTTAAACTTATGGCATGAATAATACATAACAAAGAAGTTTACTGTTAGTCCGCAACAAAAGAGTTAACAAACTGCACGTGTGAGTAGAGAATGTTAATGAGCATTCATTAGCATTCTCTGGTGTGAGCAATATTAACAGTGGACAGCACGGAGAGGTATTTAAATGTACTGAACATTCATTATAACGAAATGCTGCTTTTAATTTCACTATAGACTACAGCCTAAATGTATGCTTTGAAATTAATATAAACTGTACATTTTGCAGATATGAAACGGAAAATGGCATTTTGGCGGAGGAAAATGGACGCATCGAAAAATTAGCGCCGGAAGCCGATGGCTTGCGTTCTTCCGGTTTTTATGAGTACACAGGCGACGATGGCGTGCTCTACCGTGTCGATTATGTGGCTGATGATAACGGTTTCATACCAAAAGGTGCACATTTGCCCACTCCACCGCCGTACGTGGCTAAATTGTTGGCATACTTGGCAGCAAATGCTAAGGAGTAGTGTATTTTTGTATTTAAGTTTATTTTACATACAGAAGTATCAATGTTAGCATTTTATTTAAATAAAATAAGAAATTCAAATGAATGGGAAGACGAATCTTTACCAGGTTTTGTACACAAAGCACTAGTGTAAAATACGCCGAGTTTTGTGGTCTTAAAATGAAGTCTGATGAGGCATATTGAACACTCGTAACTACTAAAATTTTTAGAGGTTGTAATTTTTGGAATTAACTATACACTTTTAAATTCATTTTAAAACTCGACACATACAATAATATTCAAATACGCATATTTGGTATGATTGGAAAATATAATACAGATATATAAAGTGCAGATCATTAATTCTTCATTGAATTTGGTGGTAAATACGAACGACAACAAAATTTAATTTAAGATTTAACAGAAACATGTTTTCAGCACTCTCAAAGTAAATATGGAATCATGCAACGATCTGCAATGTTATGGGGTATAGAACAACAGTGCACTAATTTTAATGGAGAAATAAATAATTGCGCAAAGAGAAAGCAGTTGAATTGCTTAGTGTTAATATTAAGGCTAAGTGAATGTTTTCGAGATCTTTTATTCTACTCTGCGTCAGTGCTAAAATTTTCGTTCTCTTTTCTCACACTGTGGTACTGAACAGGCTAATTTTTGTTTATCTGTACTTACAAGTGCAAAATACATATTATACGAAATCTTTAATTGTTAAAATAAATGGAAATAAATCATTCTCTAAGCTGTGGAAGCAAGTTTCCGTCCTTTCTTGAATTTCGCAATTCAGTGCCTCTAAATATTTCTGGCCGATTTAGCAACGTGAGTCCTGGTGTTGTCATGCAGCAAAATCAGTTTGTCATGCCTACCGTCCCGTTCCGGCCGATTTTCTTTGAGAGTTCGATTTAAACGCATTAGCTGCAGTCGGTAACGATCCCCAGTGATGATTTCAGATGGTTTAAGAAGTTCATGCTTCAAAGGTTATGTTGTGCCTCTGGTGGGACCAGAAGTGTTCATCTTCATCTGAACCCGGTCAGGTGAACCCGGTACATAGAACTGACATGAATATTCATGAATATTTTTTCTCGCTGTCTATGGACCGGGTTCATCTGACAGTATCCAACTTTTTTGACGTTAGGCTTATCATAATAGATCCATTTTTCATCACCAGTGACGATGCGATGCAGAAAACCTTTTCTTTTGTGCCATTCAAACGGTATCGATATCCCTCTCCTTCAATTGAAGTGGCTCCCAGTTACCTGCTTTCTGGACCATTCTCAGCGCGTGCAAACGTTTACCGATGGTTCATCTTTCCACATTCCACTTTTTAGACATATCATCAAGGGTTCAACATGCGTCTTCATCCAATAATTGTTGTAGTTGAGTATCTTCGAATTTTTTCGGTGCCCCTTCGCGATCTTTAGGACTCACGTCGAAATTGCCACTTTGAAAGCGTCGAAACCAATCTTTACAGGTTGTGTTTGATGAAGCGTGATTATCGTAAATACAGTGATCAATATACAAAATACACAATACGATGCGTTTCAGCTGCAATTTTATTTAAACGGTAATAATGAAGCATGACTTCCCGCAAATGGGACGAACATAGACACTTTTGGCGTCAGATAAAAAGGATCTTTACGGCTCAAATGAATGTCAACTACTGCGATCGATACCTCACATATACACCTTCAAATCACCAGTATATTACTAGAACGAACAGAAAAATAGTATCAGCAGTGAAACCACTTTTTATTGTTATTTCATTATAACATTCCGTAATAATACCTATATAATTGGAGAAGTGCTGAATTTTTCTCGTTCTATTCTATATATACATATATATATATTATATGGGAAATATTCTACATTTTTACAGTATTCATAAGGTGACATTATTTTCGGGAAAAGAAAAAACTCTAAGTAAAAGCAAAATTGCCCTCTATCTATTTAAAAGAAAAAAGAGTTTTAGATTTAAGTCAAATTCTATTCGATCAAAGTTGCTTTAACGCTTTCCATGAATATTTTTAAGCTTCTAATTAATATAATCACCGTACTTTAATTTTTTAATCTTTTTAATCTACAAATTTTTAAAGGACTAAATTGTCTATTAATAGTTTTAAATACTTACAGAGTAAGTGCAATATTAATATGGGCATTAAACGAAAGAAAAATTTTGTTTACTTTTTCCCCACATCAATTTCGATTAAGTATCCATTGCGAATAAATATTTTATTTCTAAAGAGAAAAGCTCGCGCACTTTCTTAAGGTTTTTTATAAAACCGCACGAAGAACAAAATGAAAAGAAAAGAAATGTATTTCAATAGCTTTGTTTGATATGCATATTAATATTATAGAGTGAATATAAGTATTTCTAACTATTTACTGAAAATCTAGTCCTCTATTTTTTCACTTGGTAATTACCATCGCTGATATAGGCGGCCGCCGTTACCATTCAGAATTCAGAGAGAACGTACGTTCAAATCTCGGTGGAAGACCAAAAATGAAGAAAAAGTTATTTCTGGGCAGGCAATGGCAAACCTCCGAGTATATTTCTGCCATTAAAAAGCTCCCCATAAATAATATCTGCTGTTGGGAGTCGGCCTGAAGCTATAGGTGCTTCCACAAGCTACAAAAAAAGGCGGCATGAAACTGTAGGATTCTCCATTCGTAGAATAAAGTCAATAACACGGATTGAAGGAAGAGCTCGACCAAACAGCTAACGGAGAATGGTAATAATGTCAAATTTTTCCAAAGTAGTACAGAAAGTCGAAAAGTCTCTGCTAAAACACATTTATTAAGAAAGGATATTTATTTCAATACTCCATAGTAGTTTACTCGTATGTATGCACATATGTATATAATGCGAGTCACATTTAAAATCTTATTTGTAAAGGTATCAGAAAGGACTTCACGGCCAACGAAAACCTCAAAACTCATTTGAGTGTAGGCAATATATTCGTTTGTATATAGTCTAGTACATCTCGTATGGTTGCTTGGATGTTGGTTTGCTACAATAAAAAAAAATCCATTAATATATATGAAGATAGGTATATATGTATTTTCTTACACTTGGTGCATTCTGCGTATTATCATTTGAATAGCTGACATTGTAGATATTGTCTTGGTATTCGCCCGACACATGCACGTTCGTATTTTTTTCGGCCGATTCAACGTTACTACTTCCTACTTCAGTACCAGTTTTCTCATCAGCGACCTCTGCTAATAAAAATATGTAGTTAGTAAGCATTACTTTTTTATATCTAAAAAGAATGAAACTATTTATCTCTCCTCCCCCTTACCACCTGTGTCCGGCCACAATGGACTCTGATAGTTATAGTTAAATTTCATGTTTTCATCATCATCATTTTGCCATTCAAATTGCACAATTTGCCAACCACTACCGTCGTAATTGAAATCTATTGCGAAGCGTAAATGATCTTTCGGTCCCAATTTCAAGCCAGCAAATCCATTGATGCGACGTGGTTCATCATGTATATACTCCAGGCCCCGATCACCATAGCCACCGTCATACGGTATGTGCACATGACGATATTTGCCGCTTTCATCAGGCATATACTTGCCTCGATAAGCACCATGCAATTCAGGCACATAGCGTCCGTTGCGCAAAGGCTCCGGAGTTTCCGTATTTGTATCCGTTGCCTGCGGTCTGCTATAGCCAAGATGTGTATAGAAAAGCAACAAAACAATAAGTATTTTGTATAAATAATTAAGAGTGTACATCCTTAGGGCAGGCTAACAGTGTTTATTCCTATATGGGAATGTTTTATTAATAATGTTGTAATTTCTTCACTATTAACTGTATCACGTATACGCCACGTCTTCCGCACGATTCGACAGGTACAACTGCTCGCACAATACTGAGCTGTACAATTTCGACATCATCGCACGCTAGAATATATTCTTTTCTATCTGCTTCTACTTCATTAGCTAAGCAGATATAATAGTATATTTATTAACTAGCACAATTAATGTACTTGATTAGTGGAGCGCCACCACGGTAAAGTTGTATGGTGAGTTATTTACATATGGCGCTGCTAAACAGATTTTCATTGCAAATATGTACGAAAATGAAAAAATTGCCCAACTGGAAGTTACATCCTTTAGTTAATAGAAGAAACAAAGACTTGAAGTGAGATAGTAACTTACAGCTACCTATCGATTCTTTCAAATAAATAACTGACATGCTCAAACGAAATTCGGCTCGGAGAGCACTTCGAAATGATCCGTCTATTGCAAGACTAGGCCGACTCTGCCAAACAACAAATTTTGATTCTATTTAATTTTTCACTTTTTTTTCTTTGTACTGCTACATATATGTACCCATGTGGTTTAATTTGCCAAGTTTTATAACGTAAAGTATTGATTTCATCTTGCCACTTTTGTAATTTTTTGATATTGGGTTCGGATTATCACAACTCTATACGAAAACCAACATTATTTTTTTTTATATCGAAAAAAATCGACCAACTAAATGGCTGTTGGTACAACAAGTTAAGAACAAAACTCTTTTGGTATGATTATTTCGACTTCAAGTTTGTCATATTGACTAAATTCAAGAATGACTTACCAAAGGCATTATACATTTTTCTCATTTAGTACATGGACATAAGCTTTATAATTTATTCATTAAAAAAATTCCAGCTGGGCATTTGTTTGGTTGACATTTCAATGTCTGTAGTAAACTTGCAACATTGTTTTAAGAAACAGTGTTTCAAAGCGAGATTTTAAACTTCTTTATAAACATCTGTCCGCAAAATCGAAATATCGAAATGGAAGAAGGAAGTAGAATAAAATATCAGTTTCGATTGTCGAACACGCCTTGCAGATAAAGGCGTGTGAAGAATTATATGATCATCATATTTAAAACGTTAAAAGTATTTTTTTCAAAACTACTTTTTGTGCAGGTCCAAAATGTATCCAAAATGTATCTCACACATATGTTTACTGATTTACCTGAAAATTAAACTATACCTTCTGAATAATATTACCTAGAGAAAGGTTTACAAATTTTTATAATTCCCATATCTTTGGTGATAGACATTTTATTATAGTATATATGAAGTTATATTCCTAAGCCAAATCTTCGCATTTGTTGTGGAATTGAATTAAAAAATAAGTTCAAAAACCATATATTTTTCTTCTTTTTCAAATACGCTTCCTCTTATGTTTTCTTACATTCAGCTGTCTTAAACAAACGAAGTGGCTTATTGTGTTGCTTCAACGATGGACTTACATTTATTTAGGTGAAATACTTCTTTTACTTTCAAGCAATTTATAAAACGCGAAGCATTCAAGTTGCAAAGCGCAGAGAAAACATATAAAGGGGCGAGACAAAGTAACTGTACTTAAATGACAACCAAATGTTTAGTTTTGGAAGGCCATAAATTCAATGAGACGGGCGATGAAATCCTCTGTGGCTTTGCCGAAAACTTAGACTAGCTGTAAGCAGATGGGATGGTGTATATGCGTAGCCTGAAGGACCATTTGGAAAACTTTTTTCAAACATTCGTGGGTGAAATAACTTCCGACAACAACAACTTCTCTCAGAAATTATCGATCCGCAGCCAAGAAATCGAGTTTTCAAGAATATATCCCTGGATAAAAATTTTAAACGAACGCTTGAAAAAAGCTTACATTTTTTTGTGTTCACATTTAAATTTTTTGTTTATATTTAAGTTAAAATAAGCTCACAGTTGTCAATTTTACGGTGGTAGCAGGTTATTTTAGCGGCTACCCCAATTTAAAACTTTTCAAAAAGACGACTCCTTACAACCAATGGTTAATGGAATTTCCCTTTGTGAATACACTTATTCAAAATTCGGTGAGTCCTAATAAAATCATATGAAAAACTGTGCATATATACATTTTAAAATCTTATGTGGATAGCTTCAAGACCTCGAATTGCGATATTTGACGGGTGGTACAACCTTTGTTGTCCATACTATTTTTTTTTTCTCTTGGCAGTAGATGACAAGAGTGCATGTCACAGAGGAGAAGAAACACCCGATACTTCAATTGTTGATACGATGGCTATCGTTTCATTAACCGATCATGACGAAGTAAGATTAGCAATAGCGCAGCTAAAGAACAACAAAGCTGCGACAATCGACAGACTGCCGAGTGAGCTATTCATATTTGGTAGCAAGGAGCTCGTAAAATGCATGCATTTACTCCTAAGCAAAATATGATTGACTGAAATTTAAGCGGACACTGCCTCTTCCAGACCGTTAAGAATGGCGGAATGCAAGATGCTATCGAGCGTACTGTGAATACGAGGGGTGCCTTTTATATGTCGGGATTAGCGAACAAAAACAAATTTTAATCATAGAAAATTACTTTATTGTTTTTCAAAATATTCTCCATGAAGATCTATACACTTTTGCATGCGTTTGAACCAATTGTCGAAGCACTTTTGCCACTCTGAATGAGGTACCTCCAAAACATGCATTCTGAATGCCGCAACCGCTTCCTCAGGTGTCGAAAAACGTTGACCTCTCAGTTTGTTTTTTACGTACGGGAATAAAAAGAAGTCATTCGGTGCCAAGTCAGGACTATACGGCGGATGACCCATTAATTCGATGTTTTGGGTGCTCAAAAATGCAGTTGTTTGAGCCGATGTGTGAGAGCTCGCATTGTCCTGGTGAAGAGTGATCCGTCTTTGGCGATTGGTTTTCCTAATTTCTTGGAAGACAACTGGCAAACAAATGGTTGTGTATCACTCAGAATTTACTGTTCTGCGTTGTTCTTGTGGTACTGTTGCGACATGTCCAGTTTTCCCGAAAAAACAGGCGACCATTTGCTTGGAAGTGCTTCGTGCGCGATCAACTTTTGTTGGATTTGGCTCATCTTGAAACACCCATACAGTCGACTGCTGTTTACTTTCGGGCTCATACGCGTAAATCCATGATTCATCACCTGTCACGATGTCATAGACGTGTTTCGAAGCCCCGCGATCGTATTTTTTGAGCATTTCCTTCGACCAATCGACACGAGCCTTTGTTTGAGCGATTGACAAATTGTGTGGGATCCAACGCGAACAAATTTTTTTGACAGTCAAATGTTTATGCAATATTGAATGTATGCTGGTCCCACTAATGCCTAAGATTGTCTCAATCTCACGATAGGTCACATGATGATCTTGAAATATCAGTTCGCGCGCAGCATCAATGGTTTTCGGAACAACAACTGATTTTGGACGACCTTCACGAAATTCGTCTTGGAGTGAACTACGACCACGATTGAATTCACCATACCATCGATAAACACTGGTTCTTGATGGAGCTTCATCGCCAAAAAATGAATCAAGTTCATCCATGCAATGTTGCTGAGTTAATCCACGTCGAAAGTTGTAAAAAATAATCGCACGAAAATGTTCACGATTTAATTCCATTTTTGGACCGAGATGAATCTTTTAAGTTACTGTAAACAACACAAATAGCGCTGGTATTTCAAAACGTTCTGAGTACGTAAAAGCCAAAAAATGTCAAACTTTGCGATACAGCTGTCAGTTGCCAGATTGCAACACCAGGGTTGCCAAATCCCGAAATATAAAAGGCACCCCTCGTAAAACTACAACCAACTGATTTGACCTTATCAATGTAATATGAAATCTGCAAAATTAGCCTTAGACAAAAATTCATAATACGACAGAAAAATGCATAAGAAAGCGGAATGTGTACTTACAACTCCTACCACTATTATTATTTTAATATTAGCCCAGCAATTTCACGGAGTCAACAAATTCTTATTTCAATTAAGTAGGCTATTCAGTAGAAAGTTCAAATAATTGCATGGCGTAGAAGCTTCAACGAAAGCAATACTTAATTTTATAATTTTACAGTTATTTTTCTCCTTTCACAACACTTATAAAGTATAATATAATAACATTCAGATATTAATTATCACTTCAGGCTTGTGTACATACAAACTACGAACACAGAGCCGTCCATCGCACAAATTATTACCCACAAATGTGGTGTGGAATGCAAAGCTGCTATAAACAAGCACATTTGTACCTGCATACGTGCATACATACGTGGAATACATCTACATACTCGCACAGATACAAATGCTTGATTTTTCGACGTGCATTTTTAGCACAACTTCATAATTTCTAATCGATCTAATTAATGTGACGCCTGCGGACTAAAGCTTGAAGGTAATGTACATTTTTAACATTTCTGATATATTTTTTGTGGGGAATTCCATTCTCGATTAACCTTGCAATGACGCATTGTAAATTCAGATTACATGATATCATATGAAGCTGAAAGCTATCACTTTTTCTCTGATAGATAATAAGATAAAATTTATTATACTTGCATTTCAGCATATTGGAAACAAATATTTCCCCCACTAATAATTGAATTAATTACTATTGTTATTAGATGAAGAAAAACTTTACTACCAACAGCGTATGCATGGTAGTTCAAAAAGTTTTGCGGTTCGATAAGAAAGGGCGTTGCTGCTAGCCCATTTTTTTGTTTTGGTTTTTTTTTTTGCTTTTTTATGTTGGTACACTCTTCATATGAACGTATGTAAAGTTCCATTTCATTCTGACAATTCGTTCTTTGTTTACAGGCCATTTAGTATCGACGCGTCACAGTATTTTCTACAATGGAGAAAATAAAGTATCCTGCAGTGATTGAATTTTTATGTTTGGAGATTTAACAGCAAAGGAAACTTATGAACGAACGTTGACTTTTCGCCATCAATTAGTTCAGTAGAAACACGAGTTGCTGAACGTGGTCATACAAGCCTTGAATACGATACTCGTCAAGAATGTCCACAACCACCAACAGTATTGGAAAATCGTCGAGTGACTGAAAAAGTTTTAGTAAAAGTCTTAGGCTTTTCATTGGGTAGTGTAAACAATATTTTGGGTGCCGCATACGCTAGCAATGAAACAAGATCACATTCGAATTCGACTTGCTTAGCAACATTTAGAGCGTTTCCGGAAGGATAAAATACATTTTGTGCGTCGATTTATGGATGAGACTTGAGTCTATCACCATGATGTTAAATCAAAACAAGAGGCTAAAGAGGAGTGTGAACCAGGTTCTCGGCCAACATGGTATTAGAACTAGTTTTTTGAGATCCGAAAGGAATTTTGTTCGTGGATTAATTGCAAACTGGTAAACAATAAATATTATTGTAATCTTTTAGACCAGCTGAAAGAAAAATTTCGTGAAGAAACACGCAAGTTTCAAAGAAAAAAATTGTAGTATTTTTTATTAGTTTATTGACTTTTCTCTACTCCTGTGGTAGCATATATTTGGTTTTTCTCTCGCTTATGCATCACTGTTAGGCGTGACGGCAGCCAAGTATACAGTTTCACTTCCTCACTACTGAACCTGCAAGAGTATATTTCCAGAATAGTAAGGTGATAATTCAATCTTCAATACCCTCTTAGAGTTCCGGCGATGATTATCAATTTATTCTTATTTATTTTCAAACAATATTTAAATCGGTTAAGGGTGAAGCTACCTATCATTCATTTTGATTGAAATAAGCCCGGTAGGTTTTTCCCGTATGATCTTCCTTGCCTTTCCTCTACTTACTGGATAAAAACGGAGAAGTTACCATTTCCTAGGCCACAAAAGGACATGTTTTTGGCGGTATCAACGCGGTCTCATTTTTGCATGAAATTCCAATCTTTTGGACTAACATTGCAACAACACAGCACAAACCCCATTCATTAACTAGAATATCCTGAACGGATCTATAAGCAATGTGCAAGTTCTCTGCCAGCTGAAGGTTTATGCGGTTACTGATCTTCATTCTTTATGGATGTTTTGTTCAGTTTTCGATGTCGACAGCCTGCAACTACATTCGTCATCCTCGTTCTGAAGCGTTCATGGGACTCGTATAAAGTTGTTTTCTTTACAGAATCAATACCAAAACAGTTTCCCAATATTTCTAAAGTTTTTGCACCATTGAATAAATTTTTGACGCAAAATTTAATACGAACTCGCTGTTTCAAATTCAAATGTATTTTTAAAACTGTAAAAAATCGAAAACACGTGCATAGGTAGGTTCACTCAAGGCGGCATATTTATATATATAATTGGCGCATACACCCTTTTTGGGTGTTTGGCCGAGCTCCTCCTCCTATTTGTCGTGTGCGTCTTGATGTTGTTCCACAAATGGAGGGAACTACACTTTGCCATTGCCTGCCGAGGAGCCACCGCTATTAGAAAAATTTTTTTCTTAATATTGGTGTTTCACTGAGATTAGAACCAACGTTCTCGCGGTGAATTCCGAATGGCAATCACGCACCAACCTATTCGGCTACGGCGGCCCCCAAGGCGGCATAACTTTTATAAATGCCAAGCAATTTTGATAGGAATAACAAAAGAAATATAACTCAAATCAATTGACTTAGAGCTACACCTGGCGGTTTCTCCGGGAGCTTTTTTATCCGATACCACTTCAAGCAATGGCTTTGGTGGGAAAATCCATGGCGGTAATTAAATTTTGCCAATCGCACAACATAATCCTGCCACTTCACCTCCAAATTGAATTGCCTTACAGTGAGGCAATAGAGATGGAATTTTCTACACTGTAATCAATTGTATCTAGAGTTGTAGCAGACCTAAGCACGCTCTACATTTCTCCATTACTAGCTGTCAACTACATTTCGATATGCTGCCTCTTCTTGCGTCTGCGTCAATCGGGCTTGCGGCATTCGTTGTCGATTCATTTCAATCCGACTTGCTCGCTGATCGTCGGTTTGTTGGACACGACAATTTTCCACTAAATTAAAGTTACGGCTGCGTCAATTGATGTTTTATTAAATTGAACTGAAAACAATAATTAATTCCGAACATGGCACTTATTTAATTACTCATGAACAATACTTTAGAAACACAAATATATACCTCAGAGTTTAGCACTGAAAACACTAACAAAATAAATTTATATTCACCTGCGATTTTGTATTCAAACTAAAAATTCGAATCAGCCCCACGATTTCAAGTGGAACTACAAATTAAATACCTGCAATATTTGCTATCATTGCAATCATGAGTTATTTTACTATATCTACGGTTGTTTTATACCAATATTATAAAAAAGTTATGCATTACAACCATTCTAATTTAAGTTTTTAAGACGGGTGACAGCGCTGTCTTACGCACATATACATACATAGATCACACTGTCGTAATATTGTATTGAGCTACACCCTTAACTATTTTCAACATACAGATAAGCGGAAGTTGTTTACACACTAACAGAAATTAATTTATACATATATATACATATTTATGTGTATACGAGTATATACTCGAATGTATACATACTTATTTGTAGACTGGAATTTCATCCAACATTTCTATTTGAAAATTCAATTATAGAAGGCGATTCATTTGGTTGCTATTCGTTTTTTTGATAGGTGGCAACAACGCATAAAAGTATGGCATACGAGGTGTGTTCAAAAAGTATCGCGAATTTTATGTGTTTTCAAAAATTATTTATTTATTCATTAATATCTATTTTATCCCCTTCGAAGTAGCCCTCACTTGCGCCAACGTTTTTTCCAATCAAAGTACTTCAAAAAATCATTTTTTTATCTTGTTGAGCTCCTTCTTCGATGCCGTCCTTATCTCGTCAATCGTAGCGTAGCGCCGTCCTTTCATAGGCCTCTTCAGTTTCGGGAACAAGAAAAAGTCACAGGGGGCCAGATCTGGAGAATACGGTGGCTGTGGTATCATTAGAGTGCTGTTTTTGGCCAAAAAGTCGCGCACAAGCAACGACGTGTGAACGGGGGCGTTGTCGTGATGCAAGAGCTCATTTTTGTTCTTCCACAAATCAGGGCGTTACTGGCGGATTGCTTGGCGCAAATTGCAAATAATTTGCAGGTAATATTATTTATTGACAGTTTTACTCTGTGGCAAGAACTCATGATGCACAACGCCCCTGCAATCGAAGACAGCGGTAAGCAAAACTTTTACATTAGACCGAGCTTGGTACGCTTTTTTCGGTCTTGGTTCATGCGGCAGCTTCCATTGAGATGAATGAGCTTTGGTTTCCACGTCATAACCATAAACCCATGATTCATCACCAGTTATGAACCTCTGGAGCAAATTTGGGTTGTCGCGGACAGAGTCCAACATCTCATTACCAATGTTCATGCGATGCTGCTTTTGGTCGAAATTGAGCAATTGTGGTGCGAATTTCGCGACGACCCTTCTCATGCCTAAATCATTGAAAAAAATTGAATGGCACGGGCACGAACCAATCGATATGTATAGGTCCTCAGCAACTTCTCTAACGGTGATTCGACGATTGGTCAATACCATTTTCTTAACTTCAGTAATTTTTTCGTCTGTTGTTGGAATGGTCGGGCGTTCGGCACGCTTTTCGTCGTTCACATCCGCACGGCCTTCTGAGAACATTTTGTACCACCGATAAACGTTGCTTTGGTCCAAAGTAGATTCTCCGTATGACACAGTCAACATTCGGAATGCATCCGCGCACTTAATTTCGTTTTTCACACAAAATTTGATACAAGTTCTTTGATCCATCTTTTTGAATAGGTAAAAATCGAAGACGATCCGAAACACGTGCAAGCAAAGCAGCTGTCAACAATTAACTGAACATTCAAAATGGCTGAACTCGTCGGCATGAGTGAGAGACATGAGTACCGAAATTCGAATATACGTAACCTGCGAAAATTTAAAATTCACGATACTTTTTGAACACACCTCGTATATATTTTTAAATGATCCGTTTAATGTGGTTCATTGAATTACATCTCCACCATTCTCCCAAGTATTTCTTAGCAAACACTCCACAGGCAGAAAACACAAAATACAATAGAAAACGATTTAGCACATACATACCTACCACGGTTTGCTTTTTTGGTTTTAAATGGACGAAAATTGTGCCTCAAATTTTTTTGTTGATTATAATAAAGTATGAAATTTGATGAATTTTCAGCCCAAAAAAAAAGAAATTCTTAGAGCGCTTTTTGTAAAAAGTGAAAAAAACGAAAGATAATGGAATAGTATAAAATAAGCAAGTAATTAACATGAAATAAAGTAAAAATGTGTTATTGTAGATATTTTTATTATGAATTTTTACATGAACATAAAATATATTTGATATTTTATTATTTTTTACGAACTTTTGATCATAACCAATTCAAATATGATGACAATTGACTTTTTAATACCTTATAATTGTTCCAACTTGCACTAAAGTCATGATGCAAAGATTCTACAGCTTGTTCACTGTAAAACCCTAATCCGCATTTGTTTTTCAAACAAAATTGTGGCACATGATGAAACAAAGCGTGAATTTTTGGAGTTACTGAAGTACCAAGATCCAGGAAGCTTTTCTGGAATTCGTCGATATCATTTTGATACGTGTCCTTTAATACTGAAGAAAAGCAACTGTCAACAACTTTCTTTAAATTTTCAAAAGCTTTTACAAATTTAAGGCACTCCAAATTACATATAGCTCTTAGTTTATCGACACTATCCAAAAGTTTTTTGCATTGATTACCTTCAAAGGCGGGAGAACCGTAAGTTAGCGACCTTTCAACGTGACAATTTTTGGCCCACAGTAAACTTACTTCTTCAAATTTTATCATCATGTCATTGAATATAGTGTTTACTGCTCCAATCATCAAATGCAACTCGGGAGGCGGAATAATGTCTAAAATTTCTTTTCGTGAATCAAGCGATGAAAAAACTGGAGGATTAACACAATTTTTGTAATTTTTGGCTTTTTTATAGTTTTTACCTTCGTGAATCCAGCATTCATAATTTCTTACACAGTTTCCAATACTTCTAGAGTTACCACAAAGATTTAATTTACCACTCTGAGCGTCGCACCATGTGCATGGATGTGTACTAGTATGAGTCATTAATCCAGTGATGATGTTTGCTAATTTAAGATCAGTTGCAACGGTGCCGAGAAGATCATTTATGTCCAAAGCTGACCAAATGAGTTTAACATTTGTAAAATTCTCTTGAACGTTAGGTGCAGCACATAGAAGTAAAACTTTTTTGACACTAGAAGATTTAAATTTTTTCGTAGAATTTTGAATTTTCATTGTTTTTGATTCTTCTTTAATCTGTAATGAGGCACATATTTTCAAGAATCCACCTCTTCCATCGATGCCAAATTTAAAATGTAGTTCATCTGCGTTTTGCTCACGCTCTCCACATACGAAATTTATGAAACCTTTTGTATCTTTACAAATTATAACTCGCTCTGGTTCCTGAGTTACATTTTTAGCCTTCTCACGTATAAATGGAAAATCGCGTTCTTCAAAGAATGAATCTAGTTTGTGATTCTTTTCGACAATTTTGTTTCTCAAATGTGGTTCAATAATTCGATTACTGTTTGATCCTTTACGAACTGCTTTTGCTATCTTATAGATCGTATTATTGCTGCAATTTAAATCACTCTGTAATTTATATAGCTCATCATTAGAAATTTTTGAATTTTTTGTCATTTTTGGTTTAAGGGGGGACTCTACTGTAAAACTTAAAAAAAATCGATTTTTTACTTTTTGTTGAAACATACTCAGAAACAACTCCAGAATGTTCCATGAAAATCTTAAAAAGAAATCTTGAATAGTTTTCAAGTTATAAAAGTTTTAGCAAAGCAGGTATATACTGAGCGCTCGAGCGGTTTACGGTCATATGCGCTTGATCAAGAGATAAGACGTTCCCTACTCCAACCTTCTACTTGGTTACCCATGTCAGAATATCTATAGATTCTTTTGACCTTGAAAATGCTCATTGGATATTATTTCGGATAAAAGAATAAAGCATTAAGAGAGGGGAGCTAGAACAGCTACTCAACAGGTATAAGCTGTAAGTATGAAAAATTGTTTAAGCGTGTTTTTCTCGAAACCACGTTTTCAAAATTGCCCACATCACAGCTCCGTGAAAAATTAACATATCAAGCTCAAACTTTGATAGTATATTTTTAACAATATTTACTAGTTTTTAAAGCTATGGTGGGAAAAAATTTATTATTTATAACCCCTTTTTTAATAACAAAATGACAACAAAAAAATGTCGATTTTTTAAAAAACTTCAAAAATTTTACAAAAAAAATTTTTTCTTGCAAGTAATAGGCTTAACAACTAAAAATAATGATATATAATAAAAAAAATTTGGTTTTTTTCATTTCAGATTTTTTTTAAATGCGCGACAGTGTGGGCAGATTTCAAAAGGCGTTTCGGGGGAGCGGCTGTACAGCTGCCATTTTGAAATGAAAATAAATTTAAAAAATTTTTTTGTACACTCAAGACCTGTGTTTATGTAACCCTAAACTTTTTTTTACTAATTAAATTAATACAAGTATGAAAACAAAATCCATGAAAATTTGATTTTTACAGTAGAATCCCCCCTTAACATCCAAAATTAACGGCTTACCGCGAGTTTGTGACAATACAACCAGATTTTTATCTTCCGTCTTCTTTTTAGTGCTGGTATTTTTCTCATTTATAATACTCTTCAACAATGAACTAATTAACTGTTCTTTTTCTGTTACATTACAATTATTTTCAATTTTCTCTTTGACATTAGCGATTAAAATACTAGGAGTACACTTATGTCCTGATCGTAAATAACCTAGGCAGTTTTCACATTTTTTGTTATTATTTGTCGATTTTATTGTTTTAAGAGTATTATTTTTGTGAAAGTTATTAGGAATAAGTATTAAGTTCTAAATCATAAGCAAGATGTATAAAGTTTTGAAAGATGATCAGTTAAACAATCTTTTAATTATTGTTTTTCGTAGATATATATTTTCTTTTGCATATAATTGTCAATATTTTCAACAGATATTAAAATATTATTAATTATTACATGAAAAAATATAGTCAATATTTTCACAATACAATATTTTTATTTTATGTAACGTTAATTATATGGATATTTTATATTATTCGATTTTTTCGTTTTTTTCACTTTTTCAAAAAGCGCTCTAAGAATTTCTTTTTTTTTGGGCTGAAAATTCATCAAATTTCATACTTTATTATAATCAACAAAAAAATTTGAGGTACAATTTTCGTCCATTTAAAACCAAAAAAGCAAACCGTGCTACATATGTATGTTATGATGTATTTAGATTTTTTATGTAGTGTGTAAAACCACTTTACTTCATACAAAGCTGTTTAGAAAAAAAATTTAACAATCTGCATCCTTTATATTCAAACAGCCGCCAAATACTATGTAAGCACATAGACATACATACATATGAACTATGTATATACTTATAGAAAATCTTTAATTAAGTCTGCACGATTATACATACTACGTTCGTACGTATTTATTGAGACCACTTTTAATATAAACAAAATATAATAAACATTTATTTTTGTGAAATTAATCGAATTTATACAACAAATTTACAGACAAGTAAATTTTTACAATTCCTACAATAAATTCGACTCAGATTTCAATTGTGAAAAAACAAATGAGATGAACCGACGTGGAAGAGAAATTAACACAATTAAAAAATTGGCATTTAGGCGCTCACAGCCACACAGTTGACTACTGACACATAAATATTGAATGCGATGCAGTTCAATGCACGGAAAGACCTGGAAGGTAACTACGAAAATAATTAATAGAATATTCAATTTCAGAGAGACAAAGAAACAGATATTATTGCACAAAACTGATAAGGCATTCATGTATATATAAAATTTTGAGGCATTCATATAGAAACTTTTTTGAGAACCTCTGCCATTAAATTTCCCCTTAGAATGAAAAAGCGAAAAAAGGCATTTATTTTTACTATGTGGTGACTAGAAAGCTATTGCGCATTGGTTAATTCAAGCGATGTAAGAAAATGAGGGAACATGAGAATCATATTCGAATTTGAATATGCACCCTGCCTTGTCATTTCGGGATTTCCTTTTTTGCACTTTTTGTATTTTCGAATTTTAGTTACTCTGTAATGTGCAAGGCAACTTCAAATCATTCGAAATATCAAATAGGGTGTGTAGGCACTAATATAACTTACTTCTGAGTGAGTATTTGTTCTGTTGTTGCATTTCGTCTGCGTATTCCTCTACCGATTCGACAGCACTGCGATTTCAATGGTTTTATTTAGGGTGAAATGTTCTGTTTCTAGAAGTTTTTTCTGTAGCTTTTGACTATTTATAACAATAGGAATGTTGTCTCGAATTATTCTGTCAGTGTGGGCGCGGATATTTAAAGTTCGGTCCAGACCAAATTACGCCTTCCTTACTTGTTCAACATAAATTATGAAATTGCTCGTAAATAATTTATAATTTATTTAGTTTAAAAAGTGAACATTTACTTTCGAATAGCATTCGTACAGTCCGTCAAAGTACGACGATGCGAGACTTGTCGTCTCTCTTATTGGGCTTATTAGCTCCCTAGCCAGAAAATTGAATGTGGCTGCAAATAGGTACTGCAGAAGCTGCAAGGAGAAAAATGAAGAGAAGACAGTTGAGCACATTCTACGTAACTTCGCTTCGGAAAAGTATAACTACATTTGAGTACAATTTACTGCCAAATTTATCCAACTACTTACAGAACCCACAACTTTCAACTACGCTGATTGGTGTTATTGCAATTATCTGGCGAATATGCCATTGGAAAGGCGATAGGTCTCTTCGCCGCCATCTTAATCTAAAATAACCTAAGTGAATGTTGAAAGAAAGTTCAAAGTTCCAAAAAATCTGAAAATGAAATGTATTATTAATTTAGCTTTCAAATATAGATTAGAAAAATAGGGCGTATTTTATTTCAATCGTTTCTCATTTCCAGCTCGCACAAAGAATACAATAGCTTTCGAACTTACGCAATATGGGGAAATAATAAATATTCAGTGCATTTCATTAAAATGTCAAAAGAATAAATTTAATTTTCTATTTGTGTTCTTATTAAATATTTTCATAAAACAAACTGAAACCAAACTGAAGCCAAACAAATGCAGAGAAGCCAAAAATTTTGTACTGGTAGCAATTACTTTGGCACCTACAATAATCCCCTGAACTGCATGGATGGCTATGGACACTACAATTATCCAGATGGCAGCGAGTATCGAGGCTTCTTCAGGCAAGGACGATTTCATGGCATCGGACGCCTTAGGATGTCAGCTCCATATTCATTCACGTTTATTGGTCAATTCGAAAATGGAGAATTGACTGTTGTCAATGAAATGATCTACCCGGATGGCCTAATGTTCCATGCTGATTTTAAATCTGGAGAAATCGATACCACTAATTGGGAGTATCTCAGTAAATCTGACCGCCGGTACACCCGAGAGCTTTGCATGGGTATCCCAGCTGTTGTACCCCACGAGCCGATTACACGCTATAATCCACGTTCTCTAGAACCGAACACCTACGATACTGAGGAGGGAATTTTCATAGAAAAAAGCCACTTTACTACTAAAATTCCACCACCTTTTCATCACCAGCGCTTTGTCAATTGTAACAAAGAGCTCAATTGGATACGCAATTGCTGCCGTCATGCGGAAACCGATGCTATCGTTGAGCCAAATGCAGCCAAAGGTCGTGACATTATTCAAACCAATATTAAAGCTATGACACAATTGGGCGAAAATTTGCACACCTGTACATGCAATATGGCTCAGGCTGTACATCAAGTCCATATGAAAAAGTTTTGTCGGCGACTTGTACATACTAAGGACGATCCTTCATCAACTTCTCAGTATTCGAGGGATTACAAAGATGAGCAGAGTTCAATTAGTACAAGCTCTTTTAGTGACAATCCGGTGCAATTGAATTTGATAGCAGAGTGCCGCAACGAAATAGATCAACTGGCTCTAAAGGAAAATGACCTTACAGCCGATTATTACGAATAGTAGGAAATTTTTTATTTACATAAAAAAGAATTAGGCTATATTTAGATAAATGCTTTACCACAGAATAGGAACTTTACACAGACCATACTGTACCATGAAAATTAATACAATAGTATATAGTTCTTTACATGGGCTTATGATTTATTAAAAATATCAAATAAGATTTTTAGCTGGTTACTATTTTGTGAAACAACAAAATTTTTATTGAAGTGCATATATGTATGTATAAACTTCTTATTCACGTAAATCATTTTTTGAGCTAAATACATCGCTAGTTCTTCAAATTTTACAGCAAATGAATTGGAATGAATGTTTGAATTTGTTTGGACTTATTACATCATCAGTGAGTATTTTGGACTTAACAAAGATGATTTTATTACTTTTATATAGCGTTCATGCCTTTGGTATGGTCACATGAAACGTTTGAAAAGAGTCTTCTTAGCAGAAATACACTCAGAATTTTGCCCTCCGCCGCTTTTAAGGTAAAATATTTTGCATCATTGGGCATTTCATGTCCGCAGGGGGTTTCGAACCCGGGCTCTATCGAATGGTAGTCATGCACAAATCGTATTTATATTATAAATATGACGAGCGACCCTCAGCTCCAAATTTCAAATTGCAGTCGGGAAATTTCCGTCCTTTTATGAGTCTTTTCCATTTTGAGGAAACAAGAAAAAATCGCAAAGGACCAAGTTCAGTGACCATACCGTCCGCCAGGCCAGGCGTAGTAATCGAGCAAGGTGGGCGGAAAAAAGGACCTCGATTTTATCGTCACATCAACAGTTTCTTCGCGGACGAATCTAAAATGGCTGAAGGAATGGGTGCCGCTATTTGGAACTTGAGCTTCAACAATCATACAAGCTATCAGATCACTGAAATATGGTCCATGTTAAGCTCTTAGCTGCAAACAAGACAGTGCACTTCGCAACTGCGCCGAACATTCAACTCTCTAGATAATTGAATTATACTCATGGACAGCCAGACAGAGCCAAAAATGATAGACTTTGCGCTAACAGACGTGTGAGTATCTACTGGACTGGTTAGCGAGACACAAAGGCATAGAAAGAAATACATAGGCCGAAGTGCTGAACAAAGCAGGTCTATCATCGATCAATTCATCACACATCTACCTATCCCTCAACCATCTTGTAGTGGCTAGGCGTAGCAATTTTGCAATAATGTCGATACTTTACCTTCTGCGATGCATTGACGCAAAAAACCAAGCTCATACTAATGGATATAGCACCACTTAGTTAAGTCCGGCGGTTTCACTAGCTAAAAGCACGCTAAAAACCGAGCCAAACGTAGAGCTGATATCGATCAGTGCTGATCACAGAGTATTCTAAGCAATGAAATCGTCAAATGAATAATATTTTGCATCGAGCACTGTATTTAATGGTTCTTTTTGGTTTTGTATGAATAAAGAGTTCATAAAGCATCCAAAAATTTCATTTCCAACTAATTTCCAAAGGCTTTCAACTAAAACTTGACTATAGAAGGGCGAGAAAAAGCTGCACTAATGAAAATATCAATACTCATTATTCTACTTAAAATAACTAAAAGCCGCCTATTATATGTACAAAGTGACTAATAACATATCGCACCCTAAATACAAAAGGGTCACAACTTAAAATGTACCTTCCGCTCAAATATGAACGAGACGTTATCAATAAAACGGTCCGCGGATGACATATGGCAAAAATACATTTTTTGTTTTTTGGTAGGACTGTTATAAGCTTACATGGCAAATTTCAGCGTGATATGTCACATAGTTTGTTTTCTGTGCTACTGTAAACAAGTCAAGCTCGAGTGTGGAAAATTTTGAGTTGTGACCCTTTTGTATTTAGGGTGCGATATGTCGTTTCAACACGAGTCAACAATGAAAAACAGTTCCGATCTCTCGCATTGATCAGCTTTACTCCGAGTTCGCGTTTCCGCTGCTGTTCTGCAAGTGCTCTCAGTCAAGTCGTACGAATAGATACAAGCGCTGATGGAGTAGGAAACGGAGAGCCTATTTTGCATTGCAAAAACCAAGTGGAAAAATACTTTACTACAGTTTGTGTGTGTGTTAGCTTACTTTGTTGATTTTTTCTAAGCACACTTATCCGGTTCTACACCAATCAAGGTGAAGACCAATGATAATAAAGGTAAACCAGTTTTGTAGACCGCAATGTAGCTGTATTTGTTCCTGGTTCTCTTACTCTCATTTAAGGATATTGCTAACCAGTGGATCAGCATTCAACTAAATCGCCCAGAGCAGTGAATGGCGAGTCTTCGCCTATATACTATCTCTTAGCAAAACCAGCGGCTAGTTGTGGTTTATGTGATTTGAGTGTTAATCAGCATATAGTGTTTATATATACACATATACATATGTGTATGTGATGTGGAAAAGGGTGTGATTTGTAAATTGTCTAGTCTTCAGAGAATGAGCACCGCCTCCAGCACAGTTTTGTTGAAATCTGTTCGTACTTATTTAAATTCAATTAATTTTAAGAATTATTCAAAGATGATAAAATTACAATTTCCTCAAATCAATCACACCGTTACACCTAACAAATGTAAACCGATTTAAATTAATTATCTCCTTAAGCTGTTCCGACTGAGATCAAATTAATAACGAGGTGTATAATTAATTTTAATTGTTTTCCGGTAGCGAAGCTTATCATTAACTGCATACACATATATGCATGCATATGTGCATACATTTATAAAAAATATCACCTACGGATATAAAATTTGACGCATTAATGTTTATTAAACTGAATTAAAATACTTGAAAGAAATACAGCGTTTACATCTTCAATTGACACTTTAACAATTGGAGATTAATTAATCAAAATCAATCTTTCTTTCGGTCGCAATCGATGCTCGTGCTGACATAATTTATCAAAAACCATTTGGCATAAATTTGTACGCAACACCTCATAGGATAACAATGCTTTATCTGTACATGCATACACTTACATACTAACTTATTATACACACTTACATATTTATCGAGCGGCATCCAGCAGGGACATTGCACTGCGTAGGCACATGTTATTCACCCAAAGCGAGAACGAAAATAAAATGATAAATGAAAACAAATGTAAGAATGCGAATACTCTATAAAATACAGGTTTTGAGATGCATGCGATCGATATTAAATTCTAATTATGCCTGCTTAAGTAAAGATTCAGAATAAAAGCTTACGCATTGTGAATAGAATTATTGTTTTACAAAGTTTTTACAAAAAAATTAACAATAGAATTGCAGAGCTCGTGCCCGGATATTCTGGGTCATAGCCTTTTTTGTACGTACAAATAAATATTTAAATAGGTTATTGCACGCTGCTGACCTGTAAAATATGGCTTTGAAAGAAAATTTTTACAGAATTACATCATTTCAGAATGAAACGCTCGTACCCTTAAATGTAAATACGCAGTAATTAATTTAAATAAGTGTGGATGGAGTTTAGTTAAAGTAATTAAATAAGAGCTTGCCAACTGTTGCATAGAAAAGTGTCGGATTAAATTTGGGAATATTATGTAGGTCTAAAAGGGCTCTAGAAAAATTTGTCGTAGAACAATTGAATACGGTGTAAGTTCGATGGAGCTATTCGTAAGAATAATAACAAAAGATCAAGCACGAAAAGCAAACCTGTGTAATAGTGGTTTTAAGGCCAAAAGCTGACAACGGTATGTCTGAGATGGTAGGAGTTCGCTAAAGTTTAGTTAGTTAAGTTGATTATGTTTACAAATGTGTACATTTCATTCAATATAGCTTATATGCAAGGAAAATGGCATATGGCCTCAAAATAAAGTAGGTATGCATACCATAGTCAAGGCTGACCCTTCAAGCGTAATTTATAACAACGTCAGTGTATACGCGCCCGAAGTGCCGAGCTGTTGAAAACATTGCATTAGATTTGGAGATAATATAATTAATATGCGGGGACAAACTGAGTTTCCTGTCAAAGTATGCGAACAGCCCTGACTTCGGTAGCAAATTTGAGGGAAACACTAGAGATAAGGTTAAGTTAGGCTAACCTGCTAGGCATTAAGCCACGCATAGACCTTTTGGTCCCTAGCGATACCAGAAGGAGACCGACCTCTATGAATTCTGAAAGTAGACATCATGTAAAATGTCAACGCTTTTCGCGAATCTAAGCAGAGCTGGGAGATCCGCTTTTGAGAGGTCCTCCAGACCCTCATACAGTGGGGCTCCCAGGACAAACGTACAGAAAGTGTCCTTACGTTTCTTCAACATCCTATCTGCATTTGTCCATTTTAACAATCCCTATTTTGCACGCATGTGCAGCCCGATTATGGTCTGTTGGCATACCTATAATAGTTCTGTAGTAAGTATGAATTGAGATAGTTTTTTGTCGTTAGTTCTATAGTACATAACTTTTTCTCTTTTGCATGTGGTCAAATTAGTCCACCTAGCTTCCACTATTTTTTTCATGTAGTCGTCCATTGTATATTGTATTTAGCGGTTTTGGTATGTCGCTCTCTTGTTCAAATGGTAGTCTAACAGCACTTTTTGCCATCTCATCTACCATTTCGTTCTCCATTTGTGACCAGGTACCAGGTAGATATGCAGCCTGCTGTTTGCAGCTACCTTTCTATGGCCTCCCTACTCCGTTGAACAGTTTTGGACTTAATACAATATGAGCTTATTGCATTTATTGCTGCTTGACTGTCCACGAATATATTAATTATTGAGTTCTTTATTGTGCTTGTGTAGGCTAGCTGCGCGGCTTTCCACATAGCAAAAACTTCCGCTTGGAAAATACCGCTGTGGTCGGCTGCCTTATCCCCAGTTTTGAGCAGTAAATGCCCGCTCCCACTCCGTCTAAAGTTTTAGAGCCGTCTGTATAGATATGAAAAGTCCTATAGCCAGGCTCATGCCTTTGTGCCATCCCTCCACTTCAATTATTGAAAACTTCTCTCCCAATTAGTCTGTGCAAAAATAACTTCAAAAACTACATGTGTTGTTAGCCCGCTGTTCTTTAGGCTAACTGCAGCTGGACGCACCTTGTGTGGTTATTGTAACTAGGACATTTACGTCATGAGACTGTCAAATGCTTAACTTTATTATGACGGGAACTTAAAAAAAAGTTAAATCTTAGACTTTACTTAGGCTATAACTTCAAAATATATTTTTTTAAAACTGAAAATTATTATTTTGTGTAGCATTGAATTTACATAGGTATCTTGCAAACTTCCAACAAAAATTTTCCAACATGGAATACTTTAAGATTATGATTACTATAATTGTAATTAAAATTTTGACATAATTTAACTACTGTCAATATATTGTCAATACAGGGAGTTCAGTATATTATATAAAGTTAAAAATAATATTTTAAACACTATTTCACCTCAAAAAACATGTCACCCTAAGAATGTTTTAGAATCTGTACTTATGACTAGCAGAAAATTCATGAATTTATAAACCGGCACAAATTTTTTAGCGTGTTTGTCATAAATGTCCTGTTTTGTAGTAGATTTGACACGATAGCAGTTTTTCTCAGTTAAGCGTAAACACACTCTATAAACTGTTTGGGACTGTTTCAATTGCCTAAGGAAGACCCCTTTGTTCATCTAGCGATTTGGTTTAATTCATTGTATTCGAAATGAGTATTAACATCAATCCTTTTACGTCATTTCCGCGTGTAAATACTTATTTCTCATATCAAAATGAAATTGTTTACGGCCTACGCACACAGCTATTGAATCATTTAAATTCTAAGAATTGTTTGTAAGAGTTAATTCATTGTCCCCTTATTGACCACGTGAATCTGTTCATAGTCCATTTGTAAAATATTTTATTCGAATAAATATTGAAATACTTAACCGCAACAGACGCGACATTTCGCATTGAATGTTGGCTTTTTGCGCTTCCAGTTGCCTGTCGCCAGTGGCAGGTACATTCGAATCTTGCAATAAAATAAATTCTCAAAATGTATTTATACTTTTTTTATATAGGTACCTATGAATAAAATGAAGCTGCTGTAACACAGCCAAAATGATGAGTAACTCACACTTAAGTATTGTCTGATATAAATTACTTAAAATAATTAAACTAAACCAGTTATAATGCTTACCTGGCGGGACAAAATCGTAAGTGGTTATTTTTAAGAAAGGTGAAAAGGGGAGTTAAAGGAATAAATGAGGGAGTAAATCCAAGAGAGGCAAAGGGCGAATCAGCAGGAAATAGCAAATGTAACAGAAATAGAAGTAAAAGAAACGGAATTAATCTTAACTTAAACTTGTTTTAACATGATTGCGGAGCAAATGTTTTAATAAAACTTATCAATTTTTAACGCGTGCATGTAACCTTATACACTTAAAAAATGTTGAGAAGCAAATAAGAAGTACGTTGGAGAACTTTAAGTTACTATGCTTTTTGAAAGGTTATTATTATTCCCAGTTAGGGGAACAGTATTTTATGAATGTGGTTACAAGTATAAATACCAGAACAACTTCATTTCTATATCCTACTGTTTTTAAGTCATTCTCTCCGCAGCTGTAACCATTACTCCTATAGAACAAGAACTATGAAGGGTTGAAAGCATTACTCCCTTACTTGTTCATCCAACGTAGAGCAAAGGGACTCTCACACATCGGTGCTTGTGCGCAACTTTTTGGCCAAAAACAACACAATAATGATGCCACAGCCACCGATCCCCAGATCTGGCCCCCTGTGACTTTTTCTTGTTCCCGAAACTGAAGAGACCCATGAAAGGACGACGCTACGCTACGATTGACGAGATAAAGACGGCATCGAAGGAGGAGCTGAACAAGTTAAAAAAAATGATTTTTTGAAGTGCTTTGATTGGAAAAAACGTTGGCACAAGTGCATAATATCTCATGGCGATTACTTTGAAGGGGAAAAAATAGATATTAATGAATAAATAAATAATTTTTGAATAAACACAAAATGTGCGATACTTTTTGAACACACCAGCTTAGTTTTGTTAAATGTGAATTTTTATCTTTGTTAATTCCATTTCTATAAGGAGTGCTTTTCTGATAGAGCAATAATGGCAATGTGAGAAGTCGCCCTCTAAAAGAAAGTCAGGTGGAAATTATTTTATCTGATCTTGATAGCCATGATAGTGTCAATATGTGATGTGCACTTTCTTTTGACGTTGGTTGTATGTGCAAAAAAAGTACACGAACTACACACCCGGTAGAATTTCACAACGTCACTTTTTTAGATCTGCATAAGTTCGGAGCGCACCATCTACTGGGGACTTACTGCATGAATTCGAAGAGTAAAATCGGCTTTGCTAAACTACTGCTAACGGTATATTTCCAGATGTCAGAAATAAACAAATTAGAACCGACCTAATATTTTGTCGGATGACTCACACCGCAGTATGTCTTCTGAAGGTTAATTGTATAGGAAATTTCATCCATTTTACTAATATTTCATTTTGTTTGATTTAAGGCACTCTGAAGGCACAATGCAATGGTGCATAAATTATTGAGAATAGATTATTTTTATACAAAAAATGGCATGCACCGGATTATACTGATCCACATGGTTGGCCATCTGTGTGGCAAGATTTTGTAAGCTAATTCTTATTTTACTACATACATGAGGCCGTCGTAGGCGAAAGATTGGTGCGTGAGAATGGTGGTCAGTGCACGGGCTCGAATCTCCGTGCATAACACACCAAATGACGGAAAAAGGTTTTTTATAACCGCGGTCGCGCTTCGGCAAGCCTTCGTGTATTTCCGCCATGAAAAAGCTCTTCATAAAAACATCATCTGCCGCTCGTGGTCGGCTTTAAACTTTTGGTCACAACATTTAGAGGGAGGAACTCGGCCAAGCACTTAGAAAGAGTGTAAGCGCCAATTGTATATTTTTTCTCTTTAGTTCTTTGCAAGGATCAGAGTAATACGGAGGAGGTAGGACTAAATTAAGATTAAAGTAATTAAAAAACGCTAAAAATAAAAGTTATGGTTTAAAACCCATTTCTTGAATTAGCTTACTAAAAAATTGTCGTTCGAAAGGAATTAAAATGTTCATGTTTCCCTCAATTATGCGCAGATTAAGATATGTAGTGATTTCTTATTTAGAATATACTTATCCTACCAATCACGTGAGAGTAATTATTTTTACAGAAACGGACCCGCCTTGCTATGCTGGAGTTCAGATACTCCCAAAATGGTATTTATGTTCTGGTTTGCTGCCCATCCGAAATATACCTATGAGTATGAACAGTGACTTTCACAGTAATAGCCCAGTTTTGAATATTTATCTCTTTTTTTATTTATTTAAATTTTTTACTTTTTACAAACATATAATTCATACTACAACAAAAACCATGTAACTCCAAGTTTCATTGATTAATTTTTAAAAAGTTCTGGGTATGCAGTTTTATAGTCCATTAATTTTGGTATAAGTAATATTGTGCAAGTTTGAATGGTCTAACAGGGTTTCGTAACATGGTCGAAGGGTTTTTTTTTGTTTTTGTTAATGGTGATGTGCATTTCCCATTTCAAAAAAAAGTTTAGCATTCTTTATTTGAACAAAAAGTTTGAAATTTTAAGTTGAATTTTTAAAATTTTGTAGATAGTTTGAAATATTAAGTTATGTGATTTTTGTTGCAATGTAAAATATATTTTTCAAAGAAATAAAAATTGTGATAAAAAAATAAATAGTCAAAATTTGCCAATATGCCACTCTGATATTGTTTTCATGGGCCCTGCACATAAGCCGCATGAGAAGAATAATTATTGAAGCGAGCCAATATGTACTAATTCCAGTCTGTCAATCAATAGTAATCTAACTTGAAATGAAAAGTTCCCCAAGCCCATTCCCATCATTCCATTTTCGAAAGAAACTGGACGGTACATTATTGGTAGAAAACTGGCATCCATAATAGTATTTTCTTAAAATACTGTCTAGCAATGCATTGCCTCGTCAAACTCACTTTTGTGTTGTGGTATTATAACTTTTGTCGGGGATAGAACATTGCGAACTTAAGGTATATATTTAATGAATTGCATTTAAACCTGTTTGCGGGCGAACTTTAGTATGGATACGGGCGGCTGGAATTTATCGTGGCGTACAGGGCATAGGTATTGCTTACAGGCTCACATAAATATACAAGGAGAGCCATCAAATGTTTGAAACTTGAAATAGTTTTCAGAAAGAAACGAATAAATTTTTTTTAATGTGGTTTTTTTTTATTTTAAAGTGCATTCCCTACTTTTAATTATGGAACACTATTTCATTCAAATTACTTATGAAAAACTCAATTTTTCAACACAGTAAAGATGTGCATGAAATGGTCAACTACTGCGAACGATGACAAGTTGATGTGTTTGATTGTTCTCGCACACTTTCCGCAACAGCGGTAAATTTTCTGGCTGCGCGCTCTGTACTCACACACTCGTACACGTGTTGTTGTATCCAATAGAGATTGTATCCAAGCCAAGAGAGACAATTTTATGAATTCATTTTTGTCCCTTAGTCATTTTACTTGTTGCTTCTTGGAATATTTTGCTCTATTCCTCAGTTCAGACGGTTTTAAGATGAGAAATTGTTGTTACTTTCCTGAGTTTTAAAGATGATCCTATAAATGCTCTGTAACATTTATGTCAGATAACCACGCACGCTTCACTTTATAAGTGGTAATCAATTGAAAGGTATCGGATTTTAAGTTGGAATAACACAACGAAAATTCAAATTTATTGGACATTATTACTTTTGTGTATAACCATTCGTGACTTGTATTTTTATTTATTTAAAGATAATCCCATTCAAATGTTTGCCGTAACTGTCCGTAATTCGGCCATCCGTAAACACCAATTTCAAATGACTCGCTGCAGGACTTCGGTCGGTATCTCGTGAATAACTTTAGTAATGTTGGCTTCCAATACTTCAATCAACGCTAGTTTATCCACAACGCATTTAGACTTTACTAATGCTTCACGGCCATTTGATTTTGATCCTCATTCATTTTTGAGCCAATAGGCCTGCACATCCTTTGATATGGTTTTCCGGAACGTCCTGTGTGAGGTTCATTTTCATAACTATCGATAATATTAAAATTCCTAACAAAAGTTTGTAGCATAGCTTTTGAAAAATTTATTTAAAGATTTCTGCTTTGAAATAATAATAATTGGCAATACTGAATTCGAATCAAGAGAGAAGAAACTTTTCATTGGAAATATAACGGTATCACCTAATTGTATAGTTACCCTATGTATGTATACTTTTGTGAGTTTACTAATATTAATAATCGTTTAAAAAAAAAAAACAAAAAAAAAAACAATTGGCGCGTACACTTCTGTTTGGCCGAGCTCCTCCTCCTATTTGAGGTGTGCGTCTTGATGTTGTTCCACAAATGGAGGGACCTACAGTTTCAAGCCGGCTCCGAACGGCAGATATTTTTATTAGGAGATTTTTCATGGCAGAAATACACTCGGAGGTTTGCCATTGCCTGCCGAGGGGCGACCGCTATTAGAAAAATGTTTTTATTTATTTTGCTTTCACCGAGATTCGAACCAACGACCTCTCTGTGAATTCCGAATAGTAATCACGCACCAACCCATTCGGCTACGGCGGCCTTAATAATCGTTTAGTTTACTCTTAATAATGGTAACAAGCGTTATTGAACATGGAAAATATGCTTCCTATTGCACTTATAAAAAAACTACCAAAAAGTCGTCTTCAAGTATTTATTTATAGAAATGAAAAAAATTTGTTCCGTATGTGTATTTTCGTTCTCTGTTCTAAAGAATTTACAGATTTCACACGAATTAACTCTCAGCATACTCAAGAGTTAGCTCAGCCTGATACATTCAGTCCGAATTCTTGTCATACTTTATAGTTTGTTTTTGGAGAAGCTCACGCATTCAGGGTTGCAAACTCCCAAAAGAACCCTGGAGTGATTCGAACCTAGTAGATCCTCCCAGTATAGTTCTCTAAAAGCTTCGTCTTCTTTTTTTCAGTGCGAGCAGGGCCCCCGCCGAACTCCAAAAGGGCTATGAACTAAAAAAAGCAAGCATCAGAGACCATAGTTGATGCTTCCTTCTTGACGAGTTTGTCAGTATTACCAAATATTTCAATGCCAATGTGTAAATTATGCACAAATATATTTTCATGAAAAAAAGATTTAATTTTAAAAAGAAAAATTGGTACATAAAACGAAGTCGTTAAATTGAGTTTGAAAGTGAAATGAAGCTTTTAAACTGATTTTCAATTCGGAGCCATAAAAGTGGTAACCGAAGGTGTTTTGTTGAAGTTTAAATGGGGCCATAAAATATGCTTTAAAATGCGCACTAAGTTGAGTTAACAAAAATTCAATATATGCATTTCCAAAAATACAATTTTGCGTTGTACTTAAAAAAATAATATTATGGTACATGTAACCGAAAATCCACGAGTGCGAAACGTAAGCTAAAAGCCTTTAGGGCGGCAACGCAGTTAAAAATTTTAAGTTGTAAAACTCATCGTAAGACACACATAATTAAGCTACTGAATTTCGATCTCAGCATCACTGACATGGGCACTGAATTGCCAAAATGCACCATGGCCTTGAACAACGGTTGCCTACAGAACGCATCAGTGGTGGTCACTGAGGCAGCGATAAACACGCCAAAGTGCATTGCACTGTTTGCAGCGTTCGCGATAATGCCAACATAAGCTATCAAAATAAACAGCTACATATGTACATACATAAGCATGATTCATAAAACACAAACAAGAACGAATGCAACAGCAATAAGAAGAAATTGAAAAACGAACCACGACACTCACAGCCGGCGCAGTTAATCCGACACGCGGTCATAAAATCCGCTACTAAGACGACTGTGCGATTAAATGTTAATTAAATTAAAGTAAACTTAGCAAAGGCCGCTAATACAACAAAAAATGCGAATAAAATTATTTCCACAATAAATGACTCCAAACGAAATTCCACTAAAACCGGCATTGCACATTTTGCATTTTGCTTACTGCCCACCGCCGATAAGTGATGACTACCGGCAGACAGCAGCAGCGGCAGCAGCAGCTGGCAGCACCATGAAACGAGTACATCACAGTTTGACACTGACCTTGAATTCGGTTTCTTATCCGTTTGAGCTGCAATTACGCTGCGATTGAATCAGTCCGAAACGGAAACTTAGCAGCAGCCGCAATCGACGGCGCAGGCGAGATTTATGCGTACTTTCACCCAAAGCGGTGGGTGATATGCATTCGTACCCATTGTAACGCTTGCGTATCGACTAACTTGAAATTTCCCACACACTCGCCCGTGCTGATACTTTTAATCCGTATTAATATGTATGTGTGTATATGTGAGGACGGGTGTATTTTCGCGACGCCCTAAAACAATTGGGTGCAAATGATTCGCAAAGGTTTTTTCGGCATTTGCGATATTTTATCTGATTTTAATTGTTTTTTCATGTAGATAAATTTTGTTAAATATTAAAAAATTTAAATATGTAAATATGCATTACATTTAGAGGGCAATGATATTGGAAAAATTAAACGACCTGCATGAAATTCCATTTTCAGAGGATTGTGGTTAGTGATTTGAATGAATCATTAAGAAATTTCTGTAACTCCCAAAATAAATTTTATATCACCTATTAGTTTAGTCATCAGGCACAAGCTGTTGATTTCTTAGTCAAAAAGGGTAAATGCTCCAAATAACATTTAACTTAATTAATAGCGTATGAAATACAGTACTTACAGTGCTTAACCCTGTGGAACTATGAGTCCGTGCTAGCAGAATAAGACTTGAATGAGTCCACTGTTTAAAAATTCACTAAAGGGCATAAATACGTATGTACAAGTACAAGAGCATTTAATAATATAGTCCATGGGCAAATTCCTGAGCCAGTTGAAAATACCGTACTCTAATTTTCACACATTGAAAAAAAAACTTACAAGGGTCAAGACAAATTCAGAAAGGAATTATGCAAACTTAATATTCACAGGTGAATCTTCCTTTTGAGCGAATAGTTGTATGTGTCGGACCTGGTGTACTGATGATAATAGACAATGTTAACGAGCTGTTAAACATTTAGTGAAGCGGCAAAGTGAGACACTCAGCTTGCAGATGGAATCTCACTTTCCTGGTAATCAGATAAGCGGCAACAGTTCTTATTGATAGAGGTGGTTGTCAGAGCTGTTACACCTTCTCGGCATAACTGGTTCGTTGCCAGATCTGTGGTAAATGAGGCCGCCATTAGATTTGCCATCAAATCTTTTGGCGGCTACAAGCCGCCTGGACCAGATGGCATATATCCTGCCATGCTGAAGAAAGGCGCAGAGTCCGTGACAGCAGCCCTGAAGAAAATCTTCCCGGCATGCCTGACACTGGCCTACATAGCACGCTCTTGAAGGATGGTGAGGGTCGCTTTCATCCCAAAGGTTGGATGAGATGACTACACCAGCCCCAAAAGCTTTAGACCCATCAGCATGACTTCTTTCATGCTGAAAAGTCTCGAACGACTGGTGGAATTGCGCATACGTCAGAAGTCGCTGAAGGCTCACCCTCTGTCTCCATTTCAGCATGCCTATCAAAGTGGAAAATCTTGCGAGTCGGCACTGCAAAACTTTGTTGCTAGGGTAGAGCTGGCCATCGACAGGAGCGACCATGGGCATCTTTTTAGACCGGGTGCTAGTAAATTGGAGTCGTTCGATGCTGGCCCAAAGAATCGTCTCGGTGCGAGCAGAGGAAGATCTGCTGGTGTCATCCGGGGTTAATAGAGGCTGCTCCCAAGGCGGTGTGCTGTCTCCATAGCTCTGGTGCATGGTAATCGATTCTCTACTCACCACCTTAAACGATTCGGGAGTCTACGCACAAGCATATGCGGACAATGTTGCTTGTTTGGTAACAGGCCATTCGCTTATGAACATCTGCAGGAAAGTGCAGAAAACTCTGGATCTGATTAACACTTGGTGCTGTGCGAATGGGCTATCGGCAAATCCCGCCAAGACTGGTATTGCCCTCTTAGCCCTCGATAGTAAACTCCTATGGAAATCACACGTTGAAACAAAGACATCCAGAGCACTGACTTGCTGGCAAGGAGTCTTTGGGAAAACGTGGGGTCTTTCTCCTAGCAAGATCCTATTGATCTACACGGCTAGGATAAGACCTATTATCACCTATGCATCAGTGGTCTGGTTGAGTAGACTCTCTCTAGTGGGAGTCAGGAGGACCTTATCGAGACTACAACGCCCTGTGGCCATCTGTTACACTGGAGCTTTTCCGACTACTTCAGGCCCGGCATTAGATGCTCTGATTGGCTTACCACCATTTGATGCTTTCCTCCAAGTAGAGGCCTTGAAGGCCATCTGCAGGCTGAAACACAATGGGAACTGGTACGGCCCCTGTCCGGCATTGGAAAACAGAGAAAGCATGGACGTCGATCCAACGATTCTCTCCATGAGATCAAGAGTCGTACTTGAAAAGAGATACAGTGTAGTGCTGCCAGAGGCTCAGTTGTGGTCAAACTCAGAAAATGAGCCCGGCAAACACTGTATTCGCATTTCTACAGATGGCTCCAGGACCGAGCATGGCTCCGACTCTGGGGTCTACGTGGAATCCAGCGGGACAAAACTGCACTTTGCTCTTGGAATGCATGAATCTGTGTTTCAAGCGGAGGTGTATGCAGTTCAAGAAGCGATGAACTTTGTTGTGGAAAACCGATAGAGAGGCAGATCCATATGTATCTGCAGCGACAGCCAAGCTGCGCTTATGGTCTTAGACAGCCCCCAACCACATCAGGGGTAGTCAAGTCCTGTAAATCCAGGCTGAACCATGTCGGTACACATAATAGCCTGATGCTAACATGGGTCCCGGGACACGTGGGTATCGCGGGTAACGAGACCTCTGACTCTTTAGTTAAGATGGGCTCTGAGGCCAACTTTTTTGGCCCAGAGCCCGCTTTGCCACTCCCTTCTGCGACCATCACAGCCACGGTTAGCAAATGGGTAACTACCACCCACAAGCACGCTTGACAGGCTGAGAGAGGCTGCAGATGAACTAAACTGATGTTACCTGTCATGTCCGATGGACTGTCGCAAACCCTTCTGTCATTAAGCAGA
This sequence comes from Anastrepha fraterculus, assembly GCA_037575425.1. Lineage (NCBI taxonomy): Eukaryota > Metazoa > Arthropoda > Insecta > Diptera > Tephritidae > Anastrepha > Anastrepha fraterculus. The sequence continues at coordinate 198,258 of JAYXIM010048829.1, forward strand.
GGGGACTGGTTGGACTGATGACGGGTTGAGCATCTCAGACAGTGTACTCTGCCCAGCTTGTGAAGAGGAGGATGAGACGGCGGACCACTTCCTGTGCGTCTGCCCCGCCTTCGCTCGAATTAGGTTTGAGGTCTTTGGCACTGATGTGTTAAGAAGGGACCATCTTGGCTCCTTGGCACCACAAGATCTAGTCAGATTTCTTCGAAGATCGGGTAGATTTAAAGAAAATTACAAGGGAATCCAAATGTAGTACAGTGGGCTTAATTAATGTCTGAATGCGGAACTTGCTAGCTGTCCCGGCGAAGAAAAAAATATATAATATATAGGTGTATAAATCTTTCTTTAAAATTAAATGGCGGCTCCTTTTAGAACTGTTACTGGATATATGTGTTCTACTTATACATATTTGTTTACAATTTTACAATATATGTACCTATGCATATTATATTTTATAAATAACTCGCATATACTTTTATGAAAGTAGCAAAATTGAGTTCTCGTGCCTTAAAACAATATTCGTTTGGTTTTCTTTTTGTTTATCAACCTACATTTTTGGTGCTGTATAGATTAATCGAGTATGTATATATGTTTTCCACTCCATTTCACATGATACATAATTATTAAAAAACTCCGAATGAATCATAATTGAAATAAATTCTTCTTTCTTCTTAATTGGCGCGATAACCGCTTACGCGATTTTGGCCGAGATTAACAAAGCGCGCCAGTCGTTTCTTTCTCGTGCTAACCGGCGCCAATTGGACACACCAAGTGAAGCCAAGTCCTTCTCCACCTGATCTTTCCAACGCAGAGGAGGCCTTCCTCTTCCTCTGCTACCACCAGCTGGTACCGCATCGAATACTTTCAAAGCCGGAGCGTTTGTATCCATTCGGACGACATGACCCAGCCAACGAAGCCGCTGGATCTTTATTCGCTGCGCTATGCCTATGTCGTCGTAAAGCTCATACAGCTCATCGTTCCATCGTCTGCGATATTCGCCGTTGCCAACGTGCAAAGGTCCAAAAATCTTACGCAGAATCTTTCTCTCGAACACTCCAAGCGTCGCTTCATCGGATGTTGTCATCGTCCAAGCTTCTGCGCCATACGTTAGGACGGGCATGATGAGAGTCTTGTAGAGTGTTAATTTTGTTCGTCGAGAGAGGACTTTACTGCTCAATTGCCTACTTAGTCCAAAGTAGCACTTGTTGGCAAGAGAGATTCTACGTTGGATTTCAAGGCTGACATTGTTATCGGTGTTAATGCTGGTTCCTAAATACACGAAGTCTTTTACAACCTCGAAATTATAACTGTCAACAGTGACGTGGGTGCCGATACGCGAGTGCGCCGACTGTTTGTTTGAAGACAGGAGGTACTTCGTTTTGTCCTCGTTCACCACCAAACCCATTCGCTTTGCCTCTTTATCCAGTTTGGAGAAGGCAGAACTAACAGCGCGGTTGTTAAGGCCGATGATGTCAATATCATCGGCATACGCCAGCAATTGTACGCTCTTATAAAAAATTGTGCCTGAGCGATTAAGTTCTGCGGCTCGTACGATGCTCTCCAACATCAGGTTAAAGAAGTCACACGACAGCGAGTCACCCTGTCTGAAACCTCGTTTGGTATCAAACGGCTCGGAGAGGTCCTTCCCAATTCTGACGGCGCTGCTGGTGTTCAGCAACGTCATCTTACATAGCCGTATTAGTTTTGCGGGGATACCAAATTCAGACATAGCGGCATACAGGTAACTCCTTTCCGTACTGTCGAATGCAGCTTTGAAGTCGACGAAAAGATGGTGTGTGTCGATTCTCCTTTCATGGGTCTTTTCCAAGATTTGGCGTATTGTGAATATTTGGTCGATGGTAGACTTTCCAGGTCTGAAGCCACACTGATAAGGTCCAATCAGTTGGTTGACGGTGGGCTTCAGCCTTTCACACAATACGCTCGCTAGAACCTTATAGGCGATATTTAGAAGACTAATCCCGCGGTAATTGGCACAAATTGCAGGATCGCCCTTCTTATGGATTGGGCAGAGCACACTTAAATTCCAATCGGCAGGCATGCTTTCATCCGACCATATTCTGCATAGGAGCTGATGCATGCACCTTACCAGCTCCTCGCCGCCATGTTTGAATAGCTCAGCCGGCAGTCCGTCGGCGCCCGCGGCTTTGTTGTTCTTTAGCCGTGATATTGCTATTCTCACCTCGTCATGGTCGGGTAACGGAACGACAATTCCGTCGTCAACGATTGGGGTATCGGGATCTTCACATTCTCTATGACATGCGCAGCTGTCACCGTTTAACAGGTTCGAGAAGTGTTCCCTCCATAATTTAAGATTGCTCTGTACGTCAGTCACCAGATCGCCGTCTTTGTTCTTACAGGACAACGCCCCGGTCTTAAAACCTTCTGTAAGCCGCCGAACTTTCTGGTAGAATTTTCGGGCGTTGTTCCTGGTGGCCAGCATCTCAAGCTCCTCGCACTCACGTATTTCGGCCTCTCGTTTCTTCTGTCGGATAATACGTCTCTCTTCCTTTTTTAGCTCTCTGTAGCGATCCCACATGGCTCGCGTTGCGCCCGATCGCAGCGTGGCTCTATAGGCGGCATCTTTTCTTTCGGCGGCAGCATGACATTCCTCGTCGTACCAATTGTTTTTTCGGGCTCGCCGGAATCCGATTTCTTCTTCGGCGGCGGTATGTAGGGAACGAGAAATGTTGCTCCATTGCTCGCGCATGCCGGTGTGTTGGGCAGTGCTCTCCGAGAGCAGGAGTGAGAGTCGAGTGGCGAATCTTCTGGCTGTCTGTTGTGATTGCAGCTTTTCGATGTCGAACATTCTTTGCGTAGGTAGATGTACGTTTTTTGCTGCACAGAGGCGTGTGCGCAGTTTGGCTGCAACAAGGTAATGATCCGAGTCGATGTTGGGTCCTCGGATCGTACGTACATCTAATACACTAGAAGCGTGTCTTCCATCTATCACAACATGATCGATCTGGTTTCGCGTTTTTCGATCTGGAGACAGCCAGGTAGCTTGGTGAATCTTCTTATGCTGGAATCTGGTGCTACAGACTACCATGTTTCGGGCCCCGGCGAAGTCGATCAGCCTCTGTCCGTTACCGGATGTTTCGTTGTGCAGGCTGAATTTTCCGACTGTGGGACCAAAAATTCCCTCCTTGCCCACCCTGGCGTTGAAGTCGCCAAGCACGATTTTTATGTCGTGGCGGGGGCAGCGCTCATAGGAACGTTCCAAGCGCTCATAGAAAGAATCCTTGGTCGCATCGTCCTTCTCTTCCGTCGGGGCGTGGGCGCAAATTAGCGAGATGTTAAAAAATCGCGCTTTGATGCGGATTGTTGCGAGACGCTCGTCCACCGGAGTGAACGACAGTACTTGGCGACGAAGTCTCTCTCCCACAACAAATCCGACACCGAATTTGCGCTCCTTTACATGACAGCTGTAGTAGACGTCGCAAGGTCCTATGTTTTTCTTACCTTGCCCCGTCCATCGCATCTCTTGGATGGCAGTGATGTCAGCCTTTACTCTCACGAGGACATCAACCAGCCGGGCAGAGGCACCTTCCCCATTAAGGGACCGGACATTCCAGGTGCATGCCCTCAAATCGTATTCCTTATTTCGTTTGCAGGGGTCGTCATCAGTTTTGGTAGTTCTCATCCGAGGCTTTGTTGCTGTTTTCATTGGGGGGGCTTTTTAAGTGGCGGGTCCCAAACCCAGCGCACAACCAGCTATGCTGGGATGCTTCGCTTTCTCACTTTAGCTCACTCCCGAACGGGTGTTCGGAAGCTAACCAGAGGATACGTGGGCAAATCCCGGGCGTTGTGAGCTGCTTGAACCATATGTAGAAGAATCGTCCTGGCCACTCCCAAGTGAATGGCGATCAGTAACTTTCCCCACTTGCGTGGACTTCTACACATGGAACCATCCTCCAATTGAAATAAATTAAATGTCTGAAAATATAATCCCTGTCAGTACAATTTGGGAAAATTTTCCTTTAATAAGTGCACAAATTATCACACCACGATTTTCGAAACACTCACAGTCATAAATAAATTTTAAAAACGTTATCATCAGTGATGCGGGCATGCATACATAGGTACGTACAACCTAGAAGATTTTAGGGTTATTTTCTGTACATGTTTTCATCACAAATGGAACTTAAAAACTTAAAATGAGAAATCCATCTGCAACCCTAAGGAACGGCAGCCATTCTTATTTTTATTTCGCTTCAGTATGGACGTTTCTCTTAAAAAATTTTTATCTTTTGATCTAGAAGTTTTGTATAGCTAAAGTGGATATGACACAGAGGTTATTTGCGAATTGTTAGCAGAAAACAAATTAAGAATTATCTGAGATTCGGCAGAATCGATCTTTATATACGTACACACTTGGGTATTATGCGTGCATTATGTGTCTACGTAACTAGGGGACCATTATATGTATATATTTGTGGAGTTTATTGTAAAAGCAGTTTTTATCACTTTAAATTTGTAGCCTTTATTTGTTTTATAACGTAGACAAATCAGTTGTTTAGTTGTAAGTAGATTAACTAGTTTTAAATAGGTAGTATTTTTAATTTAATTTTAACAGTTCTTTAATATAAAAAGTATTCAATTTAACTCTCCATTTAATTTTGGTGTTATTCGTTTAATTTAATCACTTTGGGTACTTTAGCGCCAGACAAACTTAAAAGGCCAATTTGAGTCGTTAAGACAAACTAAAGTTCTCGCTTATTCTTCTCCATACCTGCCACCTTTATCAGTATTTAACAATATTCTAATTTCGGACGTGTTTGTCAGGTATGTTTGTTTGGTATGCTTCTGTGTAATGGATGAGTAGATGTAGATCGATTGTGTCTGGTTACGATTCCTACACATTTAATATTTATATATGTACTACTTAGAATAAATGGAATGTTTAAAAAAATATCGATCCAAGCGTCTACTATCGGTTGCATTTTCACCAGAGATATTGTTTTAGGGAATTAATTATATATAGGGTGATCAGAAGAGAATAATAAGAAAATGAATTAAATAAAATAATAACGGTATAAGATGTCAAATTGGTTCTGTCTACATTCATGGCAGTACTTCAAGCGGCCGGTACAATTTTTGATTACTTGGCCGGATGTGTATTCCGACATGTTTCTGGATCTGTTTCACGAATGTTGGCTCGTCCGAAGTAGCTGGCTTATGAGCATAGATAAATCAATTGAAATAGTCCCAAAGAAAAAAATCAAGGGTTGTACAGTCGAAGGATAGCGATGGTCAGTTGAGATGACCCAGCTAAAGCTTCGATACACGTTTTTGGTCGCTTCATTTTAGCAATCGTGGCTCAAACGCTGAAACCAGGACATATTTTTACTCGATAAGGAGACGGAGTTTTTCGAGTGGATAACAATCAGCTGAGCCAAAAGTGGGTCTCGTGAGAGAAGATGATTTTGTGTGCAATATGTGGATCTACGTATCTACAACTGAGCCGGAATTTCAATGAAGTATTTCATAATTTCCTGGCATATGGCAAGTGTGAAGCGTTGCATTGATGAAATGACAAACTTTACTAAATATTTCGACAGCTGTAACTTGGGCAGCTACTAAACCAAAACAATTGAAATAACTTTCATTGTTGTCTGCTTACCCTACAAATTTTCAATTTGAAATAAAACGGGTCGGAAATGCAATTTTTCGAAATAAGTCAACCTGAGCGACATTTGGTTCTTTTATATAAATTTCGACGCTGGCGCCACCTGTAGAGTAATATTTTAGGAATTCAAAGTAACGTATCAGAATATAGTTGATGCCTCTGAAGGTTTACGCGTTCATAGTGTCAAACAAGCAAACACACTTTTCAAAAGTTTTCTTATTATATTCTGTGGCATTCCTTGCAATATCAATATCAAAAATGATTTTTTTTTAATATTTTTAATGCACAAACAAAAATTCGTGGATATAACCTTTTAAACAGTAAAATCCTCGAACAGGACGAAGAAAGGCCAGACCCGGGTGCCCAAACGAAGGTTTTAAAAAGATTTCGAACGGGGGGTTAATCTGTTTCCGATTATAAGAGCCAAAAATACTCTGAAGTGTTTCAAACCAGGGTGAACAGTGAACAGTTTGTCAACTATTTTCAACGTTACCCACTACTTAGAGAATACAAACTTTATTTACCGTGCTAAGCTTTCTAAGACACCCCAGCATCACCAGTTTAAACTTCTAACTTTAGCTAGGGTATAAATGTCACCATTGGCAAACGAATTATTGTTTTCAATTTGAACAAATCATACGGCCTGACGAATTGCCAAGTGTTTTACATTTGTTGTACACGTTAGAGTATTCCATTGCACCTTCCAATTAGTTTGTGTATTAGAAAAAGGTAAAATTTTCGAAAAAAATTTATTTTGAACCCAGTTTTGTGATTACTATTATAATTTAGCTGAATTAAATTATTCCTAACACATTTTGTTCCATTTCCGCCTAAAAATTTCGCACTTAACAAACTACTATACCAAAGCTAAGCCAAAACAAATTTGGATTAAAACTTTCACAAACAGGTTTCGTTTGATATTAATATTGTAATACTTATATATTTTTTTACTTTCGTATGAAGCCATACTAAAACTGTGTATGGGAGAAACATTCCTCGCGTGATTCTAAATCAAAATACCTATTTGCACTCTCCTTGTATATATATAATATTTACATTAGGGCGGGTCGATTTAAAAATCGCTCATTGCTCTGTAAAAATCGTATTCTAGGGATCAATATAAGAAACTTTGCCGAAGGAACCATACCTCTAAAACGAATTCTGATGTCCCCCAATTTGGGTGCTCCAATCGAGTCCAAATGTATGGCCGACCCCCACTAACTTTGGACGGCCGATCCACCCATGCCAGTGGCACACCCCCTGGAACTCCCCTGGGGGGTTCCCCATACAATCATTTACATGAGAAAAGAAACTAAAAAGTTCGACCCAAATTGGGGGACATCAGAATTCGTTTTAGAGGTATGGTTCCTTCGGCAAAGTTTCTTATTTTGATCCCTAGAATATGATTTTCACAGAGCAATGGGCGATTTTTTTGCCTCCCCACAAATCGACCCGGCCTAATTTACGTAATATACGCTCTTCACCTAAAGTTGTTAGCTTAATAGTAATAAATAGGATCGTTTTTAACCCATTTTTTTTTTTGGTTTTTAAATTAATCTGATCTTATTATCTCATCCGGAAATGAGGAGAGGAAACACCTTTGCCCATCCCATATATCATTGAGGCGACCTCTAATAACTACATATGTACGTTGTAAATTATTATTATATTGTATACAAAAAACTAAATACACATGTAGAGTATATAAATTTTCCCTTTTGAAGAAAATTCCTTTTAGTGGAACTTTTGCCAATAGGTTCTGCGAGCCAGCGCTATACATAAATATTCGATACTGAATGCAAATTGCTTACAATATGTACATTTTCTATTATTTAATACCTAACGATTTTTTAATTTCAACCATTTCATAATATTGTCCATACGAAAGCCCACCATATAATGGGAGTTGCAAATCTCCTTATAAAGCACCATTTTCCTAAATCTTCTCTATCAAGCTCTTCCTTGATTTTTTGCTTAGTCGGTGAATTTTATAATGATTATATTAATTATATATAATTCTAGACGATGTTTAGTAAAAAATATATATTAACTGATGTCATAAAGGAGTTTAGCCTAAGTCAATAACATAGTAATTTCATCACGCCTCATTAATCATCTTTCTTAGAATGCTTCTTGTTCGAATAGTGATGTAAACGCAATGTGAATAAGTACTAAAACAATATGAGGCATCAGGACTGTTGAACTCAAAAAGCGATTAAAAGTATTTTAACCCAAAAATTGTCAAAATCTTGTGCACACACATACGCGCATGCACTGACGACTTACGATACCTACGCATGTATGCTAATTAGATTTAAAATCAAAAGAATTAAAAAAAAACAGTGCACTGGAATGCAAATAAAGGCATAAAATATATGACAAAATTATTAAACCACTTGATAATGAAAAAAATAAAATAAAATAAAACTTAAAAAATTAACCACAAAAATTTGGTGGGAAGGGACGAATGAATTGCTACCGATGAGCAACTGAGCGAATTTCGGAAACTTTATCAACACGGCAATAAGAACAATAATGGAGCCGCAGAGCTGAGAATATTTTAATTTAATATGAAACAAATCACAGCTCATATAATACAATAACAATGTCAATAATAACAATAACAATAACATTAATTGAACTGCATGTAGTGAGTTGTATTGTACGAAATTGAGCTAAGCTGTGATGCTGAGTGCCAACTGCCAACTGTTAACCGACGACGACGACTTGAATATTGAGATCAATCAGACGTATGCTTACTAATCGATGCCTACAAACTCAAATCATCACTCAAGTGTTTTACTTTCGTATATAAACAAGCTGAACTTGAACGGTAAGCACACATTCCTGTTGCAGCCAGCAAAGCTTAAGGATTACAAGCAAGCCCAAGTGAAAAATAACTCACAAAAAGAAAATATTCGCCGCATTCAAAGTGAAGTGTTTTTTTTGAACGAATTTTTAAAACAAAAATTTTCAAAAAAATGAATGCTAAAGTGATTTTATTAGTAACGATTGTGGTGAGTAAAAATAACTTAGCAATAAAGAACTGCTATCAAAATATAAATACAAACAAAAAAGAAGAGTTTGAAGTGAGCTTTATGCAAATGAGTGTAAATGTACAAATGACCGGTAAAAATACAAGTGTCGGTAAAAGACATAAAGACATTGAAAGGCAAATGCAATGCACAAATTACAATAAGTTACTCATACGACGTGAATGCCAAGTGAGCCGCTGTATTAATAAATATATACACACATACAATCTACATGTTTATGTGATATCAGAAAATGTGAAAATATTGCAAATATGCACCGCTGCTGTTAACTGCTCGCACTCATAGTAAATTCAAAGGTTTATGAGTGCTGAAAATAACAATTTGCAATGGAATGGAATCTCATGAAGTGAATACATACATATGGATATGTTTTTGTACATAGATGTGTATGTATATGTATGTGGTATACGAGTAATTGAAGAAGAGTAGGATGTTAATGTATGTGTATTAGATAAAACAGTAATGTTTTAGCATTGTTTTGATATCGTTTTTGAATTAATTTTTTCCTCTATAAATCAATATAATTGTTGATTGCCCTTGCTGGAAATTTTGCGCACTTAGTTATAGCCGAAGAACCTTCACATCAACAAATGATAATTGAGTTTTTGCACTCATCTAACTGCTTTTGCGATATGATGCACTCCACCATCCACAAAAGTATATCAAATGAAAAAGAAGAAAATGTCCAAACAATGTATAAATATGTGTGTGCAAGTCACAGTTAGAATGCGACCTTTACAATTTCATAGTTTTTGAAATTGTCTTAAAGTGCGCCATCAGCACGAATACAAACATAAATATATAATATATATATATACATTCATGAATGCATTTGTGTGAGTATTGGCATACATAAATTAACCGTTGCACACTTTACAAACAAAAACAAAACAGCAAATCAAATTGGTACAATCAATCATTCTAATGGCGCAAATTCAAGTTTGGAATTCAAGCTATTGCTCCCTACACACACATACGCAAACCATTGCAATGGTATTTATTTGTTGGAAGACCGCAACAAGTGAAGCTGTTACTGCTGCTGCTGCCGCTAACAGTGCAACACTCCCTAAAAAGTGTGCGAGTACTACAAAGTCAAAGTCGGCTGCTCTTTTAATTAATAGCAATTTGGTGAAGTGCTAAACATATTTATTTTCAGATTTATGTTTTTTTTTTTTGTTTGAATTTTTTGACTTGTTTTGCTTCTAGTCAAAAATGTATTACACCTTTATACTACCATTTTTTGTTATAGCAACAAAAAATTACAATATTTTTTTACTATTTCTTAGCAGCAACATCTAATGACTCATTACCTCAAAATCTATTGGCTTACCAAATATGCCCACAATTTATAAACAATTAATTCATTTGACTTTTGTGCGCTGGCATCTGCGTGGTTACTGTTTTATTTTGTACATTGCTCGCGGTTCGTTATGCAAATTTTTCAAACCATTAAATAAATTAGTAAAATGTGAACAGAAAGCAGACTAAACAAAATGGGACATATTTTAAAGGAATAAAATGTAGAATATAAACAAATTACAGAAATTTGTATTGTAACGTTCGAATGACAAAGTGGTTGGAAAACAATTCAATTCAAATTACAGTTAAATGAGATTTACGTAAATATGTATATATTTTCTATTGCAAAACAAAAAATTTTGGCAAAATATATTTTTTTATTAAAATTGTAATTTTTCATAAGTATATTTTGATATATAAATGTCCTTTAGTATATTTTGATAAATAAATTCCTATAGTTAATCAATATGTTTTCCATTCAAACTTATATTTATTTGCTCTAAATACGTCAAATTGTTCAATTCATTAAAATCGTGTATCGAATTGCTACTGCCCTAAACAGAAGAAGAATTTTAATATGAATACGTGAAACATGTTTTTTACTGCTAATAATTTTTTCAAATTTTTGAATTATTAAATATCACTTTAGGTGCAAGTTTGAGCATTTAGAAAATATACAAAAATTCACATTTGCATATAAATTTTTGTTTTCTAATCCGAAATTTTACTTTAAATATAATATAAGCTTTTAATATACAGACTCAAGGCATTTAATTTTGCCTATTAAAAAAGTCTGTTTAGTATGCAATTCATGTTTGCTAAAGCCCACATTCAAAACTTTCCTTACGTAACTTTTTTCAATTAAATACTTGTTTTATATATACATACATACATACCAATATACAATAATAAAATTGTTTATCTCTTTTCTCTCTTTTCAGGCCGGCATTGCGCTCTGCAGCGCCATACCAGTTGGTAACAATGAAAATGGCAAGTATCACAATTCCGTAGATAATAATAATGATGGCAAATATCATCCAAGCAATGACGGCAAATATCGTCCAAGTTCTCTCAGTGAAGGTAATTCGTTCAAGTTCACAACGGAAACAAGTGAATGTTTTCTTTCAATGTAGTGTTGCGCGTTATGTGTTGTACCACTGTAGTAGTTGTTGTTACTAGTACACAAATTAACCCACCAAAAAAAAAAAATACCAAAAATATTAACAAACTTAACCAAAACAAAACGTAAAAAATTTAACTAATTTTTGTAGCTGTAGAAATCCTTACTAATACACATTAAAAGATTAAAACAATGAATTCTAATATATAATATATTTTTTAGCCGTGCACACTAGTAGTGAACCAAACTTCAAGCTAATCAGAACAAAACAAACACTAAAAACACTAAAAATAAACTTAGCTCGAGATGACAAAGCCAATTACTTCAAACGAATCACATGTATACTTACACATATAATGTTACACAAATATATGTATATATGTATGTATGTAGTTGCTTATAAATTGCCATTGCTGTCATTGGAGTTATATATATATTTTTTGGTCAATTTCGTATGCATGCAATGTTGCTGTTGTTGTTATATGTTATTGATTAAATTTGTGTATATTTGTGTATATACTGAAAGTAATAAATATGTAAATATTAATATATTTGATTAATCCTTGGTTGCCTTTCAGTGCGCTTAAACATGTGTTATTTTTATTTTTGCTAATACCCCAATATCTACTTCTAGGCGCAAGAGGCGGTCACTATGATGCTCAGGGTAAAGTTACTTTTTCCATTTTTTATTATTTAATTACTTGCGAAACTACATAAAATGCATTAATTGAAACATATAAAGACCCTTCAGAAATACCAAAAAAACAACCCAAAGCCCACATAAACATTGCTCGATTACCATCCAAAAAAACCCCACTTCCATTAAAAAAAACTATTTTTTTGTAAAAATAATATGCGAATAGTATTTCGTAGTAAAAATATTCATACCTACATAATAAGAATACCCATTTCGATTTAAGGAGAAAAGCGACTAGTCTGGGCCATTAATTCCAAAATTGCTAACGTTCTACGTTTTCCTTACTTCCTTACTTGTATTCTTTAAATAACTATGTTTCTATGTAAACAAAATTTAATAATCACTATTGCCACACAAATTTTCGTATTTCGATAGTAGCTTGCATAACTTAGACAATCGTATTGGACATTTTTCAACTTAAATTTTATTTCTTTGGTTTTGGTCTAGAGTTATTTGATTAATTATTATTAGCATGGAAGCACTTATTCACTTAGCCAATTACTGCCTATCAGCCACATCCTTTCCCTACTAACTTTCAAATGCTCACACGTACACATATTAACAAGCATGATGTCGAAAATGCGCTTATTGCTTTTAGTGAATTCGCACAAAAACAAAAAAAAATTTCGCCCTTTGAAAACCTCATTTAACCAAAACTTTTTCTTCCTTTTATTGTTTTGCTAATGCAGGTCGGTACGTGCACGATATCCAACCATATCAGCATATTCATGACAACCGAGAACTTGGAAAATATAAGCACATCCCCTTTCCCTACGATGGTGGATATGGGCCATATAATGGTTCTAACATTCCATACATGCATGTCGATGTGCCTTATGAGTAAGTAGAATGCAATAAAATGAAATGTCATACATTTTTTTACCACATTTAACACTAATAACACTTTACAACTTCTATTTTTACACAGCCACAATCTTTACACAGTAAGTAATGCTGATTTTAAAGTTCCCGAAATCAAATTGGAATATGGCTTTCCCGACATTGAACCTCAAATTGACATCACATACAACTCCGCCAATCCTGTTGTTAATCACTCCGCTGATTTAGTAGAAAACGGAGCTGATAACACGCCCAAATCCCAAAATGCAGAACAATAAAAAAGCACCACCTAAAAAATAAAACAATCCCAGTATCCCGCATCAATCACACATTAAATATATAGTATTAACAAAGCAACAACATTTCCATGAAATACTTCAACTAATAATAAAAATCGTGCAATCCCGGAATCCCGAAATCCCATCATCCCGTTACCCCGAGCTCCCGGAAATGTTTACTAAGCGCTTGAACTAATATAAAAAACATATTCCCAAAGTCAAGTAGAATAATTCCTTAAATACAACAACGCAACGCTTAATTATTTAAAGTTTTGAATTTTAATCTCGTATCAATACGATGATCAATTTTTTTAAGTCAACACAAAAGCAATTTCGAGTTACCGCTGATACATCCAGTTGTTCACTTCCACCTTCACACACACTTAACAAAGCTTGAACACTTATTTACAGCTACTTAATAAAGCATTAAAAACATAACATTCACATACCCCAAAACACACACGCACACACACTCTGCGCACTCGTTCACTCGCCCACCCACACATCCTGCAAGCATCGTACTTATGTATTAATTCATACATACCTACAAATAATTTGAAAGTACTAGTCTCAAAATACTGCAAAACGCGCATTTGCTCAATTACAAAATTCCACCTCTTTCAAAAATCTCACCAACAATCATCAACAATCAATTCAACAATATTCGACCATCCTACAACAACTACTCGTACAACAAACACACTGCCATTGTTATTCAAAACAATCAAACAATCAAAAAAATATACACATGAAAACCATAGTCCACTACAACCACCACGAAGAAACCAACAACAACTACAACTACAACAACAACGACCACAACCACAACTACACCTCGAACGGTGTTATTCAACTATGAGGAGGAGGGCAAATACAAGGTGGTGCATCAGGAAGATGTGCGCAAGGAAGACAAATACGATCATTCGTAAGTGAAACTTATAGTTTAAGAAATATACTCGCATTTTAGTTACCTTCAAAACCACTCTACGTAACGCCTGCTTCAAAATTTAAATGTCAAACAAATCGGTAGTCGCTCGATAACGAAAAATAGTTACTTACTTTAAATTAAAAATTAATTAATCTAAAAAAATATAATCGCCCCTGTCTCTTTCTCATCCTCACAGTTACTTGACCGAAAACGGCATCTACGGCGAAGAGCAAGCCAAGTTGCATAAGGATGGCGGCACTGACGCTAAAGGTTACTACGAATACACCGGCGATGATGGCAAACTCTACCGCGTACACTACGAGAGTAACCACAAAGGATTCATACCCAAGGGTGATCATATTCCTACACCACCACCAATCCCAGAAGCCATTGCACGCGCTTTGAAATATGTCGATGATTTGCGCAAGTCACGCGGTGAAACGCCCATGTTCGATCAACGTGGTTTCCGTATTGATAAAATGTCATCGAAGGATATTATGGCCAAAATCAAATCCATCCATTTGGAGGAGATGCCCAAAGAGATTAGCGATCAAATTATTGAATTGCAACATGAGGTGGAAAATTACGAACATATGATAGAAGAGTATGAACGAGAACAGCCACAAGAGCAGTATGAGCAAGAATACCAGCAGCAAGAGTACCAACAACAACAATACGAGCAGCAACAATATCAACAACAATACCAAGAATACCAGAGTGAGTATTCCGCAGTGCCAGCGACCGAGACCTATGAAGAGCAATACAAATAATTCATGCCAATGAGCAAGTGCCATGCAGACGTAGGAAAGGGAATATAGAATTAACAAATTTAAAATTGAAGAAATTGACAATTGACAATTGAGAACAGGAATTAGACAAATTGCTAAACGAATACTAGAAATTTGCTTATGAATTAAAAACGGTTGGCTCGTTTATAATTCAATATTTAAACAGTTTTATTATTTACTTATAATAAATACATAAATTCTGTAAGCAAAAAATTACAACAAAAAACAATTTAAAATATTAGTAATAAAGAACTATGCTCGCATCATCCACATCAAGGGGCATCAGAGATCGTTAGTAGATAATGTAAAGCGGTTGGTGGCTAAAACAAAGTGCTGCACGAGAAGACCGTCAAGGTCAGCAGCCGCAAGCCACTGTTGCTGATTTCGGCCATAACATTGAATCATCTACACCACACCAAACCAAATCACACCAGGAAGCAGATAAAAACGAGGAAATCCCATAAAAGCACGCTCATAAATACGCATTAAACAACACACATCCTTCCCCACTGAAATAATATAAAATACAAAAAAAAATATTCCCAGCAATAACAAGTCATCAATACGTAAAAAAATTAAAAAAAAAATTATGTTAAGAATTAATGTCATATTTAACTATTTATAATAAATTTATTAGTAATTCAAACAAACTATGAAATAAGTCATAAAAATGTGTTATATGTAGTAAAAACAAACATAACAAAAAAATTAATTCAAAATAAACTTTTAGCAAATTGAAATCGAATACGCCTTTTTTATTTAATTTAAATTTACTTACCTATGAAACTATAAGTGCACACACGCTGCTGGAAAAAAGTTGAAGAAAATACATAAAAACCATTCGCACCAATAAAAAATATGTCTTTACGAGTTTCGATATCGTCGCCATCGCCTCCACCATCGTCAGTTACCCGCCCGAAATTGCAACAATAAATTTCATTTGCTCATTTACGATTGCCAACCAAGTGGCCTGCTGATCTGCTTGGTTTGTAGCTACTTTTATGCGTCGACTGCTACTTTTTTACTTCATATTTTTAATTTACTCGTACAATACTCGTATTTCTTATATTTATTTAGAGTAAAAGGTATTTCATGGTCACACGAATTGTACTCGTACGCGCACGCAACGGCATGCTCTTGGCCATACGGCCACACTCATAAAATGCTCAGCTTCGCGTCCAGGTGATTGTGTACTACTATTGCCACTACAAAAACGCAAGCAACCGAACATCATGTTGACAGTTATGATGTCCATCAGCGATCATTGCGGAACACAACGCTACTCTAGTGTTTTTCTGTTCATCATATCGAGCCGATCGATCGCATGACACCATACTACAGCTATGCGGGTGTTTCCACCAGTGCTCGTATGGTACGGTATGCATGTGTATGTATATGTGTGTTAATGTGTCGCATTGGGACAGGAAGTGTAATAAATTTTCGCTCAACAACAGCAATTAAAACCGTTGAAACTAATTAAGCTTACGGGCTGATTAACTGTACGGTTAGCCAATGGTTAGTGAAGAGCGAATAACGAATAGTGGAAGATATTCGAATTAGTGGGAAAGTTATGATCTGCAGGACAATGTGAATGAACTGTAATGTGATGAGCTTATTGAGCGAAGGTGAACGTCATTTGGGATACATATTCGTATGTAAATTATTTGAATTTTTTCCAAGTAGGTGCTGTCACATTAACTATATTTAATACTCCTATAAGAAGTTAAAGATCAGTGCAATGTGTGAGATATGGCTGTACTTAACAATAATAGCTGATTATTTCCAATAAATTTTGTTGAAAAATTGTAAATTCCATAAATGTTGGAATGGATCTGTGTTAAAAAAAAATGAGGTGGCTTAACAAGTTTGTGGTTTATGCAAAATTATATAACTACACATATATGTCAGCTTCATAGAGAAAATATAAGTGCTTTGTAAAGTAATTCCATGTCAAGTGAGCTATCTATTTTGGATTGGAGATTTATTCAATGCAGAAATATCTGCGCTTCTTTTAAACATTCTTAAAAATTTCTTTTTGTAATTTATTAGGATAAAATATGCTTTTAGAAAAAAGATGTTGTCTGTAAAGTCGGTTTACTGACGATAGTTTAACGTGACAACTTCATAAGAAAATACTGATGTAATGGTTGCAATTTTCAAAACAAAATTTTAATTTTATTTGTTTGATAGATATTTTGTATGGATATAGAGAAGGAGGTAAATGGAATCGCAATGGAATTGATCAAGTTACATTTACACAAACGTGAAAAATTACGAAACATTTATCAAATTCATGAAAGATATGTTCAATTTCGATTGTGCATCAGACGTTATTAAGTCAACAACACTAAGAGGCAACATCATCGATTTGACTTTTTTAAAACACATTACACTCGAAACACTCCCTTTCATTTCCTATTTTTCCTATCATCGTCCTATTCTCAACAGAGAAATGGTTCACTACCATGCACACAGGAAGAAGGTATATGCAAACACAAATATGTGAATTTACATATATACATATGCGCATATACATAAATATATATGCCCACTCAAGTAGGAGAGAGTCAGATGTCGAACGTTGCCGAATGCGGGGGCCGATTGTGCTCTTTGTCGTTCGTTTCGCTTGCAGTTCAAGCAAGGTAACGACGAATGATCAAGATAACGACGAATGATCAAGATAACGACGATTGAGCAAGATAACGACACATTTTTTCGTGCGTGCAGCCGGCTAAATCGAATTATAAGACGTTATCACGTCAAAAAAATTCTTGAGAAAAATAGTACATTTTTTGATAATTTTGCATATTGTGTGGTGTTGCTTCAATCGATTTACAAATGGGCGTAAAATATTTACGAATGCGTATGTTATATCCAAAATAAAATAAAAACGAGAGGCTAACTGCAACACTCGATCAGGAACTGAAACCTAAAAACAGATATTCCGTCCTAAATTCAACCACATCTTCAATTTCGCGTCTTCCAAATCTCACTCCAATGCAATGAAAAGTTTTTCATAGAAAATAATTTTTATTGCACTTCCAGTGGATTAATAACATAGACATTAAGATCAGATGGTTTACCGATTTTGGGCCACGCAAGAAGCAAGCGATTTTTAAACTCAAACTTGCACATATTACTTTGCGCTTTATTGATGGTCACGACAAACCCAAGGCGTATTGGGAATTATATTGATTTTAATTCGACCTTCCAGTCGGTCAAAATCGAATCATAAATACAATTATTAAAGATATCTGTACATATAATAAAAATATTTCCGAAGCATTTGATTACAATATTGGCGTGTGACTCGATTGCACCTAACGCCAATCTCTTGTGGGACGTAGCTATTCAAATCCCATATTATGATATTTTTTCCAGTTTGAAATCTTTACAGAAAGTCAGTATCATACCTCTGCTTTTCGCTTGAACATTTGTAATTTACTTCCAAGGTGAATATTGTACGTGTATTGAAACTAAATTAGAATCATACGGGTCATTTAGAAGCTAATGCATCCCCAAGGAGTTTGGTGAGCTTTTTGAAATCATAGCATCACTGACTCATTTTTCTATGAAAATTCTGCTGGAAATGCCATTTGGGCCAACGCTGAGCGTGACAGAGGCACTTTAAATGATTTTTTCTGATCATTTTTGTTTGAGCAGGATGGCGTGACATTCCACACAGCCTTTAGCACAATCGATCTTTCTGCATCTGACTCGTTAATCGTATTTTCAGCTGTTTCGGCGATTCTAATTGGCCGTCGAAGCTGTGACGAGGAACCGATGTTATGTGAGCAACGATTCCGACCCTTAAGGCGAATATCAAGCAAATAAGCCTATTGGCATACCGAAAAAAATGATTTTTGTTAACTTTGGTTATTTTTTTAAATTAAACCACTGAATAAACCACCCTTTAATGGAAAATTTAATACGTATGAATCAATGTAGACTGTGTGCGTCAAATCATTATGCAATGATGCCAAGTTGCTACATCTATATAAGTATCATTTGATAACGAACGAAATGTCGCCGTGATGTCAGTAATGAGTAATTCCCAGACGTTAACTTCTTTACGTCATCTTTGACATTTATCGAGTAGACATATTACAATTCTACACAATGGAGCATGAGGTTGAAGGGCGAAGTCTGGTCAAATAATCATTTTTTATACATATTTTTTAGCAATTTTTTTTTAAGAAAATATAATGCGATCGAAAATATAACAACTTTTTCAAGAGTCCGCATTTTGTTATTTTTCAAAACAATGTTCCCATTGTCACACCTACCAGAATGACCTACAGAATAATAATCAGTTCAACTTTTTCAATTCAGATGTGGGCACTGTCAGCCGAAATTCTGATATCGTTTGGCCGCCTCGGAGCTGCGATTTGACGCCGTTGGATTATTATCTTTGGGGTGCCGTCAAAGACCAGTGTTATGCCAACAAACCAGCAACTATTGATGCACTGAAGACCAACATACGCGATGTCATAGCTGAAATACAGCCGCATACAATCGAAAATGTGTTGAAAAATTGGACCGATCGTATGGGATGGTGCATGGCTAGCCGAGGCAGCCATATGAATGAAGTTGTGTTCCATCATTAACCGGAAGGATTGTGCATCAAAATAAAAAAAACATTTTGGAAAAATATTGAGTAGTTTCTTTTTTATAGCATTTTTAATTCCGTAAAGTTATATGGCGGACCCTATATATGTATCTATATATAGATATATATAATTGGCGCGCACACCCTTTTTGGGTATTTGGCCGAGTTCCTCCTCCTATTTGTGGTGTGCGTCTATTAGAAAAATGTTTTTCTTAATTTTGGGGTTTCACCGAGATTCGAACCTACGTTCTCTCTGTGAATTCCGTATGGTAGTCACGCACCAACCCATTCGGCTACGGCGGCCGTCAATAATAACATACTATAAAATCAAAACGATCGCATTTTATTTTCTTAAAAAAAAAATTCCTAAAAACTATCTATAAAAAATGTGTATTTTACCAGACTACGTCCTGAAATTATTAAAACTTATTATGAAAATGGTCGATCTTTAAGAACAACATATTGCAAAACTCGTGATTTTTCTAATGGAAATAATGGTCCGAGTGAGGCGACAAGAATTTTGTTGAAAAAATTTAAAGAAACTGGTTCTTTTAAGGATAGAAAAATAACTGGCAGAGTAGTATTGTTGCTATAGCGCAAAGTGTTACTGAACAACTTTCAACATTGATATCTCGACATTCTCAGCAATTAGGCATTCATGAATTGACTGCTTGACGGATTTTACCTATAGACCTGTAGTGCTCATGGTGGGCACTTAAATGACGTCATTTTTCACATCTAAGTGTTAAGAGTGGTACTTTGAATAAAAATAGTGAAATAGTGAATAGTTGAAAGAATATAAATTTATGCATGTTTTATTTTAAAACAAACATCTAGGCGCATCTTTTTAAAGACCCTATATATATAACACTCTTTGACTCCGGAGGGAGTGTAGGATTTAAGATTTGGTCTAAAGTTAATTATTTAATTAAAGCGAGGGAATTCAATCAAATCAAAGAATATAAAAGAACCAACTGAATTGCATAACAGTTTATCAAATCAAAAATAATGTAGTGCTGTCAAATCATATGCAACGTTAAATTTAAAGGAAATTGTTTATTTCGTTCACTACTCGCTAGGGGGTTGGGAATAGCAAGCAGCTGATACTTCAGAGTAGTTATTACTTCGGAAGAAGCCCACTTTGAAAGCAATACAATAAATTTGAATGGGTAATAAATATTTTTTTATTTTTCTTGATGAGTTTCTGGTACTTTTTAACAGAATGTATAATGTATAAGCAATTCATTATGCGAGCTCTTCCCCATCTTATTCGCCATATTGTTTTATAATACATTAATTTGTGATTTCAAATATCTATCGAGTTTGTGTCTCAGGTGAATATGGTGAGGCAGCCGCATCGCACATAGAGACAACGAAGCCACTTAGACCACGAAATGGGTCCGTTGTGAGTGAATATAGGGTTACTTCATATTCTCCAGAGAAAATAAAATTATGTAAAGTGAGTTTGTTAGTAGCAAAAGTAAGAAAAAATTAAGTAATGGCCAAACAGTGCAACTTTTTACTTCCAACTAATTTCATTGAATTTTTCTACATAAACAAATGCTAAAAAATTTTCAATTTCTTTAGACGATCTGAGTCTGAGTAATACTGTTTGCAAGATGAAAAAAAATTGAGGAGAAATAGAACATGTTGGCAATTATATAGATTTTTCATCTCTTTAAACTGTAGAGCTTGTAAACATTTTGCGAATTTTGCGAAAATATGGAAACGTATGTAAATATGTAGTGCGAAATCCAAGCATTTGAAAGTCAAATAAAAAATTATTATTAAATATGCGTTATAATCAACACAAGTTCTATTCACATCAAGAGTAGGTCGCCCCTTTTTCAGATTGTATACAGTAACAAATTTTATTAAACGTTAAAAAATAAGTATGTGCCGTAAATCATTTCGGCTTTGTCCTCTTTACGACGAAAATCATTATCACAGTTTTTTCGTTACTTCTGCTTTATACTAATGCAGTAGCGCACATGTAGGGAGGGTATCGTGAAAAAAACTTTAAAATGGAAGTGTTGGATGAGCGCTAACGACTGATTGGCTGAACGTATGTAAAAATAGATTATGGCATTTCAGCTATTAGTTCATAATAGAATGTAAAATTGTTCATTTTTTTCTATTAAATTAGCAACGCTGATTTGCTTCAAAGAAGGTTAGAAAATTATGCATTTGCGCGCCAGTGCATATCAACCAATTGAATAGATTTCCTGTGTGCATGACACAATCAAACTTATACAGCATATTCAATTAAATTCCACTCTTTTGCAACCTCTTGAATAATAAAAAACTGTAAATATGCTAGTAAAATCATCTGCCAAAACAGACAAAAAAAATGCTTTGCTCTGGTGCAATAAAAGTAGAATATACGGGCGCTTAAAGTTGTTCTAGTAAAAAACCTGAATATTGAACAATTTGTCTCCACATGGCGTTGTAAATTTTATGCACATTCGACTGAGAGAACGGCAAAGCTCATTCTATTAGTAAATGTTAAGAAATATTCAATAACGTCAATTGCTGCAAACGCTGCTATTGCTAAAGAAGTTGAAAGTTGGAGACTTGAATTTTTGCTACATAAATACAGAAGACCTTCTTCTTTGGCGCGATAACCGTTTACGCGTTTTTGGCCGGGTTTAACAAAGCGCGCCAGTCCTCCATTCGGAGGACATGACCCAGCCAACGAAGCCGCTTGGACGTTTACCATATAGAAATTTAAAAAAAACTGAATTCGATAAATTTAGTGAGTTTTATCAACCAATTCTTGTAGCTGAACAACTTGCTGTTCCAGTCAATAATGTGAAAGACACAGATCTAGATTATTTTTTTCTTTTATATGGGAGTGGTTTTCGATTTATAAAATAAATAAATTTGTAATCAAGAATCAGACTACACTTTCTAGGGGGCTTTTAATCTACTGAATCCGACAGTATTGGCACCAACTTCATAGTTAAGATTTTCTTGTTTGAAACGAATCTAAAGAAAAACAATCAAATCCATGTTTTCCTCGTACTACGTGATTCTGAGCGCGCATGAAGGATTTGGCTGCATCGAAATTCATGGGAATACATCGTAGCATTGAGATCAAACGGATAATCATTAATAGATTGTCCATTAAATGACAATATCTAAAAATTGTTGTGAACAGAATATGAAGACAGTTGCTTTTGTCAATGTCAACATTAGCTTTTGTCAGGTGTGAAGCGAAAGAGCTGGAGCTACAAAAACCAGCTAAACCAGCATCTGTACTATAAAGGTGAATGTCTGTACGTTGTCCGCGCGTCCCTACAAAACGACAACACTAAATGACGTAAAAATTTGTATGCATTAATATTTTCACCCAATGGAGATTATAGGGCATGTTTTTATGACAGCCCCCAGGCCGCGCCACCACTCTCATTCGTCATTAATAATCCAATATTTGTTTAAATTTAAACTAAAGAATCTTAGTTTTTCCTATTTCCCACTATTTATACCACACACTAGACTTCATAATCCGCATAAGCTGTTCAACTATGAACCAAATGCAAAGTTCAAAAACTCTTTGAGATAGAAAATTAATAAAAATAATTTTGCTTGATATTTTTCTGATTGGTTGTTTTGATTTTATTCAACGAGCCATAGCAACGTATGCCGGGTATTGTAATATTATGGTTATTAATAAAAAATTATTTTCTATGAAATTATTGTTTGTTCTTCTTTTATATACATATCCTAAATCCCTCAAAACTACTCCTACGCGAGCGGGGCCGCGGGTTAAAGCTAGTTTACTCTAAGCTTTACACAAATTAGAAAAAATGCCAAGATATTAAATTTTGCTATAAAGTTTTTTTTTGTCCATTGACACAACTGTGCATTGTACGTGTTGATAATGTCCTTTATCTCATATGCATAGGATTGCGCCATTGACGGCCAAATGGCTCTTTATTCGGCGCCTACCCTCTCGTTGGTCAATGTGTAGGCCAAAATAAAAAAATTATATGGGAACGATTTCATGTCATTTGTTGGTTTTCAATCCAGTCACAGCTCTAGAGTTGTTGGTGTATACCTCGAACTTCAATTAACCCCACAAATAAGGGACTGGTGACTAGGTGGCCATTTTTTCGATATCGGTCACACTTGAAACAATGACCACAATAAATTGATTGTTTAACGAACTATGTGACATATGCAGCCATCTTGTGGCCATTTTTAGTAGCATTCGAGATAACGCGATTACGATCGCCATAAATTATTATGGTAGCTGCATCATCGCTGATCGAGACACTTTAACAGCTTCGATATTTTCATCGAAATGGATACGCACCTTTGCAATACTGACACTACCGAAGCTTACAAATTCGCCCGGTTATCGCCTGGAGCATTCAATTATAAAAATTTTCAATTTTCGCGCATTACGTCAAAGTATACTCTTCCATGGCATAAATTTCCTTAGTTGGCCTGGCAGAGCTGTATGGGTTGATTGGGCTGTTGATTATGGGATTGCCCGATGCTTCCAATTTAATTGGTCAACCTTGCATATATTAAAAAGGAATTTTATTGTGTAAAATATGGTTGTTAAACAATATTTATGAGCCTACTAAAACAAATCCCCCCAACGCAAAAAGCTATCTACACACCTGTTTTAATATACTTATACATATGTACTTATAAGTATATTGATATAATCTGTAATCCGAGTTCATCGCACTGAAATCTAATATAATATATTCTTTATTATTTTATATGCAATTTTTGTTAAAAAAATAAACTGGTTCTAGGTATTTATCAGCAAACATGGGTCAGCCAATAATTAAAAAAATATTATAATCACTAAAAAAATTAGGGCAACCAAATGAAGTGTTCCAGCTGATATTTCGTGTGCGACATTGGAAAATGATAAGCGTGTACTTTTGTATTCCTATTTTTATTTCTTTTCTTTTTACAAATATTGATAACAGTAAAAAAATAATAATGTTTTATGTTTTCTCTCCAGCATAGGTAGAGCGGGACACTAGAGATAAGGAGAGGTGGGATTTGCATTCATCAGTGAGTTCTTATTGCCTCTTACGCACACACAAATACGGCGGAGCACTTGCTGTCTAAAATATTATTAAAGCTCCCACAGGAGGTTGTAAGTGACAAGAACTATTAACCAGAGCTCAAAGGGGAGCTTCTTTTGGTTTGTACCACATCGAGCCAACTATTCGTTCCATAAATCTGATGGGAATTCGCGTGGGATTATAGGATAAGCACCTGCATATTTTTTCTTTTACCTTCGCATACGAGTACACATACATACGATTACATATACATATAAAAAAGAGAAACATTTCTCGTAAGAAACACACTCAAAAACTAGTTCCCCCCATCTTAATTGTTTTTACCCCGTTGGGAAGCCCTTGATTCCTACATAAGTATGTGTATATGTTCGCATTTTTAAACATAGGCATATGTATAATAGCATGATGGGCAAATATTTTTGTGAAAAATCTATTCCAAAAACAATTTTTTTGATGATGTTACCCTCAGAATCGTATTAGAAAAATAACAACTTGTAACAAATTTCATTTGAATCCTAAAATATAGGCATAAATGAACAGTTTTTAAATAAGTTTAAATAACAAAAATTATTTTTATCTGATGTTATATTCCACCACTTAGTGCTGATGAACTATACTACAGGGTTTGATTGAAAAGTAATGAGCCTTCCCGCGCGGAGCGTCTGCCAAGCGATCAACCGAATCGGCTGGTGAGGGAAAATGATCGTTGGACCTTCCCCTTCCACTAGAAACCGGTTCCAGTTCGCTGGCAACAGCGGTGCAGTCAACATCGCTCCGCGAGTGAAAGTTGTTTTAAAAGTGTGTTAGGATTTTGCAGTGGCGAAAATGTAGCGATCGTTGGAACAACGTTACTCGATCAAATTTTGCGTAAAGCTAAACAAAATAAGTACCGAAACCATTGGGCTACTCGAAGGAGACTTACGGGGACCAATCTCTGTCCAGTGCCCAGGTAAAACGGTGGCACAAGTCGTTCAAGGAAGGCCGGGAGGACGTCGAAGACGAACAGCGATCTGGAAGGCCTTCGACGACGCAATTGCCTTCCTCTGCACCTCTGCATTTGCCAAGATGGGGGTTCCGGTGCTTCCCCACCCTCCCTACAACCCAGACCTGTTCCCTCCGGACTTCTTCTTGTTCCCGCACCTGAAAAGAAAGCTGAAAGGGACGCGTTTCGACTCCCTCGAGGCAATCCAAAAAACTATGACAGCCGAATTGAAGGCGATTCCGGCGGATGAGTTTAAAAAACGTTTCCTGCAGTGGAAGGGCCGCTACCAGCGGTGTATTGGCGCTCAAGGGTCCTATTTTGAAGAATATTAGTTGTATAAGCCAAAAGGTTTAATAAAACTGCTTAAAAAAATAAGGCTCATTACTTTTCAATAAAACCCTGTATATACCGCATGTGAGTAACCTATGCGCCCTTGGTGATTTCAATCTAAATAAAGTCATCCAGTGTCTTATACTAGTTTTTTAATGTCCTGTAATATTAATAAATTACACGAAATGTATCTAATTGATAGTCTTCTCGGTGAGGATTTAGAGCATATTAATTATTTTATTAATAAGGTAGTCTAGAATCTTAGATCTTAACTTTGTCGGTAACAATTTCGATTTTTACTTGTCCGTATGTGTTTCCCCAATTTCTGAGCCAGACCTGCATCATGTACCTCTGGTTCGGCAAATAATTTTTTATATTTTTTTACCTTTTCCACATCTAACTGCAATTTATATTTTAATCAAAATGTGAGTCAGAACTCCCAAATAACGTATTGCATTCTATAAAGTGGGAAGAACTATTTAGTGAAGTCAAAGTATCTGAAATCTTCGTCCTGGACAAAAGGCATCATAGTGAAGCTGTCCAAAAAAGGCGACCTGCTTGACTCCGGCAAATGGCGAGGAATAACCCTACTTAACGCCATCTACATTCATTTTGTAGCCGTAATCATTCAAAGCCAAATCCAACGTAGAATCTCTCTTGCCAACAAGTGCTACTTTGGACTAAGTAGGCAACTGAGCAGTAAAGTCCTCTCTCGACGAACAAAACTAGCACTCTACAAGACTCTCACCATGCCCGTCCTAACGTATGGCGCAGAAGCTTGGACGATGACAGCAGTTTCACTGGACATCTTGAGGACCTTGAGGACTTCGCCAATGACATCTTCCTCCTCTCTCACAAACTCTCTGACATGCAAGCGAAGGCGCACAAACTAGTCGCGCTGGCACGAAATGTCGGACTGGAGGTCAACATTGCCAAGACCAAGGTCATGAGACTTAAACACAATAACGTACGGCAGATACCAAACATGGCAGATATGCGGCATATACCAACACCATCACACAGAGGCTACAATCCTTCATGAACAAATGCCTCCGCATCATCTGCAGAATATTCTGGCCAAACACCATCAGTAACGGCGCACTGTGGAGATTAACGAACGAGGAGCCCATCCTTAGGCAAACCGAACGCAGAAAGTGGCGATGGATAGGTCACACACTAAGAAAACCATCAGATAGCATCACAATAATGGCACTGAACTGGAACCCGCAAGGAAGCAGAGGTTGCAGTCGACCAAAAAATACTTGGAAAAGGTCGATGCTGCGCAAACTAGCAGATGCCGACATCTCATGGGACGGTGCAAAAACAACAGCACAGAACCGTGTACGATGGAAAGTCTTGTCGAGGCCCTGTGCTCCCGAGAGGAGTGAAAAATGTATATACATACTTCTTTCTTCTCAGTGCCAGCCATATTGCGTGTTTTTTGGTAGTGTCGAACGCCTTCTTAAAGTCTACGAACAGCATGTAAAGCGGGGGCACCACTCAACTGATTGTTCTACTATAATCCGAAATGTGTTAGCTTGGTCAACACTGCTTCGGTGAGGGCGAAAGCCAGCTTGCTCGTCTCTTAAGGAGCGTTCGATATCTTTGAGCCTGCTTTATATGATTACGGCTTCAAAATAAATGTAGATGGCGTTAATTAGGGTTAGGTTCCGCTGGTATTTGCCGGTCGGCTGTTATTAGTTCAGGCCATAGAGCGAAGTATTGAAGAAGACGCCGAAATGCCGATTCGTAGTCGTTCTCCACATGTTCGCCTTTGTCCTTTGATTACGTGCAGCGCGTGCAAACATTGAAGCCAAATTATCATCGTTCACGTCGCATTTTTGCTGATTGGTCTCATTTAGATTTATTGAAAAAAGTAGTCAAAAATTGGGAGACCAAATGGCCAATGTAACTCGCAGCGGCGGTGGACACATGCTGGATATCATATTCAAAAAATAAATGCCAAGAAATTATTTACCAGATTATAATAACAAAATTCATTCCACAAAATATCTGTTTCGTATTATCGTTAAACCATTCATATAAAAAATTGTATCGAACAACGCATAAATTTGAGTCACACTATCTCTTTATATACATATATTTTTATTTTCCTAATTCACAAAACCAATCAAAAGTCACTTAGAAAACGTAACCCGACCGAGGCTCAGCTGTGCAACTTCTTATTTACTATAATTACATTTTGTACCCATTTAGTTGGCCCTACGACACAATGATTTATACTCATCCTTCTTCACACTTAGCGCCCTACAAGAATAACTAAATCTCATGAAATCGTTTTCGATCTCGTTGTCAATACTACTTGCACGAGTGCTTTCATTTAAATAAAATTAGTTTTGGATTGCTCATCCATAAGTCATTAAGATTTTCTTAAAGCTTGTAATATATGACCCCTGTTATGCAGTAAACTTAAACATTTCTTGCCATTGAAAAATGTAAATTGAATTAAAAACTTAAACGCCTTCAAACGCACAAATGAATAGCATTCCATTCGTCATAAGTTTTTCAGATAACCAAATAAATATCAAAAAATGCCGGCAGTAAAATTTTATGTACGAAATCCATTTAACGTACAGTTTAATATTCAATTAAATGACCGAGTTATGCGGCTCTAATTGCGATAAACGCTATTAAGAATACCGGCCGTTAAAAATGTTTGTGAAAAAACAACAACAAAATAAGAAATGAGCGCCACAAAGCTCATGTAATAGCCAGTGTTGCCATATGCACATACATTTTCTATTTGTCATAAAAAAAGTTCGCAGTTTTTTTTTAATTTTTTGTATTTCAAACGAGTACAACAAACACATTAGCTTCTAAACGAATTTGCAAAATATTCGAACTCATAATATTTAAGTGTAATTGGCAATGTAGAGTACGAATTTAAAAAACTATGATATGCCAAAGGAGCTGATTGTAATTACACAGTACAAGAAATTGAGGTTTTTTGATTGAAGCAGAAAGGTTACCTAAAAGATCATCTTGAGTAGACCACTTTTGTTGAATAAAGTTAAGTCAAGCATGTCTCATTTTTTCTCCATTGGATCAAAATATCTGTTGGTAATAGAAATATTTATACTACCAATATTATGTATATGAAGTGTCACAAGTAAATTTCTGACAGCAACTTCATTGTCGAAATTCTGTAGTAGAATTTCACAAGAATATTTCTTCTGGAACATTTCAATGTCCCAACTTCCCTTTTTATGGTTCTAAGAAAACTGCAAAATGTGATTTTAAATAGGACATTTGAGGACTAAAATGTTTTAGGAAAATATTAGTCAGAAAATTTCAGTGGGGGTCACTGAAGACACTAAAACCGTTACTATAAGCATTAACTTATAAGTGCCAAATTTTCCGAGCGAAAAGTAATTTGCTGATAAGGCATTACGATGAGCTGGGATTAAACGTGCGCAACCCATGTTTAAATTTGAGATGCTTGCATCACATACATATACATATTTGTACGAGTATACATTAGGGTGTACCTTATTTTTCAAAGATTTTATTTTAAAATGGATATCTTCCAGATTTTTACTTTATACCTAAAACATTTGAAAATAGTTTTTTAATTTTTTTGCAGTACTCTAACTGGTGCCGACTTAGATGGATAACTTTCATATAAGTTGCACTGCAGTTATGGCGTGTGCATTCTATTCTTTTCGCTTATTCTCCGTTTATCGGGTAATTAGTGGGGATTTTTTGTATTCCTAAGATCTCAATGGAGCTAAGGCGCAACAAAGCAGTAATTTCTTGGTTGGTGAGAGAAATCACAAAAGAAACAAGGCGGCCTGACCATATAACCGTTAATTTCTAGCAATTCTGTTTTCCAATTTCTGTTTTTTTTTCTTGTTCTCTTTTATTATTAACAATTCTTAGGCATTTTTTAGTAAATATAAAAGGATCCTAAAAAGCAATTTTCATTTCATTTTTTAGCTTGTTTTAAGAAGCTCCGTACAATCGCTGTACATAAGCTCTCCTATCGTTGCGGATTTGAATCGCCTTCGAGAAGAATTCAGCCGAAGTAGGCTGGGTCCTGCATCATTGTCGGTGTTCGTGAGCTATGGAAAATTACTTTGTTACTTCAGTCACAGTTGGTATTCCTGTTGACGCGTTTACTATGCTCCACAGGATTTCGTTTTGCAGACGTTGGATAAAGGTGAAGGTGACTAGCGCAACGCGAAAATTGTATACCGTAAGTCCAAACCAGTCTTAGTGTTTGCAAATAAGTAATTTATTGTGGATTGATAAGCTTGAGCGCCTACCAATGAGGTAATATTGCTTATGCAATTTCGAGTCATGCTCTCCTTATTTTTTCTTTACAAAAGCTTTCCAACGCAGTTTGGCATCGAGTGTTATGCCCAGATATTTTGCCTCGTCGAGAATGGGATTTATCGAAGCATTGATGAAGATTGACGTGTAAGTAGAATTTTTTAGGGATTTACTTGCTTTCATTGAGCTTTATTTTCCATTTGTTAGCCAATGTAGCAATAAGGTTAACAGCTTCTTGTAGCTTATTCGGTGTGTTTTCGATAGTGTTCTCGACTGCAAGCATGGCAGTGTCAACCGCAAATGTTGCAGATACGATTATGCATTTTCGCGTTTTAGCAAAAGTACTTATCATTAAGATACATTAAGCACCTCGCAGTATTTTGTTGGCGGCATGGACTTGAGCTTTTGGAGGAGCCCGTCGTGCCATACATTGTCTAAGGCTTGCGATAGAAAGAGAAAAGCGGCTGAACACACTTTCTTCTTTTCCATAACGCTTTCTATGGTGCTTACTGTTCTACGCATTTAATCGAGCGTTGAATGATCACTAAATTAGTGAATGGGAGTCAGACGTTTATTTTCAATAAGTGACTATAGACGTTTACAAGTAATGTTTTCAAAAAGAACTTCGAGGGATGATTTACCAGGCTTAGGTATCATGGTAACTTCGGCGAGTTTCCAATATAAAGGTATGTACCTAAAGCTGAGACACTTGTTAAATAAACTTGTCAAATACACAATGCAATTTTTTGCCAGATAACAAAGGACTTCACTCGTAACTAAATCAAATCCAGGGAGCTTAACAGACTGTAGAAAAATATGGTAATGCTCTAGAAAACCTGTGGCTCTCGAACCACATGCGGCTCCTTGAATGTGAAGCTGCCGCTCTTTATCAAAAAAATTCAAAACCGTCAGTTTAAAGTATTCTTAAATACTCCGACCTCCTTCATCTCATTGGTTTTCCAAAGGTACGGTGTTGAAACGTTTTGCTTTGTCCTTGAACGAAATAAATATGTATATTCCTAAACGAAAACTCTAGAAGCCACAGCGTTAAGCTTCAGAGCAAGAGGAAGACCGAGAATAAGATAGGCCGACGGACTAGAGGAGCACACCAATAAACTTGGATTAATTAATTTCAAAAAAGTCGCAAGCTATCGAGGTGTATGGAGGTCTCACGTGCAGCAGGCCAAAGCTCACGAAGAGCATTATTCACTCTGAATTAGAGAACGACTTATGGTTGCAAATATTTTATTTTATGATGGATATCACAGCGAAATTGAATGAGCTGAATCTAAAACTGCAACAAAAGAGAAACCCAGCCTATGTTTTGGTAAATGAATTGACGTGATTAAATTTTTAAATTAACTTAATTTGTTTTTAATATAATCTGTTATTAATTTAATTGAACAATTTATTCTTTTTGCAGAAGATATTCAGAGCGGTGAATTTGGAGTGCTGACTATCTTCGGATGGGCATATTCGAGCGAGCAAGGTTCTCTTGCGTAAATATTAAAGTAAAGTAAGGTGAATTTATTTGTCAAACTTCGCGGGATTAAAATTTCGCTCTAGTTATTTTTTTCATGAGTTGGCAGCACTGTTAATAACATCTGGGTCAACTTTCATGTGAATGTCATTATCAGTAATATATTTACGCTTGTGTTTACCAAACGACCAAGAGTGCATTTTTCGATTTTTACAATGTCTGATTTGATTGAGCAGAGAAGTGCCATCAAATTTTGTTTGCGGAGTGAAATTTCGGCTGCGGAAACGTGTAGCATGTTGCAGAAGGCATTTGGTGATTCGACCATGTCGCAGAAAAATGTTTATGAGTGGTACAAAGACTTCAAAGAGGGTCGAGAACGTGTTGATGACTTGGAGCGCTCCAGACGACCATCGACGTCAACAGATGACCAACACGTCAATAAAGTGAAAGAGTTAGTGCTCAAAAATCGTCGGTTGAGTGTTAAAGATGATATTATATGATCGGAATATCAGAAGGATCTGTGAAAACCATTTTGAAAGACCATTTGGGCCTACGAAAAGTCAAATCTCGTTTGGTACCGAAAACTTTCAATTTCTTGGAAAAAAGTCGTCGCGTTGACGTGTGTGAAACAATGCTTTCAGACTATCAGGACAAGCTCAAATGCATCATTACGGGAGATGAGACTTGGATTTATGCTTACGACTCTGAAACAACTGACCAATCAAGCGAATATCGTGCTAAAGGCGAGGCCAGACCGAAAAGAGCACGTCAAAGTCGTTCAAAAATAAAGGTCATGATGACAGTTTTTTTCGATTTTCGTGGTGTGGTGCACTATGAATTCCTTCCACCTGGCCAAACTGTTAATAAGGAATATTATTTGAGCATTATGCGTCGTTTACGTGAAGCAATTCGTCTAAAAAGACCAGAATTATGGGCCAACAACTCTTGGTTTTTGCATCATGATAATGCACCGTCTCACACTGCACTCGTTCTTCGTGACCATTTCGCCAAAAATTCCACGCATATCGTTCCGCAACCACCGTATTCGCCTGATTTGACTCCGTGTGATTTCTGGCTATTCCCAAAACTCAAGAGACCACTCCAGGGAACGCGTTTCAAGTCGATTGAGGAGATAAAAGCTGAATCGAAGAAGGTGCTGATGGCTATACCGGAAATGGACTATTTGGCATGTTTTGGGGATTGGAAAAATCGTTGGCATAAGTGTATTTCATCGAGAGGGGATTATTTTGAAGGGTATGAAATTCATTTACAAGAATAAATAAAGATTTTTCATTTTACAACCAAATTCACCTTACTTTTTGCCCACCTTACTTTTGGCGCGTACACCCTTTTTGGGTGTTTGACCGAGCTCCTCCTCCTATTTGTGGTGTGCGTTCTGATGTTGTTCCACAAATGGAGGGACCTACAGTTTCAAGCCGACTCCGAACGACAGATATTTTTATGAGGAGCTTTTTCATGGCAGAAATACATTTGGAGGTTTGCCATTGCCTGCCGTGGGGTGACCGCTATTAGAAAAACGTTTTTTTTTTTATTTTTGGTTTCACCGAAATTCGAACCAACTTCTCTTCTCCATTCGGCTACGACGGCCGCAGCTAAGAAGCCAAATGACAAATGAAAATTTAGAGTCATGTGTGAAACTTAAGACAACAAGTTAGGAGCCAAATTCATCGAAACTCTCTAAAACCATGCAAAGCCATAGCTTCCCCTGAAATTGTTTACTCATATGTCTCTTATTGAAGTAAAATAAGTAAGTGTTGCTGTAAATAAATGTTTACTTCTTTTAATTTTTTACTTAAATAATAACTAATTATCTAATAATGCCATATATAAGTATAATATACATACATTTTTTTATGCAAAACACTACTCATTTTTATGAATAAATATATTAGTTTATTAAAAAACTCGATTTATGATAGAACTATATTTATTGTCAAAAAAATTGTGTGGCTATTTACAAATTTTTTACTCTTCCGACTCAAAAGGTAGTCGGTCGCTACATTAGATAAATGAGTAAAGATAGAGCACAATTTATTGAATCTAATTTTCGGCAAATAATGCCAAAAGTACTTACCTACTGTTCCCCTTCAGGGAAAGATCAAGCGAAATCGGAAACAAACGCACTTAATGATTGGAACTTTAGTGATAAAATTCTAGTAATATGCTGTGATACCACATCATCGAATACGGCTTCTGTGCTCTTTGAAGATATGTACGTTCATTTATTGCAGTTCCAGTTTAAAAGAAGTTTTAAGAATATACAATTGCTAAAATATAGTTTCTTATTCATTGTGGCTGCTTATGTGAAACCTTAAGCTTGGATGTAATTTGGCCGTAAAAGAACCGAATCAAAATTGGCGTTTTTCAAAGGTCCAGCAAGATTATGAAACAGTTTAAGTGGTTTTAAATAACATCTGTCAACATTTTTCAATCTTATCATAAAATGTAGACATCCTATAAATTATGGCAAGAAATGTACCTTTTTTTCCTTATATTATAGGTAGTATTTTATTTATTATTTACAGTTATGTTTGTTTGATTTAGGAAAGTACATCCTCTAGCTTTGAAACTTTAACCTGTATGAAATCTAAAAACAAAGCAGTAAATGACACAGCTAAGCGATCTGTGGAACTAATATAAGATTTTCATGGTTTAATGACCGCAGATAAGAACACAAGCAGTTTCTATTATGCTGCGTGCAAGGTCACAGGTAGATATTAGCTAAATACCATAAATTAAGATTTGCGAGGAGTTGGCTACATATTTAGAAGCAGTCAAAAACATATATATTCTAAACTTTTCAGTTGAAGTATAAAAATAGGCCTATTTTCAATATTTTTTTTTCTATCTAAAAAAATATTTATTTAATTCAAACTGTTTTCTGTCTTATAGATACATATTTAAAGAATAATTTCTGAAATTTTCAAAAAAAAACAAAATTAAAACTCCTCCATTGTGACGTCATTTCCGGTGATCCCTTGAAAAAAAGGTGCGTCCGCGTTGTCAGCATAACTCCTGACAGGCTAATCAAAAATGAAAAAACAAAAATAAGTGTTTTAGTTAAAACCATAAACTCGTGCTTGAACGTTGTTGAATAGTTGTAATTGAAAAAAAAAATCCTTCGTTCAAGCACGACAAAATTGTATTTCGAACACCTGTGTAAAATTTCATCAAGATCGGTTGAGTAGTTTTCGAGAACATTTGACTTTGAAAACACGGTTCCGAGAAAAACGCGTTTAACCCTTTGCACTCGTATGTCACACTGGAGGTGACAATACTAATTTACTCTACAACTCGTATGTCACACTGGAGGTGACAATACTAATGTACTAATGAGACAATACTAATGTATGCCTGTAACCAATAGCACTAAATAACTGTAAAATACATAAGTTAGTGCTTTCCTTAGTGGGAGATTTCAGACAAAGAGCTAAAAAACGTGGGCGACCATCAACATCAGATGTAGAGAATCGACTTGATGGAAAACTCCACATTTTAGTACCTCATCCGGGAAAAAAACATAATGATTGTATGGTCTGTTCTAACAGAAAAGCTAAGGGCGAAAGGAAGACAACTGTTTATTTCTGCGAAACATGCGAAAGACATCCTTTTCTTCATGTTGGAAATTGTTTTAAAAAGTATCACACTGTAAAAGATTACAAAAAATAAAACATTTTATATTAATAATTAATGAAATAAATATAATACGTTGAATTCTACGACTGTAAATTACTTTAATTCATTTAGCTAAAAATAATAACAAGTTGACACGCAACAACTTTGAAAATAAATCGAGTGCAAAGGGTTAAAGTTTTGAGTAACAATAAAAGTGGCTTGGAGCGCACACCTTCCAAAGGCTGTATCTCCGAAACTATTTCGGATCGACTTGAAATTTTAGGATAATATTCTTGAGATATTGTAGAAATTAATAAGCCAAAAAAAGATAAATCGATTTTTTGAACCAACGAAACCCATGTAACCCCTTAAAAAAACCTAGCCCATATAAGGCACACCCTAGTGTACATGTAAGCAACAGCCTAAACATTCGTCTGCCAAAGCATACTTTTAGGCATAAGTTGGACAAAGTCATGATTCAGATTTCTGAACTCACCTTAGTTAGTTTGGAATGCGAGCTTTTTAACGAAAGTGTACATTTGTAACTATGAGTTGAAGCTTTTCTGCATACTAATAATTACCAGTGCTGCCAGTTAAGTTCTTTTCCGAAATGAATTTGTCAGTTACAATTACGTTCGATCGGTTATTTGTCCCCCAATTTGGTTGATTTGTTTGTCGTTTTTAGACTTTTTCTTTATTTTACTTGCAGAGTAGTAAATTGTGAAACAAAAACCATTTGTTGTTAGATTCAAACAGAACTTTGACAACGTAATTAAATTTGTTTCAAACCATATTTCTGATATACTGTGAGCGTCAAAATAAAGTATACAAAGCATTTTGTTATAATATGGATTTTATTTCAGTCTTTTATAACAAAACAATATATTTTAATTTCATGTTTTTTAAATTAGTATTTGATTCTCTACTAATTACTAGAAAACAACAAAAAAAAATAAAAAAAAATAAAAAAAAAGTTGTAAGACAAAAACAAAATTTAGTGCATATTTTACGCGTCAAAATTAAGTGTACAGAGATAAATTTTACAAAACTGATACCGATTTAGTATTTTGTTGATTTCCCTTTTACTTTGATAACGGAAGACAGTCTTCGGGGCATCGACTCAACTAGTTTTTTTGTCACGTCAGATGAAATTTTATCCCACTCTTCCTTTAAAGCGAGTTTCAGCATATCCATATTGGTGATTGTCCTTTTCCGGATTTGGTGGTCTAAATGCTCCCACAAATGTTCAATAGGGTTTAAGTCCGGTGACTGTGGAGGATGATCCAATGTCTTAGAAGTACGATAAACCAGCCATTCTTTTACTATTTTTGATGTGTGCTTGGGATCATTATCTTGTTGAAAGATCCAAGA
Organism: Anastrepha fraterculus; assembly: GCA_037575425.1. Lineage (NCBI taxonomy): Eukaryota > Metazoa > Arthropoda > Insecta > Diptera > Tephritidae > Anastrepha > Anastrepha fraterculus. Next base: position 234,663 of record JAYXIM010048829.1, read on the forward strand.
TCCCTGCAAGTCTAATTTCTGCACACTGGTTAGTAAATTATTTTGTAAAATATTCAGATAATCTGTTTTGTTCATGGTTCTTTCAATAAAACCCAAATTGCGAACTCCGCTTGCCGCCATACATCCCCACACCATCACCGAACCCCCACCGTGCTTAACTGTGGTTATCGAATTTTGTTCGGCATACTCTTTATTTTTGGTTCTCCAGACTTTAACCGGTTTTTTCTTCCCAAATACCTCGAACTTACTTTCATCGCTAAACAGGACATAATTTCAGAAAGAAACATCCCGATTTTCGTATTTTTTTGCATAATCAAGAATTTTTTTTGTATTAATTGTAACCCATTTGCGTGCAACGCTCGACGTATTGTACCTGCACTTACGCTAGTATCTGATGCAGTTGAAACTTCTTGTGATATTTTGACCGCACTTTTCAAGGGATTTTTCTTCACACCACGCACTATAGACCTTACTTCAGTCTCATTTAAAATTTTTGGACGGCCTGCACAGGCGATTTTCTACTTTGCCGCATTTTTTTTATTTTTCAACTATTTTTTTTACAGTATTATGGCTTCTGTTGACAATAGAGCCAATTTCACGAAAGGTTTTGTCTTCATTGCAAAGCTTTAATACAATCGCAAACAAGCCGCTGACTGAACGTGAAGAGTGTTGGATTCTACAAAAAGTCAAAGTAAATCCACGATTAAGTGCTCCAATTCTTCGAGATATGTTAGCAGAACCATTTAATATAAAATGCAGTGCAACAACCGTCAGAAGGGTTCTTCATAGAGCTGGTTTACATGGAAGAATTACCCGGAAAAAATCATTTGTAAGTGAAAAAGATAGGAAAAATCGCTTGGAATACGCTCACACCTACTACATGAAAGAGTTCGAATTCTGGAAAAACGTAATTTTGTTGACGAATCCAAATTCAACTTATTCGGATCAGGCGGGAGGGTAAACTTATGGCGAAAACCGAATGAAGAGCTGGATCCAAAACATCTTCGACCTACAGTAAAAGATGGTGGTGGGAACGTGATGGTGTGGGCTGCTTGTTCGGCTTCAGGTGTTGGAAATTTGTGCTTCGAGCAGGGGAATATGGATAAATTTCAATGTTTGCAAATCTTGCGAAAAAATCTAAAACAAAGTTCACAAAAGTGGGAATAGAGAATACATTTCACTTGTATCAAGATAACGACCCACAGCATTTTGTCCACATCTTCAAAGAATGGTTATTATAGGTATATTTGCCCTAAAGTCTTGAAAACACCTCCACAGTCTCCCGATTTAAATATAATAGAGAATTTATGGCAAAAATTGGAAGTTGAAATTTGAAAGCGAGCAATATCAAATACAAACGACCTCAGGACTGCCTTAATGGAGGAGTGGGAGAAAATATCTCCAGACTGTACAAAAAAATTGGTGGAATCCATCCCTAATAGGCTGAAATTGGAGAGTGGTGGCCGGATAGTGGTGAATTCATATCAGATGATATGAAAATATACTATTCTGGTAATCAAGACAGAAATCACAGGGGGGGTGTCGCTATTATTATGAAAAAGTCGATAAAGCGCAGCGTAGTGGACTTTGTTCCTAAATCCGATAGATCAATGTTGATAAAATTAGAAGTAAAACCATTGAATATTGACATATACAAGTTTGTTCGCCAACAGCTGACAAAACCAGCGACTAACTCGAAGCCTTCTACATTGAAATAGAAACACTTTTGAAGTTTACTAAGCCCCACGAAATTACTATAATCCAAGGTGATTTTAACGCTAAAATAGGCTCCTGCTATGTTGATGGAATAACAGGAGGCTTCGGACTCAGCGCTAGAAACGAAAGAGTTGACAGACTCATACAGTTTTGCCAAGAGAAAAATCTAAAAATTTGTAATACATGGTTTAAGTTACCGAAAAGACGACTGTACACATGGATAAAAATGGTAATATTGTAAGGAATCAAATTGATTTTATATTGATTAACAAAAGATTTGGTTCCGCAATTTTCAAAGCAACTACATATCCTAGTGCCGATATAACGTCCGATCACAATCTCCTACTAGCAAAGTTCAAAGTAAAGCTATCTGCCACACACAAGAAACAAAAAGGTAATAATAAGAAAAGAATTAACACAAGATCGCTGAAAACTGACGAAGCTTTAAAATCGACGCTGGCTTTTCAAATCAACAACAATATCAAAGAGATCCCGTCAAAGACTAGAGAACCACTTGAAGTGTGGAAAAAAGTACAATTTTCACTATCTACACTTACAACAAATGTTCTAAGCTCAAAAAGAACCGAATACAAAACCGAATGAATGACAGATGAAATAATAAGATTAATAAATGAAAGGAGAACTCATAAAAATAAAGACATTGAAACCTAAAGGCAATTAAATCAGGAAATTCGTCGAAGAGTGCGGGTTGCGAAAACTGAGGCTAAAAAATCAATAGGAAGTAATAGAGAGGCTGCAAGCTGCACATGTTGATTTCAATCTTTACAAAAGTTCTTGTGGAACGATATGTCCGTAATCTATTTAATGACAATCGACTACCATAGAAAAAACAGGTCCTGACGAAATTGCTGCAGAAATGTTAAAAATGTCTGACGAAGAAGGTTTATAGATACGTCTGCACATTTTTAACCACATCTACGATACCGGACAGTTTGGCTAAAATCTGTTTTCATAACATTACCAAAAAAATCCAACGCAAAGAAGTGCGAGGTTTTCGGTTTTAGAAATGGCATGGGAACTCGTGAAACGCTGTTTTGTGCCCATGTTCTTGTCCAAAATTGCAAAGATGTGCAAAAGGATGTATTTATGTGTTTTCTAGACTATGAAAAAGCATTCCACACAGTGCAACATGACAAGCTCTATAACATCCTACCATCACTCTATATTGCCACAAAAGAGTTGCGATGTTTAAGAAACCTTTATTAGAACCAGATTGTCGTAATTAATGTTGACAATGAAAATCACAGAAAATCCCCATTCTTAAAGGCGTTAGGCAAGGATGTCTATTATCACCCATCCTTTTCAACATCTATGCTGAGAAAATCTTCCAAGAAGCTCTTTGGGATTCACATGAAGGCATCAAAGTTAATGGTGTGCTTATAAATAACATTAGATACGCCGACGACACCACAGTTTTAACAAATAACTTATGTTGTAAGCTAATTTTATATAAATAAATAAATAAACTTGAACGATTTGCAAACGATATCTTTTAAATAAAGTTTTCATCACTGCGAAAACTACGGTCTTAAAACTATTATAACATTAATAAAACGAAATTCATGCATGTCAGCAGGAGTCACGCCGTCGCAGGCATTAATCAAGCACTGATGGTTCATAGTGTAAAAATAGAAAAAATTTTAAATTTCAAATATCTTGACACATCAGTCGAAATAAAAACCAGAATAGAAATGGTTATATCTACATTTTGCAAATTTAGAAAGATTTTAAGCTGCCATGACTTCGATATGAGTCTTAAAATTCGTTTTGTGAAGTGTTATCTGCGGTCTGTGTTCTTATATGGCATGAAATGTCGGACATTCAAAGTCTCTGACATGAACAGACTGAACGAGGCCTTCGAAATGTGGATTTTTAGGCGAATTTTGAAAATTCCGTGGACCGATGTGGTTTCTAACTTAGAGGTTCTACGACGAGTTAATCGAGAACGTGAACCTCTACAAGCAATAAAACGTCGCAGGACAGCTTATCTTGGACATATCATGAGAAACACCAAATACCCATGATACAATTCATACTGGAAGGAAAAATTGAAGGAAAACTATGCGTTGGCCGGAAGCAGTTATCATGGTTACGAAATATAAGGCATTGGACGGGGCATTTGTAATGCTGCAGAATTATGGGATGCAGCTAAAAACTGAGATATTTATAAAGATATTGTAAATAATATAAATTAATATGTTTTGAGTAATGTCGTTAACAAACAAAAAGATATAAAATATTGTATGATCGCTATGCATTCGTAAACGAATAAGCAATACAGAAACAGAGTGCACACGAACTTCGAAAATAACAAATTTCAGAAAAATGACTTGATCAGCTTATAATTTCGTCAATATTTCTCTGATCTACTTGAAAAAATATTAATATAATATTATTATCAGCTCCTTCAAAAGAAAGATTTAGCGCATACATCCTTTAGGTAATGATTCCTGCGCATTGTGCGGAGCTGGTCTCAATTTTTGTAAGATCCCCATGTAGAATTCCATTGCCACTTCCGGAACTGTCACGAAAATAAAAGATTTTCGTACATATTTGCTTTGTTAAAAAAGTTCGTACATATTTTCTCAGTCTATTGTAGTATTTCAAATCAAAATGAACTTAAAAAGATATTGAATTTTTATCAATTCGTATATTTATCAAGACAAAAATTAACCTTATCATAAAATTCTACAAACTTAAACCTGCAGTATTTTGTACCACAAGTACAAATATATTTGATGCAGAAGTAACTGCATATATAAAACCATTTAAAACCATCCAGCTAATCAAGAGTCTGATACCTAAATTAGCGGACTTTGCCCGAAATTAAACAAAGAATAGAGTTAGTTGCATTACAGATATTTGAGCGAATTGCATTTTGAGATTAAATTACTATTAATTTTAATTAAAGTGTGATCTTAAAAAATTAAAGCATTGAGTGGGTAACCCGCCATACATAGCCTAAATTTATTGCTTTCAAAGCCAGCAGATAAGCACCACTTTATCACTTTATCAACTGCTGGAAAAGGTCAAATGCAGTTTATCCTTCAGGCCAACCGCTAAAACAAAGTCCGCTTTTTTATAAAAGGGGTGCTGCAAACGCTTAAATCTCAACCAATGTTGTAAATAAATGTTTTCTTTCCTCAAAAAGGGCTATTTTTGTAATAAAAATTTTACTAATTGCATCTTGTGTAGCAAAATTCAACTTACCATAAAAAGTCCGGGTTTGAATCGACTAGTCCCGCTACTTTCAGGATTAAAAAATCCGGATCCCTGAGTTCCGGGACTTTTAATTTAGACGGGTAGCTTTGACTATTCTTCCTCGCTAATTCAAATCACGTTAGCTGTTATACAGCACTGGGCTAACTAATGTATCGGCAATTTTAAAGTAAATACAAGTATAAAACATATGCGCTTATTCACTAGTTTTATTGCATTCACCTCTTTTTCATGATATTATATTCATTAGTTCATGAGTTATTGTGCTAAGAGTGATGCTATTTTTGTTATTTTCAAAACAATCGATGAAAAAAAATTTCGTGTTTTAATTTTAAACTGCTTTACATGGGAAAATATACCGTTTAAGCAGAGCAATGCTTTAAAAAGTGTTATGTGGTCTCCGCTCCATCAGAAACAACAGTCACACGATGGTTTGCTGATTTCAAACGTGGTCGTAGAGACACCGATGATGCATAACGCAGTGGACGTCCATATGAGGCAGTAACACCAGAAAACATTAAACAAAATTCATAAAATCGTTCTAAATGATCGAAAAGTGAAGTGGTGTGAGTTAGCCAGCATCGTAAAGATATCAAAAGAATGTGTTGGTTTCATATTGCATGATCATCTGACTCTGCTCTGTCCAAAGTGTGTGCGACGTTTGTTCACTGTTGACCAAAAACAAAACGTGTTGATGATTCAAAACAATGTGTAAACTATATAAATTGAACTTCGCTCCCTTCGCTTGCTCCCACATCCACCGTATTTGCCAGATTTGGCTCCCAGCGACTACTGACTGTTCGCAGACCTAAAAAATGCTCGCCGGTAAGAAGTTTCGCTCGAATGAAGAGGTTATCGCCAAAACTGAGGCCTATTTAGTAAAGGTAAATAGTTCTACAAAAGTGGTATTGAAGTGTTTGAGCGGCGCTGGAATGATTGCGTTCTTCTTGATGGAAATTACGTTGATAAGTAAAGCTGGTTTTGAACAACAAAAAACCTTTTTTCTTTGTTAGGCCCGCGACTTTTGAGCCTATGTGGTACCGAAATAAAATACATAAATTTAGCTTACTAAAATGGAAAATTTAATTTCCGCTTTCTATAAGAGTTAAGACATTATTTAGCATGGAAGTCATTCTAAATCTTTATTAAAATTTTAATTATCATATATTTTTACAGATTTATAGCAAAAAATGTGCCCATTATTGTATATCGTACTCAATTCTGGCGGGTAATTATAGTATCAGCAGGCTGCTGCAAGCGGGCAAAACGGTCTGCATTAATGCCGTCATCTGTAAGAAAATGGGAAACGAGTGTTACATATATGAGAGGTATAAATAGCAGTAATAGCTTAAATCATTATCAATTTTGTGGGTGAAAAACACACGAACAAAGTAGGTATGTACGGGTAAAATAAAAGCAGAAATAAAAACATTTGTGCGGACTAATACATTTCCTTAATCATTCTCCTTACATGTAATTGTTGGATGATAACCGTTTTCATCGGCAGTGTACTTGACAATCACACGCATGCCATCGGGTGCCACAAACGAATAGGAGCCTTCAACCACTTCCTTTTGCTCTTCGGTGCCTACCTTTACAGCCACGCCGCGTTCTTCGGCTTGTATGCCATTTTCAGTTTCATAGGAGTATGTGTAGGTGCCATCGTGATTAGATTCAACATTCTGTGCAACGATGCGCGCCTGAGGGGCGGCTACGTCAGGATTATATTTCTTTAACAAATCATCATAATATTGACGATTGTAGTATTCGCGATTTTTAAAGTAGCGATTATTGTAGTAAGGATCACTGTTGTAGGGCGTGTAGCGACCGCGAGTATCCACACGTCGAGGGCCATTAGTCGGTGCTATTGCTCTCAGCTGAGCCGCTGCTATGGCGAAGAGGAGAGCCACAGTAATGGCGCATATGAAGGGAAGCTGTAGAAAGGTTAGTGAAAAAGTTACATTTAATTTAAGGAATTCACACATATACTTATATATACATGTGTGGGTATATATTTTTAGCTACTTTTACTATACTGCTCATTTTTCCGTGGTTATTCTTTGCTTATGTCACTTCGAGGATGCGCGCTCTAATAAAGTTATGGAGAAACTGTAGAATTTCAGTACTAAAACACGCATTTTATACTCACATCTTTGTAAGCCATAAATATTCCCCTAAAAAAATATTTTCTAACTTGAGGTAACCATTTTCAGCTTAAACCGTAAATTAGTTCATCTCACCTCATTGCATACATATGTACCTATGCACATAAATATATCAGACACATTTAATAAAATTGTTGGTGTCGAGCCCCGCTGGGTGAAAAAAATATGCGCGTTTCAGTCTATAATTTTGGTGTTGGCAGCTTCACTTACTTCTAAAGGCAATTTCCGTTAAAAAATGTTTTTTCTATAAATTTCGCTTCGCCATGCTAATCAACCTATTCAAGCACACATACATTCATATGTTTGTAATTACACGAGCATGCATGTTCAAAAGCTTAAATGGTTTCAAAACAAATTCGCTAAAAATGATCACCAAAACGAGGCAACATTTCAGAACATCTCATATGCAAATGCTGCACAGCGGATATGACGATTGTAAAATTATTTCAAAGCACCATGGTGCGCACCTAAACACTCGTAATGCGGGATTTTGTTCGACTTTTTTCTCCAACGCATAGCATTTTTTCGTCTTACTGAACTCCATTCAATTAATTGGCGGTGGCAATGTTGATGAGCTGCCACACCACAAAATTCGTTCATTTATTATCTTACCTTTTCAACATTCATAAAATCGAAATGGTATACCTCTTTATAACTCTCGCTTTATTGTTTCTGTTTATGCTAATTTAAATTGTTAATACATACTTTGGAAGTGAGCAAAATTCGTTTTTTGGGCTTGAATTCTCCAAATTGATGGCTTAACGACATCGTATCATATATTCCAGTAATCGAGCAGTGGACAGCGGACACCCACATTTTAATGTTTCGCTTTCTGCTACTATACGCGACAAATCTCTTAATACCCGTATGCTTTTATGAAGTTAGTACATATTTGCATACATATAAATCAAATGACAATAACAACAACACAGCAAAAATCATTGCAACAACATTCATAATAAGAAAAATCAACAATTGCAGTGCTCACCATTTGACTAAATGACCAATAGTCAAGTAGCACATAAATTACAGATATTGTTCCACCGGTTGTGGCAACAATTTGACACCATCGATTCCGTACAGTGAATAAGTGGAATGTAATATTTAAAAGCCACGTAGTTACAGTAATTAAAATCCATAAAAAAATGCTTCAAAACAAAGATTTCCTTTATGTGTTAAGCTCAATTCCTTTACTCAATTTATTCTACTGAGTAGAGCATCTTAACCAAATTTCATCACAATCGAAGCTATGAGGATTTTCGACGGGTACTCTGAACGTGTTGTATCTATATTCTACATTTATTTCTTTATATTTTACATTTAATACGAGTATAAATGAATAAATATGATAGTAAAGAATTGGATTCTGGTATGTTTGAAGAAAATTTATATGCCATGTATTTGTCAGTTAAATTTTAAATCTATATAAATAAAAGTAATCCTTCTTCCTCTTTTTTTTTTTTTTTTGATTGGCGCGATAACCGCTTACGCGATTTCAGGGGAGTTTAACAAAGCACCCTAGTCGTTTCTTTATAGTGCTAACCGGCACCAGTTGGACACACAAAGCGAAGCCAAGCCCTTCTCCGCCTGATCTTTCCAACGCAGAGGAGGCTTTCCTCTTCCTCTGCTACCAAGATTTCAAGGCTGACATTATTATCGGAGTTAATGCTGGTTCCTAAAAAAACGAAGTATTTTACCACCTCGAAATCATAACTGCCTACAGGGACGTGGGTGCCGATATGCGAGTATGCAGACTGTTCGTTTTGTCCTCGTTCACCACCAGACCCATTCACTTTACCTCTTTATCCAGTTTGGAAAAGGAAGAACTAGCAGCGTGATTATTAAGGCCGCTGATGTCAATATCATCGGCATACACCAACAATTGCACGCCCTTATGAAAAATTGTGCCTGAGCGATTAAGTTCTGCGGCTCGCATGTTTCTCTCCAACATCTCCTCGTTCGGTATCAAACGGCTCGGAGAGGTCCTTCCCAATTCTGACGGCGCTGGTGGTGTTGAGCAACGTCATCTTGCAAAGCCGTACTAGTTTTGTGGGGATACCAAATTCAGACATCTCGTCATACAGATAACTCCTTTTGGTACTGTCGAATGCAGCTTTGATCTTTGCATGGGTCTTTTCCAAGATTTGACGTATTGAAAATATTTGGTCGATGGTAGACTTTTCAGGTCTAAAGCCACACTGATAAGGTCCAATCAGTTGGTTGACGATGGGCTTCAGCCTTTCACACAATACGCTCGCTAGGACCTTATAGGCGATATTTAGAAGACTAATTCCGCGGTAATTGGCACAGATTGCAGGATCGCCCTTCTTATGGATTGGGCAGAGCACACTTAATTTCTAATCGGCAGGCATGCTTTCATCCGCACCATATTTTGCATAGAAGCTGCTGCATGCACCTTACCAGCTCCTCGCCGCCTTGTTTGAATAGCTCAGCCGGCAGACCTTTCTTGTTCTTTAGCCGCGTTATCGCTTTTCTCACCTCGTTATGGTCGGATAGCGGAACGACAATTCCGTCGTCAACAATTGGGTTATCGGGGTCTTCACATTCTCTGTGACATGCGCAGCTATCATTAATTAGCAGGTTTGAGAAGTGTTCCCTCCATAATTTAAGTATGCTCTGGATCTCAGTCACCAGATCGCCGTCTTTGTTCGCACAGGAAAACGCCCCGGTCTTGAAACCTTCTATAAGCCACCGATCTTTCTGGTAGAATTTTCGGACGTTGTTCCTATTGGCCAGCATCTCAAGCTCCTCGCACTCACGTACTTCGGCCTCTCGTTTCTTCTGTCGGATAATACGTCTCTCTTCCTTTCTTAGCTCTGTGTAGCGATCCCACATGGCTCGCGTTGCGCCCGATCGCAGCGTGGCTCTATAGGCAGCATCTTTTCTTTCGGCGGCAGCATGATATTCCTCGTCGTACCAACTGTTTTTTCGGGCTCGCCGGAATCCGATTTCTTCTTCGGCGGAGATACGTAGAGAACGAGAAATGTTGCTTCATTGCTCGTGCATGCCGGTTTGTTGGGCAGTACTCTCTAAGAGCCGGAGTGAGAGTCGAGTGGCGAATATTCTGGCTGTCTGTTGTGATTGCAGCTTTTCGTTGCCGAACATTCTTTGCGTCGGTAGATGTACGTTTTTTGCTGTACAGAGGCGTGTGCGCAGTTTGGCTGCAACGGGGTAATGATCCGGGTCGATGTTGGGTCCTCGGATCGTACGTACATCTAATACACCAGAAGCGTGTCATCCATCTATCACAACATGATCGACCTGGTTTCGCGTTTTTCGATCAGGAAACTGCTAGGTAGCTTGGTGTATCATTTTATGCTGGAATCTGGTGCTGCAGACTACCATGTTTCGAGCCCCGGCGAAGTCGATCAGCCTCTGTCCGTTACCGGATGTTTCGTTGTGCAGGCAAATAGGATACTGTAAAGAAAATAAAAACAAAATTTCTTCTAAATGTAAAAAATATGTTTGGGGAAAATATACAATTGGCACATTTATATGTAAAAAATGCGATGATCAATGAATTAAAAATTCTTATTTTTGGCGTTCGTAATAGAAATGGTCAATATACTATTTTTTTAATTGTAATAAATTTAACTTTTATTTTTATTTCCTTCCTAACATCCACATTTCCTACATTAAATTAGTATGATTAATGTTAATAAACAGTCTAAATTTAGTGAAATTTTTGGTTTCTGGCTATTTTTAAAAAATACTACTAGAAGTTTCAATATCAAAACGTAAATTGTTAGTCCTAAACTGTTAATAAAAATTCAAGAAATTCATTTGATCTAATAATTCTTTCGTGTTGTGTACGAGGAGTGTTCAAAAAATAAGTCGACTTTAGAATGTACGTAGCCTGCGAAATTTGCAAATTCGCCTTATTTTTTGAACACACCTCGTATATTATTTTATACGCAAGCGAAGCCCCATGGTTTTGAAAATTACAAGTAAACACTTATAACGGGTGATCAATCATGAGGTGCTTTTTTCAATAGTTAAAAAAAAAAAAAAATGTAAACTATGTTCAAAACCTTTATTTATCATTTGAAAGGACATTCTTATACATTTACTTTTTGAATATGACTTCATTCAAATGTTGGCCGCAACTACGCTTAAGGTGGTCCATTCTGAAGGTCCAATTTTCAATCACTCGTTTGAGCATTTCGACTGGTCGTGAATAACACGCGTAATGTTGGCTTCCAGAGCTTCAATCGTAGCTGGTTTATCAGCATAGACCTTGGACTTCACGAATCCCCAAGGAAAAAAGTCCAAAGGTGTGATATCACAAGATCTTGGTGGCCAACTCACAGGTCCTAAACGTGAAATCAGCTGCTCTCCGAAATGACTTCTCAATAAAGTCATTGTTTCACGAGCTGTATGGCAAGTGGCTCCGTCTTGTTGAAACCAAATGTCGTAGAGATCATTAGATTCAATTTCAGGTAGCAAAAAGTCCGATATCATGGTACGATAGCGAGCACCATTCACAGTTACGTTGCGGCCATCATCATTTTTGAAAAAATATGGACCGATGATTCCACCAGCCCATAAACCACACCAGACCGTTGTTTTCTCTGGGTGTAAAGGTAGCTCTTGAACCTGTTCTGGTTGCTCTTCATCCCAAATACGGCAATTTTGCTTATTGACGTAACCATTGAGTCAGAAATGCGCCTCATCGCTGAAGAAAATTTTGCTCGAAAACAGCGGATCTTCTTCAATCTTTTCAAGAGCCCAATCAGCAAAACGGTGACGTGCAGGAAGGTCATTTGGCTTTAGTTCTTGTACGAGCTGTATTTTCTATGCTTTTAAATGAAGATCCTTCCGTAAAATTGACCAAGTTGTTCCATACGACAGTCCAAGTTGCTGAGAACGGTGCCGAATCGATTCATCGCGGTTTTCACGTACACTCTCTGCTACTGCCGCTATATTCTCAATGCTTCTTGCTGGACGTGGTCTATTCGGTCGAGAATTATCCACCAATGAATATTCGGATTCAAATTTTTTGATGGTATGTCGAATAGTGTTTAAGGCAGGCCGATTATGTTGACCATAATGCGGTCTAAGCGCACGAAAAACATTTGTCACAGAACGCTGATTTTCACAATACAGTTGAACAATTTGTAGACGTTGTTGCGGTGTGAGTCTTTCCATGATGAAATGCCAAACGCTGTTCAACAAATCCACGATGACAGTTTGCCACAACTCGCGCGCAATCTGTAAAAAAATGCAAATGAAAAAAACTCCTCTTAATTGATCACCCGTTATTACCGATTTTTGTCTTTAGTAGCCCACCCTCAAAACTCAAAAACTCAACTAAACCCCCCAAATGTCCTACTTAAAAGCATATTTTTCATTTCTCTTCAAAAACGCTGTCAAATACCACCATAAAAATTCTGCCATACCATATAATATTGGTAATCACTTCCATCATAAAACGACTTGAATCACATTTTATATGTAATATAAAGATTTACCAAATATGACCAAACGTAGAAAAATTTGATCCACTGAAAAAAAATAGGGACTTTGATAGTGATCCTTTCAGGATTCCAATCGTATTGAGGTAAAATAATGCCAGGTGGCAATTTTTGGAAAAAAAGTACAACGGTGACACTCATAAGTATTGTTATTTATGTTTTTTTTTTTAAATTACTCTACTGTGCATGCTTTAAATATAAATCTTAGCAACATTTGCATACATTTTAAAGGGAACAACTTCGAAACCATTAGCATTTTTTAATAGAAAAACATATGCGAACAAAATCAACGAGAGTGACAAACAACGCCAGTAAACGGTGACAGTAGTCACCGCAAGTAGCCCCATACGAGTGGAATAGCGGGGGTCGTTGCAACAGCAATTGCAGCGGACATCAACAACAGCAACCAATAACCAGCTATGAGGCACGCGCAAACACAATATAGCAGAACCAGCAAAAACTGCAAATATCAATAACACTATTAAAGGCAACGCCATGGATGGTCTTATAAGAAGAAGCGCCGGCCGCGATTGCAACTTGTTAGCAACATCAACAACCAACACTAGAAGAAAAACAAAAAAAGAACTAATGAAAATAGCATACCAAGCTCAGTAGCAATAAAGAAAAATAAATACAATTATATGTATTAACAAAAGTAATTCTATATAATTGCCATAAAGCGCTTGGCCATTGTTGACCTTCACATTTAAAGCAACCGCCTGCAGATTACTTAGTAACTGTATTGCTTTAATAATGCAAAATCGTATATTTATACAGACTTGTACGTAAGAGAATGTTTAGTATTTTTTATAATTGTATGCAATACATGATTTTATGTACTCAAATTACTGGTAATGCATAACTGTAAAAGCATATAATGAAAATCTTTGTAATTTGATATGCAATAATAAAATAAATTAAACAAAAGATTAAGAATCTTTAAAGAAATTGAAATTTCAGCGCCTAAGAATGTGCCCACACCTCAGGCATCTGTACTCAGCATGAGTAGAAATATTTTGATTAGGCTGTAAGGTAGCTCAAACTACTATATGTTTATATAAATTTGCATACATATGTGCATGCGTAGGTTTATGCGCCGTCTGGTTGAAACTCATCAGTGCCTACGAATTTCGAAAATTCTATGCATGTCAATTAGCTTTAATATTTGTACTTTTAGATTAATTTGACATTAGATTCGGTAATGAGAACGCTCGTAGGGCGCAGCGGTAATGGTTAGTCCACAAAAGTAAATATGTGTAGGTAAGCATACATCAAAGATGCATGCGACACTCAATACATTATTCACCACGTAAACGAATAGTGTTTATGTAACTAAGCTATGGATAATTGATTGTACCGCCGAACTTAAATTAATAATATAATATAACATAATATAATATAATATATTTATTTTTATTTATTCATTTTAGTAAGTCAAGAAATACAAAGTTTCTTACAGACTACATAGAACTAAGAGTTTTTATATAGAAGTAATTAACAAAATTAAAGCTTAGGAAACTAAAGTAACAAAATATACTAGGTAATTATTTAGATTTCTTACAAAGGAAGAAATTTTTTAATTGGGTATTAAATACATGTTTCGCCCTGGAAAAGTCTAGATCCAAAAGGGAGGCGAGATAGTTAATGGCAGACAGCGTTCTAACAAGAGGCGCATTGGCACTATATAATGTCCTCCTAACGCCAACATGAAAAATTTTGACACGGCGAAAATTCCTGCGAGGAACATTAAAATGTATTCTTTCTAGAAGAAACGGACAGTCAATTAGTCCATTAACGAGATCGAAAATAAAAGAAACTGCCTGAAACGTACCTCTGTCACTTAATGGACAGAGACTAATCAAACGACAGCGTGAGTCGTATGATGCTTTGGGGTCTGAGAAATTGAGTGAATGTAGCGCGAAACGCACAAAAATTTTTTGAACCCTCTCCACTCGATTTATATGGACTGCACGATAAGGTCTCCGAATAAAAAAGGCATAATCTAGTTTGGACCGCACAAACGCAGAGTATAAAATCTTAAGAGTATATGGATCAGTGAAGTGCGATGAGTGACGTCTAACAAAAGCGAGCATAGCAAGTGAATTGGAAATGGCATAATTTAGGTGCGCGATAAAATTAAGTTTAGAATCAAAGAAAACCCCTAAATCTTTTATCACATCAGACGAAGCAAGCTATGTATAATTGATATGATAAGAGGTATAGAGGGAGTTTTGAAGCTTAGAAAATGAGATTTTATGACATTTTTCAATATTAAGAAATAGACGATTCATAAGGCACCAGGAAAATAAATTATTCAACTCGGACTGTAGGGCGGCTGAATCACTAGAATTTCTTATTTCAGCGTACACTTTTAGATCATCAGCATAGAGAAGAAAATTAGCGAAGGAAATGCACGAACAAATATCATTAATAAACAAAACAAATAAAAAAGGTTCTAAAATACTACCCTAAGGCACACCAGAGGTGGCAATAAACTGTTTCGAAGAAACCACATCGATAACACAGCACTTTATTACATAGGATCGAATCCAATCAAGAAAAGTCGAATGAGAATCAAAACAAACAAAATTAGTTACTAAAATCGTATGGGATATTTTATCAAAGGCTTTAGAGAAATCCGTGTAAATCGCGTCAGTTTGGAAACCATTCTGGAAGCCTGCGTGGCAATCATCAGTAAAAACGGATAAGTTAGATAACGTAGATCTTGCAGCAACAAAACTATGCTGTCGAGGACTAATTAGATATTTAACGCTAAAATATAACTTGTCTTTAACAATGCATTCAAAAAGTTTAGATACAGCAGATAATTTGGAAATTGGTCTATAATTTGCAATATCGCTTTTATTACCGCTTTTGAAAATAGGAGTGACTGAAGTCAGCTTCCAATCATCAATAAATATTCCTTCGGCCAAAGATTTGTTAAAAATTAGCTTAAGAGGTTGTACCAACGGGCGACAATTTTTAAGCAAAGTTACCGAAAGCCCATCAACATCCGAATGAGCAAAGATTTTAATCTTTAACAATCCCTCAATGACATCATAATCTGATACAACAAGTGTACCGAAGTCTACTGAAGAAGACACTTTCCCCAAGAAATTATGGCGAATGGCTGCCAAATGTACTTCCTGAATATCTTCATCAGACGCAAAGAGTGATGAAAATAAATCAGCAAATAAATTCGCTGCCTCACTGACAGAGCCGGCAGTAACGTCGCTATAAAAAACAGAATTAGGTATAGAAGAGGCCTTTTTAATCGATTTAATATATCGCCAAAAATTCTTCGGATTACTTTTTATATTAAGCTCAAATTTGTGAATGTATTCCTTACACAAAGATTTATTTAAAGTACGAAATTTATTACCGTGGAGGATAAAAGACTCATAATAGCGGGTTTCGTTAGTTAACTTGAACTTTTTAAACAACTTATTTCTCAAATTTTTATGATGTTTAAGCTCTTTCGTGCCCCACGGAAACTTATTATTTACACGCTTAAAAATTGGAACATGTTGAGAACATATATCTAGGACTAAAGTTTTAAATATAATATAATATAATATAAAATAATATAATATAATACATACTTTGTATTTTATATATTAGCCGCTTCTCCATTAATAATAATTTTATATAATTAATTATAATTATATTAAGGAAACAAAATTATAATTATTTATAAAGAAAAAAACAGAAGGACTGTCTAAGCAATTTCCATTGAGTTCAACAAAGCGCGCCGGTCGCTTCTTTCGCATGCTAACCACCGCCAATTAAAAATTTCTAGTGAAGGCAAGTCCTTCTCCCCTAGAACCTTCCAAAGTCTTACTCTTCCTCTGTTACCATCTTCGGCATCGTATCGAATAGTTTTGGAGCCGGGGCATTTTTATCCATTTGTAGCACATGGCCTGTGTACGTCTCATATAGCTTACCGTTTCATTGCCATAGCACAAGGGTCCATAAATCGTCGGAAGAATGTTTCTATCGAACACCACAAAGACCGACGCATCAGGTGTTGTTATCGTCCAAGCCTCTGCGTCCTATAATAAGGCGGTAATGACGAAACAATTCTTGAGTGTATAAGAAATAATTTATAACGAAAAGATCACGCATTTTAATTTGAAAACAATACTATCATTGCCCGGTTTCACAAACATGTTTCAATTTATCAGACTTAAAATTTAAAACAGCAAAGTTCCATATTGAAATTGTACGACTTTAAATTTGAACGTCCTGATAAATTTAAAATTGATCGGTGATAAAAAATTACGACTTCATTAGCGGCGCATATTTTATAAGAATAAGGTACCTATTCCATTAAAAAAGAATTTTACCATTTGAGCAATAAATATTCTGGTTAAATACGCCCATATATACTATAAGAAGACATCTCTAAACACATTTAAAACTGAAGTTTATGTATGAAAATGAATGAAAATACCGAGAATGTTACAATAAAACAAAGCAGAGTTAAATTTCAGGCAAATTTATTTTATCTCCTTCAAAATAAGGCCGGTCTGAAGCAACAAACCTGTGCCAACGTTTAACCCAGTCCTTCATGCACCTTGGTAAGCCGACGAAGGTATGGCCTTCAGGTCCTTCGTCGCATTCTCTTTGATCTCCTCTATCGACTGAAATCTCCTTCCACGAAGAGGTAACTTCAACTTGGGAAACAAAGAGAAGTCGCACAGGGCCATATCAGGTGAATACGGTGATTGCACGATGGTATTTACTTGGTATTTGGTCAAATAATGTAGCACAATTTGAACTCCGTGCGATAGCGCGTTATCATCATGCAAAATCCAAGAATTGTTTGCCCGCATTTCCGACCGTTTGTGACGTACAGCATCTCTCAAACGCTTCAGAACGGATAAATAGTAGCAGATGTGTGTCTTAGTCCTAGCAACATAAGAAAAATATATGGACCGGTTCCAAAGTGCGCGGTTCGTTCAAATTAAACATTCCCGGTACTTTTTGATCATACGGTATATAGTAAAATTTAGTGAGTGATTTTTTTTTTATGGTATTTTACCCAATATTTCTTAACCATGTGAGTGTTTTTGGCGAGTATCAGTATAAGTTTACCCTACGTTCTATAGCTCTTACTTTTTCATAATTGTTGTACCACGTTCTTGTATTTTTTTTAGTTTTTGTCGGACCTTGCACTTACATACATTTTAGAGTAATGAAAGAGAAAGATTTAAAACCATAATTTCTTTTTTAAAAAATTAAATATTTTTAATTGATTATGAGCTACTGTAGTTTTCTTGCTTTTTGTCTGCTGTGATTGTTTGTAAATATTTTGTGCTCATATATTAGCAACTTCGGGAGAACTGGCCCAGGAGGGTAAGCGTTACAGTAGGTCATCCTAAGCCAATCTAAACCATTATTCAGATGTATATTTTTCCAAGTAAAACCTATGTGTACACCGAATTTCATCAAAATCGGATAATATTTAACATTACCGCCCACAATGGGGGCAGACATTACAGTGAGTCGATCTTTTCCCCCATTTCGTATTTCTTCTTTCCAGAGTAAAGGTAAAGTATGTACTAAGTTACAGCGAAATCGGAGAACGTTTACTATTATTCTCCACAAATTATATGGCGACTGTAACGACACTGTGTGCTACTACGATAGAAGAAATACGGCAACCAACACCAGCTTCGTAGTTTGAATCGTTCAGTACCTCTCGTACCTTTCATGAGTGATGTCCAAAGTATGAATCGAATTCATGCTCTTCAGATTACCAACCGATATGCAAATTGCATAAATATACAATTTATGACATTTTACGTCACACATCTTTCCATGTCCATAAACATATACATAATTTTTGGTAATGTTTTGCAAATTTTTTTAACTCGCTGTCCACCGTTACGAATCAGAAGATAAATTACCATTTTGGTTTGCAAATATCAGCGGCATTTCAATATGAATGAGTTCTCAAGTTCGCTCGAAAAATTACTATGACTTGTGCAATTCCCAAAACTTTTGTATATATATACAATACATAAATACGTGCAAATGTGATTGAGCTAATGCTTAGACAGGTTCGTGCCGTAAGTCTTTCGTAGCCAAATATTTAGCTTAGCTTCATGCCAACTTACGAATATGCAAATATAAGTTTTCATGCATACATTTCATTTTGAAGTGCTTAAATACGACAACAAACGGTTTAAATTAGCTAATAATAATTTGCCACGCCTCTTACGCATACAGAAAAGAGTGATGATTAGGTACGTATATAGGTAATGGATATATAAGTATGTATGTATAAACTAAGTGAATTGCATCACTCTTTTGTTTGACAAAACATAGATATTTAAATTATATATATCCTACTTTCTCAATGTCTTTAAACCTAATTTTGTTCACCTACTTTGCACAGTTAAGGGCGCCTGCTTAAATGCATAAACGGCAGCGGTTTACATAGTTAAGAACTTTTTAAAATGCAATAACAATTTCATATAATCCATCCTTCAGCTGCAGAAGAACCATTAAAAGCACTAACAACCAAAACCGATTAAAAGATTAAAACTTAGGCTGACAAATAACATCTATGTACGTCCGAACAAGCAATAACTATTAAAGATGCAGGTTCGCAAGATACATGCGCCAATCATTTAATTGGAAAAGAGTTGAATTTTGTATTTTTATACATACATGAACACAATAGCATACATTGAAGTGCTCTTATGTATCTTAGTCGTGTCAGCTATGGACGCAATGTTGCCTTCACTCATACACCAAATTAATTAGAATTTATTTTTCTTTAAATACTCGGTGATTCAATTAAATGGCTAAAAATGAATTCACCTTACGTTGCGAAGACATTTGTTAAGCTGTTTTTCTTAATTTGTATTCCATTTAAGGCAATAAAAATCACGTCTTGTACTTGACACTGATATTGCCATGGTCAAGGAAGAGTAGACAAAATGCCAAGTGTACGTTGAAAATCGTAATAAATTCTTGTTATGCCAACGATCTAAAAAGTGTTCAATGGGGCTTAAAAGATGAGATACATTTTCTTTATGGCCTAGGTCGAATAATAACGAATATTAAATAATAACAAATATAAAAATAACGAATATTTCTTTTTACTAATAGGAATTCAGCTGGGTATTTCTACTCGCAAAACTCGCTATGCAGTCGTTCGACATTGTATTCGAATTTTCGAGTATTTCACGGGCACCTAGACGGCTACTTTTCACCAAAGTTGTTAAATATACGAGGATATCAGGATATTTTTATCGCGTAAAACGAGTTCTAGAAAGTTGTAATATAATATATGATAATTACAACTAATGGTTGTATACGACACACTTTTGAGCACTTTTGAAAACCGATTACTTCGGTATCGATTCTTTTGAGAATTGGGTATTTTTAAAAGTCTTGGATAAATGGCTTTCAATCTGGCAGTACTTTATTTTTTGAAAAGAGCTGATTTCAAATAATTTCAAATTATGTTAGGGTCAATTTGGAGAGAAAACCACTCAAAACGTAGACAATTGAGCATTACGTTGAATTTAGATGTTGATATTGGCGATCTACAGGCTCTTTAATGCATAAGATAAAACGGAATCACACCGAGCTGATTCGATTCCACCCACAAACATGAACGAAATATTGGTTTACTTAGAGAAATAAGCTGTACATGAATCTATTTTCAGCAGAAAAAGATAGCAACGCACCCTAACTCTCGACTAGTCATCTCTTACTGCAAACCTCAACCCAATAGTGAATCTTTGACATCTTCGGCTGTTGACTCAAACTTACCTTTATGGATGCCAATTTAGGGAGGTTATGCAGTTGAAAACAGCTATCCACGAAGAATAAACACGTTTTTTCTAGGAAAATGATACGCGATACCTGAAGACACACAGCATTTTTAAAAACTTCGACACCTTCAAAATATATATGTTTTTATACTTTTTGGCTTGCATTTAAATTTTTGAAGTTGTTTATTTATACAAATTAAATTAATAGAAAAAATTATAGTAAAAATACGAAAAGTAAGTTTTGGAGGGCATTAAAAATGTTCAAATCATAATAATATCTTGCGAAAATACTTCCGGATGCGGATGCGCATATAATTTTGAAAATTCTT
Source organism: Anastrepha fraterculus (assembly GCA_037575425.1). Taxonomy (NCBI): domain Eukaryota; kingdom Metazoa; phylum Arthropoda; class Insecta; order Diptera; family Tephritidae; genus Anastrepha; species Anastrepha fraterculus. The sequence continues at coordinate 255,401 of JAYXIM010048829.1, forward strand.
AGGACCATTTCCGGCCAGTTGACTGCGTACATACTGATTTTTTCAAAGCCTTCGACAAGGTGTCACACAATATTTTACAAAGCAAATTAGCTTTAATCGGATTTCATTATATATTTCTCGTACTTAATTAGCAGTTGCTTTGTGCTCTCGATAAAGGGGTTCCCTAATATCTTCATAGCCTCCTCAGGTGTGCCAACAGATAATATATTAGGGCCTTTACTATTTGATCTATTTATCAATCATGTAGATAGTTGTTTCTCATTTTCAACATTCTTGCTCAACTGAGACTGCCTGTAAGTTTTTTGTCTGTCGTTCTAAGCTTGCAACTTTTATTTGAGGACCTCACCATAAATTTGCCATTGAAAGAATCGAGGGTATTCAAAATGTTTTTTCTGGAACTATCCCTCCCTATAAGACTCGTCTCCTTTCAATTAACCTGAAATTCCTTGATAGCAGAATGGATATCCTTTATCCCTTGTATCTTGTGTTTGGGAGATTTAAATAGCGATATTAATCGCCCTTCATACTGCTTGCTATTCTCCTCCTTATATACTCTGTGATGCGATTCGAATGGTACTTGCAATGCAAAAATAAGTATATTTATTTTATTTTAAAAAGCTTACATAATAACAAGTCGTTAGGCAAACTAAAGCAAACGCTATCAGCAGAAGATTTCGGCTGGCTGGTGACGTGTGTTGGATCAGATACGACGTAGTAAGTCGATGTCCTTTAGAAATTCATAAATTTTGTTGATATTGTCTACAGAGGGGCCTTTTAAAAGTAAAAGAGCATTCCTGTTGTCGAAGTGGTGGCGCCTTTGAGAAGCAAGTTCTGGGCAGGATACCAGTAGGTGATGCACACTGCCTGTAGCTCGGAAGAAGGGGCAGGTATATTTACATATGTATATATACTATATATCCATATAATTGGCGCGTACACCCTTGTTGGGTGTTTGGCCGAGCTCCTCCTTCTATTTGTGGCATTCGACTTGATGTTGTTTCACAAATGGAGGGACATACAGTTTCAAGCCGACTCCGAACGGCAGATATTTTTATGAGGAGCTTTTTCATGGCAGAAATACACTCGGAGGTTTGCCATTGCCTGCCGTGGGGCGACCGCTATTAGAAAAATGTTTTTATTAATTTTGCTTTCACCGAGATTCGAACCAACGACCTCTCTGTGAATTCCGAATGGTAATCACGCACCAACCCATTCGGCTACGGCGGCCGCCATGGATATAATATTCTGTAATAAATGTGCGCTGATGATTACGGTGTGGCCTATATGGACGTGTGTGTAAGGGCTAATGTAATATAGTTGGTGGGTACATATGGATGATAGGCAGGTTTTATTGGGTTGGGGTTAATGTCCGAATAGTGGTGTTAATAATTCGCCCATTCGTGTAGTAACTTTGCTTGCCTCTGGCGATGAATAAGTCAGTAGATGTCGCTCATTTCTGCGGATTTGTTCTCGCCGTAAGCATTCTAACGTTGTAATAGGATTTATGGCAATACTAAGTATCATATATATATATATATACCTATATACTACTATGGGCAAAAAGTAAAGTGAATTTATTTGTCAAACTTCGCGGGATTAAAATTTCGCTCTAGTTATTTTTTTCATGAGTTGGCAGCACTGTTAATAACATCTGGGCCAACTTTCATGTGAATGTCATTATCAGTAATGTATTTACGCTTGTGTTTACCAAACGACCAAGAGTGCATTTTTCGATTTTTACAATGTCTGATTTGATTGAGCAGAGAAGAGCCATCAAATTTTGTTTGCGGAATGAAATTTCGACTGCGGAAACGTTTAGCATGTTGCAGAAGGCCTTTGGTGACTCGACCATGTCGCAGAAAAATGTTTATAAGTGGAACGTGTTGATGACTTGGAGCGCTCCGGACGACCATCGACGTCAACAGATGACCAACACGTCAATAAAGTGAAGGAGTTAGTGCTCAAAAATCGTCGGTTGACTGTTAAAGACCTTACTGAATGATCGGAATATCAGACGGATCTGTGAAAACCATTTTGACAGACCATTTGGGCCTACGAAAAGTCAAATCTCGTTTGGTACCGAAAACTCTCAATTTCTTGGAAAAAAGTCGTCGCGTTGTTGTGTGTGCTTACGACTCTGAAACAACCGACCAATCAAGCGAATATCGTGCCAAAGGCGAGGCCAGACCGAAATGAGCACGTCAAAGTCGTTCAAAAATAAAGGTCATGATGACAGTTTTTTTTCGATTTTCGTAGTGTGGTGCACTATGAATTCCTTCCACCTGGCCAAACTGTTAATAAGGAATATTATTTGAGCGTTATGCGTCGTTTACGTGAAGCAATTCGTCTAAAAAGACCAGAATTATGGGCCAACAACTCTTGGTTTTTGCATCACAATAATGCACCGTCTCACACTGCACTCGTTCTTCGTGACCATTTCGCCAAAAATTCCACGCATATCGTACAGATATTTCATGGACGTTCCTGTCTGCATTGCACTTGTGAGTTCCAGTCTAACACAGTTCTGGCGATCTCGTTGTTTGACCGGCGTAGAATATGGCCTAGCCAAGTCCATTTTCTACCCCGAATTTATATTCAGACTGGCCTGGCGTTAGTACGTAACAGAACTCCCAAATAGTTTAATTTAATTCGAAAAGGGTTTAATTTAAACTGAAAGCGTTATACATATGTAACACTATTTTTTAAATAGTCGTAATATTTGCCAATTCAGTAAATTAAAATTATGTAGTTGTGAATATTCATTCCAGGACTGTTAAGCAATACAAATAAATTATCGAATGCTCTTTCTGCCATAATTACGTTAAACTATGTTAATATTTGCAATTATTTGCTCTCATTTCACCACCCACTCAGATTCTACTTCCTCGGTAACTCATTCCAACAAGTTTCCACCGTGCATGCACACATGCCATATGTACATAAGCACGTACATAAGTATTTGATTGCCACCAGTTCGCTTCAGATCGCGTGCTTTCAAAGCTGACAAGTTGTGAACACATACAAATACGTGTATGCAAGCAAACAATTCATCTGAATTAGCACTTAAAGAAGTACAGTTATATCATATTTACGAGCTTGTGGGTGTAATTTTACAAAACGATTAAGACATTTCCGCTGCTGGCTAAGTATGTCAATAAAATGCAAACGATCTAACAAGCCATTGATTGGCTACACTTTTCACGCGCTGCATTGGATATAAACATTTATTATGGTATGTAATTACGAGTACTATAAGTAATGAAATTGTACTCGTTGCACTTAAGTGCCTACATATGAAAAATTATGTGAATTTTTTCGAGTTGCGGGTGCTTACATACCTGACAATTTTTTTTTTTTTTTTTTGAATATCATACAAATACTTTTATCACAAATTTATATGGCTTGTATGGAGCTTAACAACTACTTCTCACGGCTAAAACTCTTTTCCCACAAAATTTTATTAATTTCAATTATTATAAAATTTCATTTTTACCGCTTTAGCTGGGGGTTGACGCTGTGTTACGCTGACTGAGTCCACGGAGTTTGCCATTTAGTTATGTAACCATTTGCCATTTAATACCTGACACTGTCGTCACCACCAAACCACCAAACGCCACCTTTGTATTGTCATTGCCTTTGTATTGTTGGTTGGTATGTAGGTATGTTACTGACTCGAGCTTGGATGCTCCTCTTTTACGGTGAAACAATGATTGCCCGTATTAAAGTTATTGCTTACTGCTTGGTTTTTATTACTTTTTCATTGCTTGTCATTTATGATTTTTATTTTTGTTTACTAACATTGTGTTTTCTTTTGGCTTTTGCATTTACAGTTTCTGTTTGTACTTTTTTTTTGTATACTTTTTAAATTTTATGTATAAACGGAGACACACAAAAAGTCAGATATATGTAAAATTAAACATAAATATATTGGTGTGTGTAGATATAATTGCAATTTATAAACATTGACCTTGCGTACTCAGCTAATGTTGCATCCGTGATGTTGCTTTTGTACCGTACATAGTGTGCAATTTATCAGGTATGCTACGTATATATGTCTTATAATACATATGTATATATATTTACGTATATGTTTTAGATACCAATTTTCGGGATTTTACTGATACCGAGATTTTCGTTACCTCAAATTAAATGAATTTAAGATTTTTTTGTATTTAGACAAAAGTCCGTTTCATAATTATATCACAGGGATCTATTGACATGCTTTGAGAATTTCTTTTTTAAATTAAATCATTATTTTATAAGAATGTAGTTTCAAAAATGTAATACGTTTTAGCAAAGCCTAACGAATTAGATGGATTGGGTACGTACTGCGCATGCCGAAAGAGCGAAATGCTAGGAAAACTTTTCTTTTAACGCCCATTGGAGGAAGAAAAAGAGGACGCCCACGAAAGCGATCGTTAGATGATCTTAAGCAAATGAGCGTACACAACTGGAGAGATGTAGCTATGGATAGAATAAAGTGGAGAAAAATTGTTGATGAAGCCACCATGGTCCACCACGGGTTGCGAAGCTAAGAAGAGAAGAAGAAGAGTAGTTCATTCTGCTTCAAAACCCGTACAAATCTAAGTTCCCAACTTTGTGCAAAATTAATAGATAGTAGCAGTAGAGCAAAATCAGCATGTGTAAATCTAAAATCTAAAAATAAAGAGTAACAGTTTAGAGTAATAAAAAAACCTTGATAATTTAGAGGAAAATTGAATAGACAAAAATCAAATCAGCTGCTCTACTGAGACTAATTGCGCCTTGTGCAAACTTAATAAAAAATTAAGAAAAAATTCATTAAACTTTCACATTTTTTAAACGGACTTTTACAGTTTCTCAATGTATAGAATGCTCGACATTTTTTGCTATTAAACGAAGTTTGAAAACCGTTAGCTAAAGCCTTTACAATTTATCCTTCAGGCTAACTGCTGTGAGAGGTAATTTTGGCTGTTATTTTTTCGCACTCCCAGCATTACTTGCGAATGCTTTTCTCTCCTAAAAACGTAGTGGATTTGAGTCGACTAGTCTCGGGATTTTCGGAATTCAAGAACGGCCAAGATCTCGAAATCTCGCAATCCCGCAGTTTCAGGATTCATATCCCAAATATTATACACATTTTTAATAATTCCATAATTGTTAATTGATTTATTAGAGCATACCTGCCTCTACCGTTGCTTGTAGCCTACATGTAAATCTATATGTATATGTAAAGTTTTTGTTGCATGTTACCTCGTGTATGACTAATTGTGCGTTAAAAGTAGTCATCCGCTGATCCGCTTCAGAATTATGTACGATTACTTGCTTCGTCTGTGCTACTTATTGTTAGTTAATTTTAATCGTTTGGTTCTGTTGGTAATAACCTTGTTTTAGATATCGATTTCTGATCGTATTAAGTACACTAGGTTACTTGGTAAGCATATCTGGCTGAGAATGCTGTACTGTGCTTTCAATTACATGCACATTAAGTACTCTTGGGCCTACTTAAGTATTTATGTGTGCATATCAAGGGTGTCTCAAAGAGTTTCAGAACTTAAAATGATAATACAAAACAGAAATATTGTTGGAATGAATTTTTTATTATAATTTGGTAGATAATTTCACAGGATTTCCTTTTTTAACATAATATCCGGCATAGATCCGCCGCGGCAATGAGTTACATGGTTCGAAGAGCTCAATTGTTCCAATAAATCTGAATAAAACTAAATAAGCCCAATCAGTTCACTAAGCCACACTAGACCAATTCTCGCGGGAGCTTCATCGAAGCTCGTAATCGAAGGACAAAGGCCAACAACAAAACTTCGCTCTATGAACTTCGCGAACAGATTTATTATTATTATTTGTTTTTTTTTCCAAAGGAAATTTCCACAATTTGGAAACATTGTTCTGGCGTTACAGTTTGCCAACATTCTCAGCTGTCAAACTATAGTTATCGTTATTGATAATTCTCACGCAACTAAAAAACACCCTATATATGCAATTATGTGTGTGTGTGCGTGTAATTGTATGACACTAATTGAAGTTGAAGGTGAGACGTGTCAGCACTAATTTAGTGATTTTTTTATTCAACGTTGATTAGATGCTGATGTAATTGATGACTGGTTCATAATTTTCACTCTACTAATAATTTAATTTTTACATGTACATATTAAGAAATTATTTTTTTTTTGTATATTTAATTGTATAAAATAATAATGAAATTAAATAAATTATAGTGAAATAATTCATTTAGCTGAAGAATACAGAATACACAATCACAGCCATGTGGGACCGAGGTAAAGAGTCAGTAATGTATGACATAACGGTTAATGTCGGAATGTTGAATAATTAGGCAATTAAAACTACTATTTTCCTTATTTGACTCTTCTTCTTCTTAATTGGCGCTGTAACCGCTTACGCGATTTTGGCCGAGTTTAACAAAGCGCGCCAGTCGTTTCTTTCTCGTGCTAACCGGCGCCAGTTGGACACACCAAGTGAAGCCAAGTCCTTCTCCACCTGATCTTTCCAACGCAGAGGAGGCCGCCCTCTTCCTCTGCTACCACCAGCTGGTACCGCATCGAATACTTTCAAAGCCGGAGCGTTTGTATCCATTCGGACGACATGACCCAGCCAACGTAGCCGCTGGATCTTTATTCGCTGCGCTATGTCTATGTCGTCGTAAAGCTCATACAGCTCATCGTTCCATCGTCTGCGATATTCGCCGTTGCCAACGTGCAAAGGTCCAAAAGTCTTACGCAGAATCTTTCTCTCGAACACTCCAAACGTCGCTTCATCGGATGTAGCCATCGTCCAAGCTTCTGCGCCATACGTTAGGACGGGCATGATGAGAGTCTTGTAGAGTGTTAGTTTTGTTCGTCGAGAGAGGACTTTACTACTCAGTTGCCTACTTAGTCCAAAGTAGCACTTGTTGGCAAGAAAGATTCTACTTATTTGACTGTAAAACCCTTTTATCGATTTCGGCCGAAACGAAAAACTTCGCGTTACGCACTTTGCACAGCTGCGGTGAGTCTTTACTTGCTACGAGGAGTGGCTTTGTTTTATCCCGTTTCATTGCTAGCATAACCTCTTTTATCTCAACCTACACTGCTGTCCTTGCTGGGGGGGAGGGGCCAACGATGCCGATATCGTGTATGTACTCCAGCAGCGCGTTCTGTGGTATAAAAGATGTGTTGAAACAACGCGGGCTTTATACTTTTCCCGAAAAAAATATTTATATTATTTATGCATTGCGTTTCTAAAACTACCTTCAAAGTGGACCTCTATGCCTTTTCACACCCTCCGAACCCTTGTTATATACGCTCTTTTGTATGGCATTGAACTCTTCCTGCAATGCAATCTTCATCTCCTCAACAGTAACACAAATTGAAGCACCTTAGCTAAGGCCCCGTTTGATTTGAATGTCCTTCCCAATCGTGCTCAGCATAATTCTGCAATACTATTGTAAATACTTCTAAAACGATAAAACTGGCGCGGGACTAGAGTTTTAAGGACACAACTGAAACGTCCTAGCCAATACTGTTTATGCTTGTCTCTGTTTGTTCACCTCGATGCAACTGTTGTATTCGAAGATCATGACTTAATAGCTCTCAGCAAATCTCTCGCATCAAAACGGTGAGAGTTCTACTATCGCTGGCTCAAAAACTGTGAAAGTGTATCAAAATGGATCATATTTTTAATAAACCATTTTTCAACATTTCTACGGACTATATTTTTACCTTGCCGAATTTTAACTTTCATAATTGCAAATATGTGCATTGTATGTATATATATATACATATTATTGACACATGCATTCTCTGCTACTAATTCATCTGATCTTCTCCGTCTTGATGTTGCTCCACAAATGTACTTTAGGCAAAATTACCAGCTTTCTGTGCAAAATTATTTACATTCACAACCAGTGTTAAGCAAATTTTCTACATTTTCTACATATTATTTAAATCCAAAACAGTGAGAACTGCATACACAGGAATAGCTCTTGTAGAAGAGAAGTTTGAATATAACCCATTCACTGCCCTTCATTTTTTTACTAAGATGTTGCAAATTCATGTTTTTTGAACCAAAAACTAGAAGAATTACATAAAACAGTATAATTCCTATAAAAAAATTAACCCGTTCAATACCAAGAGCTACAAGAATTGCATAAAGATGCATAACTCTTCTAAAACAGAATTTAATCTGTTCACAGTCATTCATTTATTTTACTGAAATACTTCAAAGTCCTGACTTTTGAACCAAAAGCTATAAGCATTGTATAGAAGAGAATAACTCTTGGAAAAGAGAGAATCAACCCATTCACAACCATTCATTTCAAGTAAAAACTGTAGGAATTGCCTACACATGCTATACACACAGCTTTTGTAAAAGAGAAATTTGGATTTAACCCATTCACGACCATCACTGCAAATACAAACATAATTAGTTCAAGTCCTTCAAAGCCATATCACTTGAACGAAAAACTGTAAGAATTGCACAAAGAAGAATGTATCTTGAAAAACAGGGAATTAACCCCTTCGTCATTATTACCAACATAAACCAACTTAATTTAATGGCTAGTTTAAAAAGTGATTCAAATTTTGCCTCCTTTGTGCATTCTTTTAACAAGCCAAAAAAGATGTCGTGTTTCTTAATAGCGTAGTTATCTAGACAAAGCAGTATTACTCGAAGATACAATATGTATTGTAAATAATAATTTGAAATAAATTTGGAAACAAAGCTGTTTTTTATTTTTACATATTTTAATGACATAATAATATTTAAAGCTTACAGAAAATTGCAAGTCCAAATCAATCGGATTTTTTAATGGTAAAGTAAGAAGGGGTGGGTCTAGAAGATCTAATCTAATAAACCCGATGTGGTGACGTGAAAGCATATTTTTCACAAATTGTGGATATATGTAACCTCTTCCACACAATTGTCAATCTCGCATACACGTGGTATCTGCTGTTTTCGCTAAAGAGGCTCTGACGACCGAGAAAAAGCAGTATAACTTTACCATCGGCATAAAGGAAATGCTAATGCCAGCACATGCCTACGCGTGAGACTGACAACTCCACCGTAAGTGAACCACCGGCATGGCATGAAACCTTTAGGAATGTCTCGAATACAAAACGGAAACTTGCAACGACAAGCTCCAGCAACTATTAAGGCTAACGAGAAAATAAAAACCGGCACTTGGAAAGTAAGAACGACGTTGCAAAAAAGTAACAGATGATATCACTGCGCTGGAAGAGATTTAAAGGAAAGGGCAAGGTAAAATAATGAAAGCAAGCTACCATAGATAGATATTTCAGTGGAGGTGAAAAACAACAGGTTGAAATGGCTTTGGTTTTGGCGTAAACAATGCTTTAAGGAAAACTGTGATCTATTTTGAGCCCATAAATGATCAAATAGCACACCTCAACCTCAAAGGAAAATTCAATAACATCTCCGTATTTTCAGTATATGCACACACAGAAGATGAAGAAGATGATATAAAAAAAGATTTCTATGACACCTCAAATTTGGTAAATAGAGTGGGCCCCTTGACACCCTTATACTAAGAAATAAATTACGGCAACTAATATCAGTGGCTGGTACAAAAAATGCAACGAAACGCAAAAAATGGAAAACACCGACTTGGCATCAGGTGAAAAAACTTGCTACAGATACCAAATGGTACTCACCAAAAAATTGGGCATCCTAAATGAGGCCGCCGCAGAAGTAATTAGTGTCCACTGCAACGAGAAATATATGGTAGGATGAAGAATGCGAGACTGCAGTAATGCTAAAAATTAGGCGAGACAAAAAATTCTCCATAGACTCGACAAATAAAAGATCCTGCAAACCTGCAAAAGAAAAAGGAGAAACTTTCTAATAGATCAAATTGAAGGCATCAGCCAGAGAAACAAAGAAGATATATCGGAATATCAAAGAACAGACGTCCAATTTCTTGCCAAGGTTGAACACTTGCCTAGATACGGGCGGTACAATATTACTTGAGGAAGCGAAAATTCCGCCAAGCAAGGATTATTTTTCCAATATAATAAACAACGTAAGCAGCGTATAACGTAGTGAGGGCATTAACTGATCGTACTACTTAGCGGAATTGAACATCACCACAACTACCATGGAAGAAGTTGAATCTGCAACACGCAAGCTGAAAATCGGCAAAGCGAGTGCAAAAGATGGCACCACAGCCGAATTAATTAAATAAGGCGGACCAGCAGTTGTACCTACACAAACAAATCCTATACAAAAATCTGGGAAAACAATTCCACTAGACTGACAATCAAGATAAGAAAGGAGATAAACGCAACTGCAACAACTTCAGTGGTATAGCCCTTTTAAGCTCTGCATACAAGATTTTCACTAACATACTCGTCGAAAGAATTAATACTGTGGCAGAAAATATTCTGCGCGAGTATCAATGTGGATTTCAAGCAAATAGATCAACGACAAATCAGTGTTTCGTAATGTGCCAAATCTTCGAAAAGTTTTACGAACATGGGCTTGACATCCATAGTTTAATTGTAGACTTTAAAAAAGCTTTCGATAGCATAGCAAGAAATTTTTTTTATTTTAAGTTTTCATTGCGACTAATTGCAAAGAATTTATTGTATAAGATACATACAACTCTTAAGGTGTAATTCTGTTTAGTCCAATAAGTCTTTGAGTTTTTTGCGGTTAAATTTTCTTCTCCATTGGTTGGATTAACAAGAATAGGGGCCACCGTATTGACGTGGTTTTTTAATCTTTAATCGTGGGCTTTTGCTCCCTTTTTTATTTTGTCTGCTACCGAGTCAATATTTAGGGCGCGCTCGAGGTCGAGCTTCAGAAAAACCAAGGAGCACCGACTGCACATTTAATAATTTTATTCTGGAGCCTTTGTATAAGTTGAATGTTACTTTGGCTGAAGCAGTCCCATAAATGTGCGCCGTAGAACCATATAGGCTTCAAAATTTGTTTATATATAATTATTTTATTTCCCATTAACCAATACATCTTTCTGTACTTTAATTCAATTCTCCTTTACAGAAATAAACTTCCTTTTGTCTACGTCGGCAAAGGTGAAACTCGCGTCCCTGGTATCTATGACCTTCTTTCGATGTTAACACTGGTGTGAAGCAAGGAGATATGTTATCTACTATAATTTTCAATTTGGTTTTAAACCTTATCATCTGTGAAATCGACCATGGCGGAAATATCTTCACGAAGAGCATTCAGATTTGCGTCTATGCGACGATCTTGCACTTGCCGACTGCGCGTTAAAACTTATTACAAAAGCAAAGCCAGTGGGTCTGGAAGTTAACGTAGATCAGATAAAATACCTCGTAAGGTCAAGCAATATCTCTCGATACATCAATCTGAAAGTTGATCCACATACTTTTCAAAAAGTGAAAGCCTTCAAATACCTGGATATAAACCTTAGCAGTACAGCGAACTATCTAATCTACGTAAGCTATACAATCAAAACTACTTTTTCAGTTTAAACTGCTCAAAAACAAATTGCTCTCATGGTCGTGTAAGCTGCAGAGGTTACGGGCGACAACAGCATAACGAAAAAGACCTTCAGCTCTTATACTACAATATTTGCAGTAGAAAACATGAAAGACCCCGAAGAAGATGGATTGGTGATATCCAAGGAGACCTACGTTGCTAAAAGGGGCGATGACGTGAACCATGACGAATAGAGATATACTGGCTCACCACGAACTGTAATTGTCATGATGATGATAATGATGAACTTAAGTAAAACGTTTTTTTTTTTCAATTATCACCATACAAATACAAAATAAAGCCTTTTTAATTAAAAACATACATAGATATTTTATAACGACCTATTTCTGTATTTTCCAATTTATATATTCGGATTATTACAAAAAAATGGAAAACCGCACTTAACCCTTTCTCTACTGGCCGCATCCAATGGGCAATTTGACTTGAGCATGTAATCGTTTCCGGTTCCGTATCGAGAAGGTTATTGCAGGATGGAAATATTATTGAATAATTTTATAGATATATAATAAGTTGTGTAAAAAATTCGTGAAGTTTCATTAAATGTTGTTCAAAATATAAGCTATTTAGTTTTACGCTCCAGTTGTCCTCAAATACCGTACGCATCTTATATTTAGATATTTTTGTTACTTTACTCCTTAATTTGGTTATATCATTTCTAAGTTGTTGGGACTTCTTTTATTCAAACAACTAATACATTGATTTTTTCAAATTTTTACAATGTCTTAAGCCAGCACCGTTGAACTGACAAACACTTGCCTAAACAATTTCGACAAATGACTTTGACTTAGTGCACCCTATAAACAATTTATAAAAAACACGTGACTCTATTTTTATGAACTGCTAATGAAACAAAAAAAAACGCCATTTTGAATTTCTCACTCTAACTAACCGATAATTTCACATAATGTAAAATGAAGAAACCTTTACGAGTTTTCGCTTGTTTCTATGAAAAGCCTCTACGTGGCAGAAATGCCCTCTGAGGTTTGCCATTGCCAGTCAACTTAAAACCACCTATTCTATGATTTGATATTTCACCTCCACAACAGCCACAGCGACCATTCAGCTAAGACGACCGGCTGGCAGGCATAAAAAAAAATAATAAACCGAGTTCTACTTAGTGTAATCCCAAGAATAATACGAAACAGTTTATTTTCATATTTCAACAACACTTAAATTAAAATAGAATTACTGTGGAACGATTAGCGCAAACTAGATTCCAGATTTTGAACAAAGCCAAATGCAAATTTTAGCTTCGATCTATAGTTAAACGGATCATTATGGCCATTTAACAGCAAAGTTGTTGCTAATCAAATACACTCTTTAAGAGTACAAGTGATCATTACATTTATGGATTACAAATACTTACATAGGTATGCATAAATGTACATATTAGATAAGTGCACATCAGTTTTTGCTTAAACCTCACATGCAAATACGAATAAAAAGTGAATTTAAAGAACAAGTTGACCTTCGAATGAAATTATTATCAACTTTATTGAGATATTAAAAATGCAGGCATCTCAACCGACCCGAACTCGGTTTGTACTTAACAGAAGTTAGCTTCATTGGTCAATGCAATCGGCAATTGGTAATTGGCAAGTGGCAAACAGCAGCTTGCACTCAACTTGCACAAGAAACTTTTATTGTTATTGCTTTTACGTACGCGCGTGCATCAAGTTGAACTTCTTCATCGATTGACTAATTTTAAGCACAAGTCAATGGTTAAAATGAGCATGCGATAACAATAACTACAACAACAACAACAGCAAGAACTTGTGGAAAAACTGGTTACGTCTTTCTTTAGGCATTTATGGCATTCTCAAGTGAAGATGTATGTTAGCGCATTACTCACATGTCAAAACATATGGTAGATACATCTAAAACATGGCTAAGGATTGTTGCTGCAATGCCAGCAGAGACAAGAAACAAGTGACATTTGTACCTACTTAACTGTGTCGCCATATAAACACACTTACTTACAACACTGTATATGTACATATGTATACCAGTATATATATTTTACAAGTATGTATGCTGGCGGTATCTGAAAGGTGGAGCAACCAACTAATCACGTAATAAAATTCACCGTTTAATTAGCCAAATAATGTTTATGTGAAATTTTTTATTTTTTAATAAATATTAGCAAATACATATAAAATATTTAAATATTTATTTTAAATAATAAAAAACATAAATTATATGCATGCACTGCCAAAAAGACTATGTTTAATATTAAGAAAATACTTAATAAAAAATTACAGAAATAAAATGTTTATAAAAAATCTCTCAAAATTCCTAATTTCCCAACATACCAACATATCAACTTGTACTCTTACTTATACAATGAGACAATGGCTGTGAACAATGCGCTGCGACCCAATCGAAGTTGAATCAAATGCAACGCTTCTGCCTTTTGGAGTTGCATCCCATTTTAAAATAGAAAAAATTTAAGCACAGCAACAGTAAATGCATACATACATATCTACATACATACGAGTAGAGCATGCAACACCCGCAAGAACAAAGCATTCAAAAATCACTACAAAAAAAAACAGATGCTTGCAGTGTATTGAATGAAATCTTTTGGGGCAATCTTGTCACGAAATTCTCGGTGCGATTGCTTGCGCGAATTTTCATTTTCATACATCTATAGACACAAACTTAAAAATGTATATACCAGACTTAGCTAATACTGCACAGTGTGCGCATTGCCCAAAATAGTGAAAGCCTTGAAACCAATTGGAGACTCCAGGATTACATATACAAATTTATAGTAAAAAGTAAACATTTTAATCTTTTCCTATATTAATTTAAATTGAAATAAATCTATTTGCCTTCAAATATAATTCCACTTTTTTATCTATTTAAGAAACCACACTGATGGTTTTCTGGTCATTATTTCTTAAGTCATTCTATTTTGCAATGTTTATGTCGGAAGTATTCTCTTACACCCTTTTTTTGGTTGTTTGGCCGAACTTAACTTCCAATTTGGTGTACGCTGTAATATTTTTTTTCAGCTGAAGGGTCTACAGTTTTATGCCGCCTCTGAATGCCACATGATTTTGTATGAGGGGATTTTTCATTGAAGAAATACACCCGTAGGTTTCCCATTGTATATTATATATAATGCAGATATATGTATGTTAATATGTAAATATAAGATAGTAAGGCCGACCATTCTTCGTTGTGGCTCAATCAATTTAACATATAATGTTTCTCTCCTCTACTAAATATATGCACTAGGGCGGGTCAATTTAAAAATCGCTCACTGCTCTGTGAAAATCGTATTCTAGGGATCAAAATAAGAAACTTTGCCGAAGGAACCATACCTCTAAAACGAATTCGGATGCCCCCAATTTGGGTCGAACGAAAAATCCCACTTTGACCCATTTAGAGTGCTCCAATCGAGTCCAAATGTATGACCAACCCCCACTAACTTTGGACGGCCGATCCACCCATGTCAGTGGCACACCCCCTGGAACTCCCCTGGGGGGTTCCCCATACAATCATTTCAAAATATCACCATTTTTGGCCTTTACATGAGAAAAGAAACTAAAAAGTTCGACCCAAATTGGGGGACATCAGAATTCGTTTTAGAGGTATGGTTCCTTCGGCAAAGTTTCTTATTTTGATCCCTAGAATATGATTTTCACAGAGCAATGGGCAATTTTTTTGCCTCCCCACAAATCGACCCGGCCTAATATGCCAAGGAGCTCAGGACCGCAATAAGTAAGTACGCTTCTCTTTGTGTAGCTAATATAATTTTTGGATTTTGCGCTCAATCGCACTTTAAACTCGATTTTTCGGGATGTTTCGACCAAAGTGCCGCCTATTGAAAAAGCCTGCGATTTTCTTTCAAGTGGATTAAAAGCAAA
This sequence comes from Anastrepha fraterculus, assembly GCA_037575425.1. Lineage (NCBI taxonomy): Eukaryota > Metazoa > Arthropoda > Insecta > Diptera > Tephritidae > Anastrepha > Anastrepha fraterculus. Next base: position 270,775 of record JAYXIM010048829.1, read on the forward strand.
GTTATCCTGTGAGTGTGAACTCAACCAGCTGGCTATTTTTGCAGTTCTCCGGTTTCAGTTTATAAACAAATGCAGAAAATTGCCTAAATTTTTACATTGTACTTGTACATAAGATATGCCAACAGTACAAACTTATATCTAAATATGGAGGTTTTGTTCTTCAAGTGAGCTTTGTATTTTGAAAAACCTGAAGGGGCAATAGTGTCTGGAAATTAAAATTGGTAATTGGAAATTGGTGGCCGCCGTAGCCGAATGGGTTGGTGAGTGATTACCATTCGGAATTCACAGAGAGAACGTTGGTTCGAATCTTGGTGAAAGCAAAATTAACAAAAACATTTTTCTAATAGCGGTCGCCCCTCGGCAGGCAATGGCAAACCACCGAGTGTATTTCTGCCATGAAAAAGCTCCTCATACAAAATATCTGCCGTTCGGAGTCGGCTTGAAACTATAGGTCCCTCCATTTGTGGAACAACATCAAGACGCACACCACAAATACGAGGAGGAGCTCAGCCAAACACCCAAAAGGGTGTACGCGCCAATTATAAATAAAAAAAAAATACTTTAACTAATATGCATACATATAGTACATGGCCAACCCACAAACACAAGTATAAAACATTTGATCAAATCACATCATGTATCGGAAAAAATATATGTATAAATTGACATTATTTTTATTATCATTTTTTAATTAAATAGTCGCAAGCATGAGATGTTTGTATTAGTAGTCTCTTAAAAAGCTCCAAGAGAACGAAGCAGTTTCATATACAAATTTTATTTAACATACGTAATGATTTTGTCTTTTAGAGTGCCTTAATCCAATGTCGAATACGATATCAGTTTTCCGAATTAAAAATTATATGTACCTGTTTTTAAAATGTTTGAAAATTCACTTGAAACTCTGGTGGTAATGGAGCAAAGAAAGCCTATAATACCTTATACGCATGCAGAAGAAAACTCGGTAAGACTTGGTGCTTCATTAAGGGGGAGCCTGGTTTACGAGGTCTAAAAATTGCATATCTTTGCGATTTTTTTTTAAGGAAAAAATTAATTTAGCACTGCAAAGTTTTTTCTATCTTTTAAGGAACATTTAAAAAGTATACAAAATTTTTGTACTGGTTAAAATAAGTTGAAAAAAAATGTTTAACATAGAAATTAGTAGAGCGCTGCAACGCTGGAGTTTCCAACTGGCGTGCAAGATACAGCTCGTAATTATTATCTAAAGCAAAAATTCAAATGGATTTCTGATTATCATGATTTTTTATTCTAGATGAACTAAGAAAACTGAGAGAAATTCCAAAATTTCAACTTTTTGGAGGTTTTAAAAAAAAATGCCTTTCTATAAAAAAAAAATTCACTTCAACTTGGTACTCGTATAAAAATCTTGAAAAGTTGTATCTATTATGTTAGTTCAAATAGAAGAGAATTTAATACTGAAGGGAACAAGCTATGATTCATTTCAAAAGGTTCATTAGTTTTTTTTTTCATTCATGTACGCCAATTCAAAAAATCATAAAAATGAAAAGTCTAGAAAAGAAGATAAAATTTGTACTATAGCTGTCCGGTCACAGCGTAACTGCCTAACGCTCGCCTACCTTTGGCTTTGTATCTACGGAAATATTGAGAATTAGGCTCTGTAACTTTGTGTGAATATTCTGAAATATATTAGGAATCGCTTAAAACGAAAAAAAAATAATTTTTTTGACCTTATAAACCAGGCTCCCCCCTTAAGACACCGCGGTCATTAGACCAATAAAGCTCTATGGTTCGCTAGTATGGTAGACATCGTGTGATAAAGTGACTTAAGTGAAAAGATTGGAAAGCGTGCACAGGTTTTCAGGGAAATGTGTAACCGGTGCTATGAGCACAACTCCAACAGTGGCAATAGAAAGAATTCTCAACTGGCATCCAGTCAAACTAGTATTAAGAAACTCAGCTAAAATATATGCTTTAAGACTGAAGATATCAGGACTATTCTCACTGAGCCTTTTTTGTCGCAGCAACAATCTGAATTCACACGGAGGGTCAGACTACGTGATTCCACGAGTTAAATTTGGCAAAAAGCCTAACCTCGTTATGGAGCAAAATGGATGGCAGGAATGTCTAGAATCCAAGTACCATTCATACAACTTCTTTACAGATGGGTCCAAAATGGCGGAAGGAGTAGCAGCGGCTGTGTTTTGTCCGCAATTTGAATTGCAAAATTCTTTCAGACTCCCAATGAAATTTGAAACCTATGCCGCAACAAAAGCAGCTGAGTTAGCTCTGAAATTAACTCCTCTTAATACTCGGACACACATTTTCATTGACATTAAAGCAATAGATGAACTCTGCGGAAATGGGCAGTTCACTATTTACTGAATACTAGGACACAAAGGAATAGATGGAAATGAGATAGCTGATGAGCTCACTAAGGCAGGTAAACGCTTGCCGAGATTGAGCACGTATCCTTTCTGAAAATGGAACTAAGTGAGAACTAGCTCTGGAATCTCAGTCGATATGGGAACACTTAACCTCGTACAAAACTGCCAAAATTATACTAAGAACTTGGAATACTAAAACTGCAAACTTTATTTTATCACTTCCTAGGAAAAAATATGGGTTAAAGTACTGACGGGACACTTTCTCACCTCACAACATGGGATTAGTCCAGAGCAATGCGTGTAACACATGCCACGAAGCGAATACTAGAGGTAATTTGGAGCACCTTCTTTGCCACTGACTTCTTTCTGTAGAACTCGACCAATATGCCTAGGATCAACATATTTTTCATGCTTGAAGGATATTGCTCACAAAAGCTTGAACGGCTTGATAAAACTCGCGAAAACGTGTAGTATTAATTATATAAAATGATATATTCGACTCTTGATACAATGGACCCTAGGAGTCTAAGTGACATATTTTCACAGATCAGCAAGCACTGCCTAACCCGGTGGGAATTTTGTCCCGCTTTTGTGTTTGTGTGGGGCCGTTTAGGGTTAAATTCTAAATAGTAGATGCAAAAATATTAATTTTTCAACTAGTTTTTTATCCACAATTTATCCATTTTCAACCCGTTGTCCATCAGTAAAAACTTGCACACACACACCCACATTAAGCCACTTAAAAAACAGCTTTGACATTTTGACCCACCAATGGCAGCAGCGGGCGTACAAAGTAGGTAATAAACAGAAAATTTGCAACCAAAAAGAAGATTATCGCAGTAAAATAAAACAATGGCACTGGAGTGCCTATATGCCGGCTGTCTGACTGTTCGATTGTCTGACTGATTGACTGCAACACAAACTCAACATTTTGATGCGCCACACCGATTAGAACTGATTTAAATAAATTTAGATATAATTACGATTTATTTTCTATAATAAAAAGCAAAGGTGAATGCAGTGAGTCTTTAATTGCCTTAGAAAAAAAAATATATAGAAATTATACGAAATACGAAAAAAATTCTATTCAAGCAGCAAACGGAAATTTCCGCCAACTTACAGGGTCGCCTAATAAATATGCGCGATTAATTACTATGATATTAGCAGCGATGTATTCCATTTTAATAACTAAATGCTAAGTAAACATCACGTTTTCATAAATTCTTATTATTATGAACGAACATAGACAGGGCAAGTGCAATTTAGATAAATCCAAATTGTTTACATGAAACGCTATGGGTGCACTTTATTATGCAAAACTCTAACAAAAACAAAGACACAAAAATACAGCAGAAAAAGCTGCTCCCGCTTTTACCCATCCATCACAAAAACGCCACCACATCATAGTGACAGCTCATCAAGTTAAGGTTGCGCATGCGCAGCGTCGTACAGACGAAATTGGAGAAATAAGCAGACCCCAACTAAACATGCAGGGCAATGGATGCACAAACACATTTATGCACATTCATCCATATTGCTACGAAATTTCTGTCTATTTCTCGACACTTGACTCTGCTCCACCATGCATGTGTGTGAGTGGTCGCTGTAATTCGCCCAACAGTGGCACATAGCTCACAGCGAGACAGCACAAAACCTCAAATCGGCCTTAGGTGCGCACATCCGCAGACCAAAATTCAACTCAATAAATCTCGAAAACTTGCTGAAAAAGCGCAAAGCGCAACGACAAAGTGTTGAGTTACGATGCAGCCGAAGACAAATTTCAAAGGCACCACTAAAAGTTAAAATGAAATAAAAAATGGTATAAAAGAGAAAAAACAATTTGTACTTGCACTTTTGTTTACACTATCAGCACCGGTGGCGTCGGCGTCAGCAGTAACACCGCTGCCACAATCAAAGCTGCTTAAGCTGCTTCTCTTACCGGCAACAGCATAACAATATTTATTCAACATTTTTCGCATTGACTTTTCTGGTTTTTTGTAATTGTTGAAGTACTTTACACGCTGTTGTCTCTGTATCTAATTCATCGCTGTATACACATAGCGCTTCGCTTACCTTTAGCAGCGCGGCCTCACTTTTGGCTTCAACGTCAACGTTAGCGGCACCAGCATCAACACTACCACCTTAGCAGCTTCTGTCTCTTCTAACATTTTTTGTTCAGTTATCTATGAGCGCAGTAATTGTTGTTGCTTGCATTGGCATTGTGAAGATTGTTATAGTAGCGCTGTTGCAGTTTACTTCTTACCTCTCAACTTCATACTGTCCAGCTCTTCTATGTGAGTCTAGCTCACTTAACTTTAACTGATCTCAGCTCAACTTAGCTCATCCCAGTTGCATCTCATCTTTTGCGCATATAAATATCGCCACTAGTTGGCTACGAGATCATTAACAAAACTTTTGTGCAATTAACCACAACCCAAAGTAGGGTTCTTGCACCGTTAGAATACAAGCTTTAGCAAATAGAAGGCCGAAGGATATCTTTTACTGTGTTCAAGTGTGAATAAAATTGTGAAAAAAATGAAAATTGTAAGTGAAAATTAAATAATATTTCATATTGCCTTTCAAAGACTAATTATGAAAATTGTTATCAAGTGTACATATAAAAAATTCTTTTAATATTTTTTATATAATGGAGCATGTGCGAAATGTGACGGGAACTATCGACAGTTCGGCATTCAATATTTAAGTAATCCTCTGAAGAAGAGCTTTTTTCGCTTGAAAGCAATAGCACTTAAAAAGTTAGAAAATGAGTGGTTGTAGAAACAAACAGGATTCTCAATTGAGTGATCATGTTATGAGGCACCAAAGATGCAAGCATATAAATATAAAAATGTGCATCCTTCGCATGTTGCTTGAAGGGACTTGAAAGCTATGTGCCGCTTCCAAGCATCAAATGGTTTTCACACCACTATTAAGAAAAATCTGTTTTCTATCAATGTCTCACGCCCACAGTGATTGCAGTTGAGTAGACAGCCAGTACAACAAATTGTAGTACAATAACATAACAATGAGATATTCATAAATTTGTTTAGCTTTGTCCAAAGTATTCGCCTAGAGCTGGGCCATTTTTTGATTACTGAGAAGGTAAAACACCGTCAAAACAAGCAAAATGCAAATAGTATTTCGGTTATCTTAAAATCTTCTAAAATATTAGTCTTATATGAGACACTTTGTAAAAAAAAGTTTTTTATTCAAAATGGCGCAATACTGAAAATAAGGTCAAACATTCTCTAAAATTAAAGAGAATGCGATAGTTGGTACCGCAAAATTTGTATGTGCCATGTGAGCTTCATTAAAAAGTTTTGCGAACAGATAACGAGAACCGCACAGGTTTTTTTAATTAGAGAAATGCTCTATTAACGAATATAATCAAATTGTCAGTTGGAAATTTTGAAGAAAAAAGCAGCTTATAAAAATTGCATAATAAATTTGGTCACTCTAGTGTTTCACTGCAAATAAATAGTAGATATTCCTTACAATTTTTGTAACTCTCTGTAGTTTGCGCTCTATGCTCCAACTAGGAGTTAGAGGATCAAATATATATATATATATATGTATCAGCAATTATGTACAAAATGTTTATATAACAGCAGTTTAAACTTTTTTCATATTTTTGCCCACTTGTCTCAAGCCATTTTTCGCAAAGCGGTAATTATTGAATTGTAAGTCTTTCCATTAAAAAGTAATATATTTGTAAGTGCCCGTACATATTTACATAATTGAGGGCATTGCAAAATTAACATAAAAATGTTTTACAATTTAATTGCTTTATTATGCAAATTTGCATTTGATGCTTTTACAGCTCAAATAAAATTTTTATTAGTCTTGTTGCAATAATGTTTCCAAAAGGTTTGTACTCCACAAAGTTATATATTTTCATTCAACCGTTTAACGTCATGTGTTCTAAAATTGTAAAATTGAACAGAAACGCACGAAAAAGTAAATATACATGAATAACACATGGGCTGAAAAGTCCCGACCTTAAGCAAGAAATCACGTTTTTTTGTTGTTCAAAATTAGCTATATTCCAACGTAATTTCCATCAAGAACATCGCAATCATTTCAGCGCCGCTCTAATATTTCAAAACCACTTTTGTAAAACGATTTACCTTTTTTCAAGCTTACACTTGCTTTTATACCTTTACGATGTCAGCTCATCTTCACATTTCAAAAACAATTTTGTAGTTTTTTCTGATGTCTCTATGACCACGTTTGAAGTCAGCAAACCATCGTTTTATTGCTGTTTGTGATGGAGCGGAGTCCGCATAACAAGCCAAGAATAAGCAATAAAAAATTGAAACACGAAATTCGTTTTGATCGATTGTTTTCAAAATAACAAAAGTAGCGTCACTCTTAGCACAGTAACTCACGAACCAATGAATAGAATATCATGAAATTTTAACAGCTGTTAAATTACTACTAACTTAAAAAGAGGTGAATGCAGTAAAACTAGAGCCATGTGCTAAATAGGCAGTAGTTATTTATTATAATTCTGTAAATAGTACCAAATATAGATAAAAATGGGTAGTCCCAAACAAATAGAATTTTACATTTAAATTTAATGACCTTTTCTTTATAGTCTCTTAATCCATAATTTCGAGGCCATCATTTGAAATTTCCAATATGACTTCATATTCGTAAATATCAACCGTAACAGCACCTTTTTAGCGTTCTTGTAGCCAGTTCAATTAATTTAAAAAAATTTTCTCACAATTTCGGATATTGAAAATCCGCATTTAAACCTGTAATTAACAATCTTTAGATTTGCAAAGTTACAGTTTCAACGAGAAGTAACGAATTTTAAAAACATTTGTGCCATATCGGATGCTCAATTTTGAGTTTGTCAACTTTGGTCATAGATTTGAATTCAGCACATCAACCAATTTTAACAAATTTTTTACATTCCCTCTAATATTATTTAGAGTTTGGATGGTTAAGAAAGTTGATAAATTATATTCGCGTCACTTACAGTCGTATCGCACACAATCTTAGGCGCCTATGTGATTTGTTGAGAGTAACTTGAGATTTCTTTATAAGTATAAATTGTTTACTTGATAGTCGAATGCCTGTTAAAGCAAAGAAATGGAAGTCAGAACAGAAGCAACCGTAACCGATTTTGATTTAATACTTTCGTACACAATATTCACCGAACCGATCTTTCCAAGCTCAATTAGACTTTTAAAAAAGTGAGTAAAAAATAAATTATAGTTCTACGCCTGTCAACTAAAGATTACTTATAAATAAATACACCTCCAATTTTGCACCTTAAAAACTTTAATGATTAAAAAAATGTTGCGAAATTTCTTTACTCCAAATCCAAAATTTTATTTTAAATGTAATTCTGTTACACTCTGAGCTTCTAACTTTATTATGGCAATAAACACATTTTCTGTTCTCTTCATAATTTTCTACTTTTTTTTTAATTTGGACAATAGTGAACAAATTAGTTCGTGCGCCCTTTACAACTCGTAGTTGAGTTTAAGTAAAGATAAATTAACTGAGGCGATACAAATAAAACAAAACCTCATGGCTTGAAAATAGTTGATCGAAAAGCGTGAATTTTTATTCTCTTATCTAAGCAAATTTGACTTTGTCAAGCGATTAAGAAAACAAAAAAGTTAAAGTGTACTTTAAGATTGGGAGTTGTTTACCGGTTCAGTTAGTTAAAGTCCCCTTTTTTGTGTTTACATGATTCAATGTGCTTGCTTTTCCAAATTCAAAACACGAAGAAACAGATAAAAGTTTTCGGCCGGGAATGGCAAACCTCAGAATGTATTTCTGCTATGAAAAAGCTCCTCACAAAAAAAACATTTACCGTTCGGAGTCGGCTTAAAACTGTAGGTCTCTCCATTTGTGGAACAACATCGGCGCGTCAAAAATAGTAGGAGGAGCTCGACCAAACACCCAAAAAAGGTGTCCAACTATGTATATACACATCTATATTTGTTTGGGCTTGCAGATGTATGTAATTAACTTAAAGTTTTTCTAGTCAGCTGAATTTGTGTTGGTCGTGTTGGTCATAGTACACTGTCATGGGGTACCCCGGCTTCCATGAATTGGAAATTAGAATATTTGTATCCATATTTTACATAAAAGTCATAAAAGTATCTGTTTGCTATATAGTTTTTCTTTGTGAGACAGTAGTCCAGTGCGAAATCTTGTTTAGATCTAAGCAATAGTCCCTTGTACCACATGCTGTCTAAAGCTTTCGCTACATCAAGATACATGGCAACGCAGGTTTTCCTTTTATAAATTTCTGACAATATATTAAGTATACTCAAGTAGAAGTCCCTCCAAAAGTTTGGTTAATGATGGTAACAAACTAATTGGTCTGTATGCAGAAGTTCCAGAGCCATCTTTATTTGGTTTAGGTATTGTAATGCTTTCGGCAAACTTTCCAGGGCAGTGGAAAATATAATACGTCATTCGTAATGCCTAGTTAAATATATTTTTTAAGTAAAATTCTTCCTGTCATATCCGTCGTATCCTGGGGATCTATTTACGTCAATTTTTGTCTCAGTAGCTATGAGTTTTTATTTCGAAGTTATTTTTTAATTTATGTTGTTTGTGAGGTGACCAAGAATTTCAGAGTTATCAATAGTTTGGCTAATATGTTGATTTGCAATTTTTTTTTTAATGGTCAGCGGGTATTTTTGCTTTTTCTGCTGGAGGTTGGTTGATTTTTTCGCATGCCGTCCATTTTGAATAGTTTGTAGCTCTAGTAGTTCCCAATTATGCAATATATTTTTAAAATTTTTCGTCAGTATCCACTTTCAACTCAATAATATTGGATAATGGTCAGACGGAAGTGCAAACTTAGGGTTATTTCCAGGTGTTCACGTTTCAACAAATTGATTCTCCAGAGCATAAAAAATTGTTCATTATTGCACCACAAAGATTTTTTTCTTCTGCTTTGTGAAGTCTCTCTTATCGGGTATCACATAAACTGGACATAACATATAGGGTGGGCCATGTAAAACTTCCTTTTTGAATCGGCTATAAAAAAAAACTAATAAATATTTTTTCATACTTTTTTTTATTTTGAAGATTGAACATTGTCATATATGAATGAAAAATAATATCGTTTAAATTACTACCACGACTGGCTTTACAGTAGGCCATTCGATCAACCCAATTTTTAATTTAATTTAAGCACATTTTCGATTGTTTGGGCTCCAATTTCATGAATGGCAACTTCGATTTCGTATTTTAAAGCATCAATCGTCTTTGGCTGGTTCGCATAGCATTTGTTCTAAACGGCTCCCCACAAAAAATAGTCCAACGGGCTCCGAGGCGCCCAATTGATATCGGAATTCAAAAACGGTAGCCAAAAGTTCGAGTGTAACTTTGGCAGTGTGGCAAGTTGCACCGTCCTGTTGAAACCAAATGTCGGCCATGTCATCCTCTTCAATTTTTGGAAACATAAACTCGTTGAGCATGTCACGGTAACGCTCGCCATTTACTGTAACCGCGGAAGAAGAAGAAGACTCACCATTTTGGAAATAGGTTTTCAATATTTCCCAATTTTGTTCAAGCGTATAGCGTCCCATATCGTAAATGTCAAACCTTTAAGTAAATTATGAACACATTTGACATGTTATTTGTGTTACCATTCTCAAAAAAATAGGTGGTTCAAAAAGCAAACGCTATATGGCCCACCCGTAAAAGCAAAACTTCACTTATAATCCTCCTAGAATATCTCATTTTGAGTAATTTCAATTGTAAGTAATAGCAAAATTTTAACATATTGCAGTTTCGTGTCAAATTATGTCATAAAAAATGTATGTAATAACAAGTAACCATAAAACAGACTGCCAACAAATGCAATTCAGTGTTTTTTTTTTCTAAAAGCAAACTCATTTATTACACAATTTTCTAAACTTTCATGCTCAAAACGTTCAATATTTTATAGCTTTAGTTAATGCGAGTTTGTTTGTATATTCAAAAGTTTTGTAAAACCAACTACTATCCAGGAAGATAAACCTTGAAGGTAAGCAAAGCTGGGATTTCAGTAGAAAGGCATTTAAATACAATAAAAAACTCCTTGCCAACATTTTAACGGCTTTAACTTTCTGAAAATTTTAAACTTTATTCATAGTTGCATAAACAGTTATTGTTACAGCGATACGGGGCAACTTCATAAATTCAGCATTGGTTTTTATACAAATATAAAAAAGCTATTCAATTGTTCAATAAATGGTGCAAAATATGTGACTGACGCGCACAGCCGCTAAAAACATAACAGAAAACCAAAGACAGCGTAAAAAATAGACGTTGAACCTAAGAAAATATTATAAGCAGACAATAATAAAACGTATGAGCTAAGCATATGAACAATAAAAATTTATAGCCACTCCGTCTTATGGCTGACTGAGGCAAATACTCAGAGGGTCCATTGAAGATGTCCGCTGCAAGTCACAAGTAAATTTGTAGCAAGGAAGTGTAGCTTTAAAAACACATAAAACTTTAAGTAAACTAAAGCCATGGCAATTAAAATGAAATCAGTAAAATTAACCACAGACGCCTGACTCAAGCTTAAGGCAAGCTTAGATAATGGCCGGTGATGGGCGTCTTCCTCCCTGCTGCGGCAGCAGCAACAGCCTCAGTAGAGGGCGTGCAGTAGACACACTCATCACATTACGACAACAATTAAATGTTGTTCAATTATCTGATTTGCAACGTTTAAGGAGCGGAGGCGCATAGACGATTTGGTGTCAGCCAAGCAAACCAGCAATCGCCGAGCCATGCCATGCCACTCTGGCATGTGAAAAGGTCAAATGCTGCCGAGGCTATATAAACTACCATAGCGACTGATGGGCTGCAGTGTAGCAAAGTGGTTGCCACGGAAATTTTGTCACAATCTACTGCTAAAAATAGCAGAAAAAACAAATAAACAATAATAGCAACAGCACCTATGGCATAAGTCAACACGCCGTGTCTGGCTGACTAGCTGGTGGAGTGTTTGGCGACCCACAGAGACTGAGACTGAGGCAGCTGCTTGAGTAGCCAAACGAGGGAGGATGGCACAGTTGTTGCAGCAAGAGTGTGTCAGAATAAACCAAACCAATACTTAGCACTTTAAATGTATATAACAGGCCATGCTGTACATGTAGGTATGTGATCATTCGTGAAATATCAACCCAGACACGTTGCCTTGCAGTTTCAAAAACATCTATTTATTTTTTCTTTCTTCGAAAAAACTACCTAAAAATTAACCTTTGCTTGTGTTTGTATGCAAGTGGATATGTATTGCTTCAAGGCGTTGCTCCTGACGTTGCTTTAGACCATCACATATGCTGAACTTTTTTATGGGCACAGCCCAAAAACAACAATAACAATGCACGTCAACTATTTCTGCGCAAATATTTAATTAAATTCCAGTGTCAGCACGGCGTAGGAAACACGCGACGACCGCTTGCTTAACATTTAATTTATGCAGTTATTTACATGTGAGGATTACGACATAATTTAATTTGCAAGAACGTTGTGAGCAAGACTGTACAAGAACAAAAGCTGATAAAGTATTGGAAAATTTGCAAACAAACAAGCGTAAAATAAAAATTAACACTTTTTTGGCAATCATTACAAGAGATTTTCTACTGCAACGTACAAGCACATAAAGTGTGAATGAGCACTAAACCGAAAGTGAACTATCAACAAAAACAATGACTAAATATCTTGAAAAACGCAAAATATCCATTCATAGGTTTACTCATAATTAAAAATGCAAAAATATTTGCAGCGGCTGTTTCTTGAGTACTCTTATGCAGTACCGCATATCCCATATATTTATAACATACACTCATACTTCTAAGTCTTTCACAAATTCACCTAAAACAACAATACCAATTCTAACAACTGCAGCCTCAGACAAATTGCGATAATTAAGCACATTAGGCGCATTGTTGATGTGCGCCGACGAACGCTGACAGCAGCCTCGGTGTGTTTAATGTGTGCGAAAGCACAGAAATCAAAAACAAATATAACTCGTAAGTACTCACACTCATTTCAAGTACTTCGCTGTACTTCACTGCATGCATGTGCAAATAAGCGAGCAACAAATATTGCTCATAAATAAAGGTGTTGCCGGGCATAGCAGTCAGCTGTCAAGTCAATGGCAATTTGAGTAGTTGTAATTGTTGGTTGGTGTTGGCAGTTAAAATAAATCAATGTTTGCGAGATTGCAACTACATTACGAAAGCAACTAGTCAAATACAATTGATAAAAGTATAGAAAACAAAACAAAAAACAACTATTGATTAACTATTGAACTGGTGATGATTGTGTAATGATTGTCTATGATGGGTTATGACATCGCATTGAAGGATGGTAAGTGCAATTATTAGTGTGAACGTCTATGTGCATATGTGTTGTGGAGGAAAAAGTTAATTATATGGAAGTGATTTACTTTTATAATATCAAAATAATATTAATTATTTGTTTCTAGACAAAAATACTACATTCGAGACCAACCGCATATGAACAAATAGTGGAGCAAAATGACCGAGTAGGAAATTTTATGTAGTTACATTTACATTGTTTACATTTGTCACAGCTGATTAGTTTTTGCTAGAATTTTTTGTGTGTGGGCAAAAATATCTTTCTCTCTTTCCCAAGTGCAATAAGGAATCTTTAGTTGTCATGGTTTGTGATGGCACTAGATTGTGTGTTGTAATTGTTGCCTGCAAAAAGTATGAGGAGTTACCAACATAAGTAAACAAATCCACCAAAAAATACCAATTATTCAAATTTGTATTCCAATTTCATTAAGGTGTTAACACAGCCATAGTATACGAGTATACTGAAGTATCGATCGTGTTGAAATAAAAGGCAATCGCCCAGCGTCTTGTTTGGCGTTCACACGTATAGGTTGCAACTACTTAGTCCAGTGCAGAAGTATAGGTTTGCCCTACAAATATTAGTATGATGTATAATATCAGGATTAATTTTTTATCATCTCTCACTTGAAGAGAATGACAAATTTATGATTTTTCGGGAACATCAGCAGCAATTGTTACGTGTACGTTTGACTTAAATTTGCTTGTACTATTTTTTTCTGGGCAAAAAAACGATCAAAATAGTGTAATTGTATTCCGATTTATGCAGAAAAGCCATCTCGCGCAATAGAGGTTTCAGTTCACAGGTCAATTTCATGAAATTAATCACTGATCAAATATTTCGTTCAGTAAATTAATTGTATCTCACGTTGCGGCGCATCTCCTGCATGGAGCACTAATTTCTGATATTTGTTGCACGAAAAAGACTGATTCTAGCGGCTCGCAAAGCGCTCCAAATGTTGAGTAATAATACATTTCAACAATGACTTGTGGCGAATTGAACCATATTTCTTAAAATAAATTTCAACGATTTCCAAACGGTTTTCTGTCCATAGAGAATTTCCAAGTGAAGTCAATTTCAAAACAACCATGAAATGCGTCTAATCGACAGATACAACATTTATGCGAACGTATCTTAGGGTGTTTGGGTGGGACGATTGTGGACTCCATAAACATAGTCGAATCGGAAGCCAGCCTGATATAGGTCGTTATTCCTTTTTTGTCAGCCCTTAATATCCAAGTAATATCGTAATAAGCTTTGAAACATTTGTAACTATCCTAGTTAAATTCGATATGACCTCTGCAGTCAAACGGCGTTATTCACTAGCCCTAGAAGAATTAGAGAAGCCATTTAAAAATATTACATTTTTAGAGGTAAGCAAAGATGGTATATGACCAGGTTTGGTCACATTTCACACGTATTCACACACTCGTCCAATCAGTCGTTGTTCAGACGGCAAAGAAAGAACATGAGGAAAGGTTGTGCTAATTTTTTTCGTGTATCACGAACACAATCTCAGTTTTTTCGTAAACAAACTTTGATATTTTACTGAACAGAACAGGCGCAGGGTTGAAATTTAGCCATATGCATTTAAATGCGTAAATACTTAGGTGATTTTATGTAGGTATACATGTCTTATTTTCGTCAGAAGAAATATACAATTTTAATTTTAATCAAAAAATTTATTTTTATATTAAGGCGAATTACTTTCTACGTTTTAATTCTAAGATAATAACCTCGTTATCTGCTGTGCTTCTTCATGTTTTGATGCATTATTCCCACACCTTTTATTGTTTTTTTTTTCTCCGAAGCTTTTTTTATTCAACTGCTTATTAACACAGTTTTAATGTACAATTATTTTAAATCATTTCCATTTTATTTTCAGGAAATCGCATTACTTCTCATCGCCTGCACCGCGTCTGCTGTGTTTGCCGCGCCACAAGCGCAGGGTGAACCAATAGCCATTATTAGTCAGGAGTCGAATATTGAACCGGATGGTTCATATAATTATAAGTGAGTAGTGAAGACACTAAGAAAATGGTAACATACTTTGCGGCGCAAAGTTTAACATAACCAAAAGAGTTGGGAAACAAACTTGCTACAGAGAGCACACGCAGCCGTGCAACTGTAGTAAATCACAAGCAATTTATCACTTGAAAGGCTACTTTGATTTAAATTCTTTTAGTTGGTGTGCTGGAAGAGTATTGTAATCCAAAAAAAAAAAAAATTTAAAATAAATATACCGAAATTACCGCTGTGAGAAAAATCAACATCAAGGGCTTCTCATAAGGCGAAAATGTGCCTTTATTTTTACTTGAGCGTGAGAGTTTTACAGCACACACGCGATATGTCGTTTATGAAAACTGCTATAAGATCATTGCATTTGATTATTGGTAAAATTTAATTAAATAACATAAATTTAAACATTTTAAAGTGAAAAATAAAATTCGCTTGCGATGTTTTTTCCTTGGATAACTAATTTATCAAGACTTATACGTCAACACAGGATTGAAGGTTCTACACTTATACGATATTGCATTGCATTCCGGTAGAGATGTGCATCAAACAAGCCACAAATAGCGTGAGAATTTGACTGAATACCCGTAGAAGGGTGGTCAAACATAAGCTGCACCCAAGAAATGGCGTTGACCGAATTTACATGGAATCCACAGTTAGTCATTACCGTCTGCAGCTCTCGCCACACTGTTCATAATATTCCTACGTTCCAGCGAATTGAAAGCTGAGTTTTTCCATGAACTTTATGGTTGAAGCCTATATTAGAAACTTTCTTTGCTTTCATCAGACCTCGAACAATATAACAATAAATTCAGTGATAGCCAGACAGAAACAAAATCCCTCACAAAACCGTCGACCTCCTACCTCTTTTTCTGGGTGATTCATTAATAGTTTGGGTATCAGCCCATTGCGACATAGAGGGAAATGGAAAAATTGATATACTTGCGCACCCCGGTTCACAGTTTCTGACAGGGACATAATCGCTGACATAGGAATGCCTTGTAAACTTGAAACCTCTTTTACTTTACTTATTTTTCTATGATGTCTGTCCCTATAGGACACTGTCTTATACTCGTAGGGAGGCATGTCTTTGCACTAGGAGCGCAGACAAAACAACTTTTGTAGCAGTAGAAAACGAAGAAGAGGAGGCGCCGATTTTGAAGCTATTTTACCAGTGTCCTGCTCTAGCTAGATGAAAACTTTTAAGCTTTCTGCTCTGGATAAATAATTTTGCAAAATTCGAGAAATTTGAAATAGTGTAAGGTTTATGCCTGAATTAGTTTTAGAAAAGATAGGACGCAATTTTCCCCATGTGGCATCCCAAAGAAGCAAGTCAATAAATTGGTTCCACTACAGGCAAACTAGCTAACTGTCTGTGCAAAGAAAAATTTCAAAATTATGTGCGATTTCAATCAATAACTTTAATATCAAGTGAAGTAAAACTATTTTTGCCATGAACTTAGTTAGGCTATAGATCAATTATGTATAATGATGATTTATTAATTCTATGATAAAGGATCAATTATAGTGACATGACTCATGATAATTTAGATTGTTTATTGATTTGAGCGATTGATGCTATGAATTGATGCTTCAATGAATTTCATAATTGTATCCCCATTTTCGCTGATTGGCTAATAGAACGTACCTCGGGCAAAGTAAAGAAAAAAACTCAACTCCAAGATCGCATTGATTTATGACAACTTTTTTTCTACCGAAGTTGGATGATTCTATATATGTAAATAAAATTACGAGTATTCGTTATCTACTTTAGAGAAAATGCGCAGTTCATATAAAATACGTCGCAGTTAATTTGTTTTTTTTTCTAGTAATTAATTAACCAAATAATTTAAAAGAATATTTTACAATTATAAATTCATATTTAAAATCGGTTCGTTTCAGTACAAAAATCAATAAGACTTAAAGAAAAATTAGAATTTGAAAAATTCTCAGCATTTTTTCGACCATATTGCTTTTTTTGTAAATTTCAACTTTTATTATATCCTCAACTATTGCGCAAACTTAAATAAATTAAAATTAAACTATGTCCATACAAATTAATTAATATTTTGCCTAAGTTGCAGAATTTCAAGTTTTTGTTTTTAACTCTCACTACATTACGGAAGCGCTGATTTATCTAATACACATTTTATGCACCCACTTTTTGATTTAGTAGTCCCAACACGCCACACAATTGCTCCAAAAAATTTTTGTGTTTTATGAAGCTGCGAAAATTAATAAACATAAATTTCTAGCCGAACGTCTTTCCGAATTTAAATGTTCAGAGTTCAAATCAAAAGTTCAAAAACGTTTATGAAAACGCGTAATCACTTCGCTAACATTATCAATTGAAAATATTAGAATGATAGATTTGAAACTGTTATTGTTAGCAGTACACCAAAAGACGTTTACTATATCTCATGAAAGAAAATAAACTGTCATGGAAATATTCAACAGCATAAATTCTTTTCTATTCTTATACCTATGCATAAATATTAGACGTATACATGCATACATACATATAAGAATATATATAAACAGCATCGATATCAAGTTGACCTATAAAATTGGAAATTTATACCTATTTTACAAGTTTCGCCACTATAGTCAGGCAATCAACTTGCTTTTAAATATTTATTATATTTTATTTATGATAGTATTCCGCAACCAGGCTTTATTGAAAAATTATTTACTCTTAATGTCAGATTCTTGTTTCAAAATAACTACAAATTGAATTTTAAAAATTTATTCTGTTGATCTGTGCCGCACATCTCACTGTATATATCGCTTTTTAAAAACACATTAACCAGTTTTTAAATATATCGACTACTTAGTTCCAGCTAAGCGTAGATGAAAAGGCAAGTAATTTCGATCACGAGTAATGGCAGCTCTTGAATTTATGAGTCTTAAATAGAAAATCTAAGTCAAAATACAATAGAATAACTTATTCGTAGTAAAGAAATGGCTTATTTTTTGATTACAAGAACGCATGAAGCCAATTTTTAAGTTCTTGATGAAATTAAATGAAGACAAGGCAATCTGTATCGATCGAAGTAATTCGTATTCACAAAAAATACATGCATACATACAGAAACATACCAAAAAACATACTACCCAAGTTGTATATAACAACAAACATTCCTTGTGGGGCACTGCCACTACCGGAAAATGTAATTTTGAGTCAGTTGCTCTTTGATGTACTTTGGCGCCCCTTAGCTATCGAACTCTGCCTTTTAAGAGTTTTCTTCTTATCACTTTTGGCCCGTGTTCCATGAACGCTTTCACAGCGACGGTCAGAGGTTGTCACTTGTTATTTATCCAAATCACTTTACGCTAACTAAATATGGCCTCAGAAATTGCCTCACTTTGTCCAATATTTCATCCAATTTTTCCAGCCGATTCCCAGAAAGTTCTTATGGCACTTATCGCCGCACTTATGTATCTCGCGTTGGTACTTGCTGATTGCTTAACTCATCGTCATGGCACTTAGCCTAGTAGACTGATTTTCCCCGTTTATTTAATAGTTATTTATTTTCATATTTATATTCCCGTGAACGACAGGATGCGAAAAATATATTTTTATCACTGCCTTCATTGCTCCCTTAGTTGCGAATATATTTAAAGAGTCCTACGGCAAAGCGAAATAAGAATGAAGAATACAAAATTACACAGATTGAAGTATAAAAATTAGCGTAACTTTGCAGTAAGGTGTGATGTGCGAGAAAAATAGTCAGGTTTTGAAAAATGCAAATAAGTTAATGTAAACAATTAACATCATAGAAAAAAGGATGATTTTGTCAATTTCACTGAGAATCGAGTCTGGATTTTAGCAAAGGCCATTTAAGACCTTTTTTCAGTGCTACGTACAGCGCATTAAATTACTATAGCACAGGGACTCATTGACAAGTTTTGAGTTAAAAAAACTACAAAAAAATTTCAAACCTTTTAACAGAATTTTAAGAAAAATTTCGAATAAGCAAGGTTTTGGTATAACAAACGGACAGTTTGAAGTTGCTCATAAATGCATTGATTTTAGGCCATTGTTTTTTTTTGTTTGCTGACTGTGTTGGGGGTTTTCTTCCGTGTGCATAAAAATATAATATGTTTAGCTTTTGTTCCAACCACTGAGCTTAGTTTTATTCTGTTTAGTCTGAACTTGTAAGTTTGAAATATTATACATACATACATAATTGGCGCTTACACCCTTTGCTGGGTGTTTACCAAGCTCCTCTGCCTGGAGTTTGATACATTAAAAACATATATTTTATTAGTTGGTAACACTTATTCTCTCTTAACTTATTGTTTTCGCAAAGTGAAATGATCTCAACACTAAAAACATAGTAATAAAACTATATTTTTGCAAGTAAATTCATGAAAAATTATTATTTTATTGCAAAACACTCCTAATTTAAAAACGCGTAACTGAAAATTTCAAATATAAGTTAAGCCGTTGTAGCAAATTATTACTATTTTTCATTGTTATCCTATCACTTACTATTATTAGATTGCTCAAAAAGTCATTAGTTAACAAATATACTCCTATTATTTTTTTAACAAAAAAGAAAAAATCGTTACCATAAAAATACAAAACCGCAGCACTCTTCGAAGCGGCATCTGTTGAAAATTCTCATATGGTTGGAGAGGTAATTTCAGGAAACTCTTCGTGTTGTTAAGTTGTGCTTTGTTTGTGGCCTACCTCCAATTATTTTTTTTGTAAATAGTTTATATAGTAATATTAGCTTGGTGAAAAATTAATCCATTATTTTTCCGCACGACTACGACATACCGGTCAACTTCGATTATAGTTATGATTTTATCGACATTTTCAGTTTTATCTACATTTTCTTTAGCTTCAAAAATGCCTAAATCGAATGCAAACCAAAATTTCACGTAATTAGCTGTTACAGTATCAGCACCATAAACATCATTCACAATTTCATCGGCCTTGCATCTTCGCCTTTAAAAAAGAAAAACTGTAAAGTGTACCGAATTTTCTCTTTGTTGACTACCATTGTTAACACACTGTTTTCACAACTGAATGGAACAATCAAAAAACAGCAAAAGAGTTTTTTAGTGTCAAATATCACCCTAACAACGAGCATAAACTTTAAATTGGTTGACCAATACTTTACGAGATATCAATCACTACAGCCGTCTACCGAGAAAATAATGTATTTCTTCTTCCCCAAACTAGTATTATAAATAAAATGAAATGTTTCTACTTTTTGAACTTATTTTGCTATTCTATTCTTGTGCTAAGATGTTTCAAGTATTAAGAATTGATACTCAATAGTGAAAGCAACTGTAATTGAAAAAAATTCCAAATCTAAAAACTCAGCAAAGGATATTGTAAATTTTAAAATTTCTTTTAATATCAAATCATTCTAGCTGCTTCGAGTCTTTCTTTAGCCACTGTTCATTTAGGTTTATGACTTAATCATAAATTCTTTTTCGATGAAATTTAGGCAGTAAAATTTTTTGCAACTCTTACGCGACGATTATTTGTCGCCACTTAACGGTGCCAACCAGGCGATACCGCAAATTTCTTTATTTTAATTTATAAATTTCATTTATTATTGCGCCGCACTTAAGTTGACAAAATTTAATTTCATTTAATTAAATCAGTTTGAAATTCCAAAAAATACCTGTTCCATTTGCAATGCAGTGTGATGGTTATTTTGTGTTTCTGGAATAGAGATAAACAAGCAAACATTTCAGCTACCTGTTCTGGGCATACTCAAATGATTACGAAATGGGTTTGCAATGCGTCTACGTCAATGCTATATATTTTTGTAAAATCAAATAAATGCTAATGAGTTCATTTGTGTAAAGGCTTTTTTAAAGCTTAAACGATTTATCAACTTAGAACGGCTAATATTAAATACACATATCAATAATTATTTATTAGTGAGGAAATAACTTAAATTTATTAATAATTTCTCTCTTTTTCTTACACCCCTCTCCACACTCTCCACTTTACCATTGCAGCTATGAAACCGCTAATGGCATTAAAGGCGAGGAGACTGGTACGCTTAAGAAGGCCACCTCACCCGATACCAGCGATGTGATTATTGCGCGCGGCTCTGTCAGTTACACCTCACCCGAAGGTAATCTAATTACGCTCAACTATGCTGCAGATGATGAGAATGGCTTCCAGCCACAAGGCGAGCATCTGCCCACACCACCACCAATCCCACCAGCAATCCAAAAGGCACTCGACTATTTGCTCAGCTTGCCCCCAGCGAAGCGTCGTTAAGCTTTTAATAGCTTAAACACTTAATGGTGGATGAATGCGAAGAAAGACAAGTTCATTTTTTTTTTTCGCGACACATGCACAGAAGTAATGTGACAACGCAACAAAACAATTGTATAAATATATTTTTCTAAACTCTTTAAGAGTTTAATTCCCTGCCATGAGAAGCCCTCAAAGATTGCTGTACTGTACAATAAACCTTTTATGTAACTAAAACATATGGACGAATGTGGACACGCATACAAATTATCAAACACAAGCACACACATACATATAGACACACATGTGAAAAGGAAGTTTTGCTAGCATCAGTGAGTTGAAGCATTTGTAGTGAGGTGAAGTGCAAATGTATGTAAGAAAAGATATAAAAGAAGCAAAAGGTAAAACTACTAAGTACACTGACTGAATGAACCGTTAAATATAATAAAAAAAAATTTATAATAATACACTTAAAAATTAATAATATGTAATAATATTATACTAGTGTTCAACTGGCATTTGCTCACTACCCCTAGCAAATGTATGTATAACTTTCACTCTACAACTTCTGCTTCAATATTTACTCGGTGCACCACATCTTCAACCCTTTAACTCTACCTACAATGATACTCAGCACTTCACTGCACTATAGTACTAAAGCAAAGGAAAACGAACAACATATCACTAGCATCCGCTACATTTTCATAACTAAAATATTGTTCTTCTCATTCTTTCGAGTCCTATGCACTTTCATATCGAAATCAACTTTATATAACCAGCACTCTTATCCACATTTGAAAGTTTCTTCTCCTGCTATCATTGTCAATTTTCTTGTTTCTTGTTTCTTATTTCACTTTTTGTAATATTTTTTGTAGTCGCCGGAACTTTATCGCTTCGGACCCTTGTGATATCGTTGCTTTTTTAATGAAGAAAAACTGTAATCTATGTTTTGTAAAAAAAACTTAAAATATTTAAATATTTTATGCATGAAAAATAAAAAAGTCTAAAAGATGTTGTTGTATCATATGTAAAAATTATATACATAATATGAACGATTATTTACATTTTCCATAAATGTATATTTTATACACAAATGTTATAAAATCCAGTGTAATGAACTAAGAAATGCAAACGAAGAATTAAATATTCTTTAAAAAAATTAAAAACCGTATTTTTCTTTTAATTTAATATAAAGTTGAAAGGAAGTTATAAAAACGATGAAATCAAGCGATGCAAAAAGAATGTTACAGCTCAACTCTGAATGTATTCAATGCGCCGGGTCGACAGAATATCAAAAATGGCTAATTGCGAAGTCAAACTCATCATCTCATTTCCCCGGCAAGGGGCACTGTTCACTCTTATAAAAGCGAAAACAGTTCATAGGGAACTAAAGTGGGGCAGTTTACGGGGTTTGAAAGAATCTAGTGAACTTGAGATCTTACAAAATATTTTAAAAGATATATGAAATTCTGACAAGGCTTTGTAGGCTGTACTATCACCTGACTAGACGCAAAAGAATCTTGGGTGGCTATATAGTAATAAACGGTACAATGAATTCGAAGGACTTAAAGTCCATACAACAGTTCGTCTCGAAAGCAGCAGTCGCTAAATTCTTAGAGGTTCTAGGTTCTAGGTATACTAGATCGCATAGAAAAAGGAAAATTGCAAGCATAACTTATCGACCTTAAATCTGCCTTATTTTTATTGCTGCAAGCAGTAGAATGGAAAATCATGTTAAGGAGAAAAAATTGAGAAACCAAAAAACTGTGTACCCCTATGTAATATGCTCTCACCAATAACTTTTTAAAAAGCTTTGTTAGGGACGTATTCCTGTTAGAAAATTGTGAGAAACCGGAAAAAATTGTAATTGAAGAATAAAAGAAAGCGAAATTTCCATTTATTTTCTTTTGTATCAAATTACCATAGTTTATTGTGCTCACATACAGATACATAAGTCCCTTTCTTTTGCGCAGAAAGCTTTGACCCTTGATTATTTATATTTGGTAACAATGATAATAACTGATTTCCAAGTTATCCACTGCTAAATTTATCAAAAAATTCGTTATTAAAATCTCACTTCGCACAAATGCAAACAGCGCTAAATAACGGCAAGTATAGACAGACGTATCTGCATTAGAATAGCAACAAAGTAACGGGGTTGCAGTATTGCAGCACTTATTTAGTAGTACGAGCAAACCCATGACAATATCGGTTTCGTATATATGGTTTCCTCACCTATTGGGGATTTATACTGCGAACTATAGGATGCGTTCTACTGTCTTTATTGCAGAGACAACCCTGATGTTTTCTTCACTATAAGAGGTTCAATTGCCATCCTCTTTCATAAGGTAACTAGAGTTGTTGGGGCTCATTGATACAACTCTCCGGAGTCTATTGGTTTCGAAAGCGCTTTCTATCTTTTGACATAAGTCTCTCCAAGACGCTGTTTTTGCTACCCTAATGGCATACTTCATTCTGTGTTGGCAGTCTTTGTATCCATCTCAGGAGTTGGTTTTCCTCCCTTCATTATACTTAGTTCTGTATTCCCTTCTTAGGTTTGCTATTTCAGTGGACCACCATGGAGGTTTTGGTTTTCCTCTTCGTCCTTGGAGGACTTGCTACTTTCGCAGGTGAATGAATTACCTAGCGAATCTCTGCACCTCTCAGAGAACTTATGAATTGGTGAATTGAAAGCGTACATTAAGAAGCTTTTTCGCCTAAGTGCAACTCTTTACGAGAGTTCCACATATACTATTGGCGTCCGCTAAGACATCACAGGAGTTGTAGGGCTCAAGCAAAACAAGCCATGAAACACAAGGCTAACATCGGTCCTACCCACGGTGTACAGAACTCAAAAGGCAGCGCTTTCTTAAAACCGCCACTTTATTTTCCGCCGTTTCGATAACCGATGACGCCAGTGCCTCAAAATAACTAACCAAAAGAAGAGAAGTTACTTGTTTGTGAGTAGGAACGGAAAGCGGAAGCAACAGGAAACTGAATATTGAATATATTATGTATAATAACTATTATAAACCGCTACAATGCAGTTTATTATTATTAGAATCGAATTGGTCAAATAGTTTTTAAGTTAAGGTGGTCACGCGTATTAGACATACTGTAAGTATAAAAATGCAAAATCTCTAGGTTTACCTCATTTTTTATGAGTTTATTACAAGTGAAATACCTTAAAACCTACTGTTAGCAATATTTTTCAAAATCACAAATTAGCCTAGGATAAAATTATGTATTCTGCTTTTGGTTTCTGTAACAAATCTAATTCGGAGACAGTAGGTTGCTGGCCGAAGGCGGGGACAGCTATTTGCTTATGAGACAGACGTTGCTGGATTTCTAGTTTTGATCCACAAATGGTCTTTTATTTCCCACCTACCCTGCATATCTAATGAGCTTTTCCCTATCCGCCACGTGGGGCACGACCCATGGGAGACTAGAAACTCCACTCGAAAGTGAAATAAAACAAAAGCCTAACGTGGCAGCAAGTAAAAGCAAAAGCAGGAAATAGAACGGAGTGAAGCAAATTTTGCTTTGGGTCTATGCCCCGCAAAGGAGCTCGACTGAATATGATGATAAACTGTATTTCAATAAACGAACTAAAACATTGCTAGTCACGCACGCAAAGAAACAGTCGTCCGGCTAGAAATAACATGTCAGTGCCTGGCATAAACTGATTATTTAAAACCATAAAATATCTCAGGCAAGAGTAAACAAAATCTGGAAATACTTCTGTTTCCCCCCATTCCCCCCATTCCCCCCATTGCTATCAAATTATAAAGACATCTTAAAATATTCTCCAGTCTATGCCTTTGCTGTAAACTTTGAAAGAAACCTTAAATCATTACTATGCCAATAAATACAATTGAAACTTGTCCTGTTTAAGATCTTTTTGTCAACGCGTTTTGCCAAAAATAATATTTCCATATTTAAGGCGCATTTACTTTCAATTAAAACAAATCCATATTTTTATTATATTATAAATTGTATTTTACCAAATAAATCTGACAGTTAAAGAATGCTCGTAAAATACCGTAAACGCCAACTATAACACTTATCATATCTTCAATCCACCAGACCATAATTAAAAATAGCCATTATAAGCAAGTTGCTGAGCGAAAATTCCAAATCACAACAACAACCGGCTAAACAACTGTGAAATAAAATAAAAAAGTTATGATAAATTATAAAAAATAATAGCTAAAACTCTAGTTTATATGCAAATTGCTAAATTAAAATTTACTGCCAGACAAACAAGAAATGAAGTGACAAAACCATTTACAATGTTGCTCCGTCTAATGGTCGCTCATCGTTTAATGATTTATTTTCAATTATACAAATATACACTAAAATATTATATATTCCGAACAATAGCTTCATTTGTAAATAAATAAAGAAATAAAAATATTAACAGTAAATACAAATCTACTTCTGTATTACATATTTACTAGGTTGTTCAATAAGTTTTGCGGTTCGTTAAGAGAGGACATTACTACTAGCCTAGGTTAGGTTAGGTTGAAGCGGTTGTCCTGTGGGACACACTCAGGCTCATAGCCCATTGCAATGCCGCGTGGGGACTTGTCCCTATCACTCCTAAAACCAGTGCTTTTCAGAAATTTTAAAATATCTCTGATTTCTATAGAACTGAGGTCTTCTAACTCATTAAAAAATTGTTTACCCAGAATAGTAAGCCTGCGTCTGGATAGAGCAGGGCAGTGGCACAGTAGGTGCGAGATTGTCTCTTCCTCGGCCTCATCTAGACAACTTCTACAGAAGTCATGTGTTTGCACACCCATCCTTTGGGCGTGTCTACCTATTAGGCAGTGCCCCGTTATGACTGAGATCAATGTGCTAAAACTGTGTTTATTTTGACTTAGCACAGATTCTGTGCGTTTAGCATTTAGAGTCGGCCACAGTTGACGGGCGATTTTGCAGGTGGCTTCATTACACCATCTTTCGTTTGCTTTCTTTACAATTTCTTCAAGGATGAGTAGCTTACATGTTTGTAAGGGTATCTCTATGTCATTATCTATGTGCTCGACAGACAATTTAGTGCCGAGTCTTGCTAGTTCATCGGCTCTATAGTTACCCTCAATGTCGCGATGGCCAGGAACCCATGTTCCCTTTAGGTGAAATGACTCAGCCATCTCGTTAAGAGATGTGCGGCATTCCATGGCTAGCTTGGAGGTTGTCGACTGTTTTGTGAGGGATTTTATCGCTTGGCTATCAGTGAAAATATAGATATCATTTCCAGATATCGCATCACATTGTATCAGTGTCGCGGCTTTTATTATTGCCATCAGTTCAGCCTGAAAGACACTACAGTAGTCGGGGAGCCAAAAACTGAAGGAGATCGCCAGATGTTCGGAATATACACCTCCGCCCACCCTGCCCTCGAGCTTTGAGCCATCTGTGTATACATGGATGTACTCGCTCTGTCTCCCATCGTCCCGTTCCCACTACTACTAGCCTAACTTTTTTTTTATATTGGTACAGTCTTCATATGAGCGTACGTGAAGTTTCATTTCATCTGCCAATCAATTCTTTGTTTACAAGCCATTTAATATCGATGGGTCAGAGTATTTTCTACAATGGCGAAAATTAAGTATCGTGCAGTGATTGAATTTTTATTTCTGGCCATCAATTAGTACAGTAGAAAGATGAATTTGAACGTGGTCATACAAACCTTGAAGACGATCCACGTCAAGGATGTCCAAAAACAGCAACAGTATTGGGAAAATCGTCGACTGACTGAAAGAGATTTAGTAAAGCCCTGGGCTTCTTAGCAGTGTACGAAATATTTTGACTGAAGTATAGGGCTTCAGAAAGTTGTGTGTACAACAGGTGTCGCAATCGCTAACAATGGAACAAAAACACATTCGAATACGGCTTTCTCAGCAACATTTATAGCATTTTCAGAAGGATAAAATGGCTTTTGGGCGTCCATTCATAACTATGGATGAGACTTGAGTATATCACAATGATCTTAAATCAAAAAAAAAAGGCTAAAGAGTGGTGTGAACCCGGTTTGCGGCTGGGAAACGAGTTCGTATCCAGTAATCGGATAGGCAGGTGAATTACTTGCAACTGGAAAAGCAATAAATTCTGAATATTATTGTAACCTTTGAGACAAGCTGAAGGAAAAAAGCGTGAAGACATACCCTGTTTGCAAAAGAAAAAATTTCTCTTCCATTCGTTTCCAGGCCTAAAAACCCATGCATGGAAGAGTTGTTTCATTAAATTATGAGGTCATAACAGCTTTGGAAGCGTATTTTACAGCCCTTCTAGATTCTCCCTTCACGGATGGAATTCATGAATTGGAATCTCGTTAGAAGTGTATTGATGTTCAGGGAGACTATACTGAATAATAAAGTATATTTCAAACCATGTAATTGTGTTTTTCTTATCGAAAAAAAAAACTTATTGAACAACCTAGTATATGAATATATAATTGGAGCTTAATTCTTTATTGTGAGCTCCTCCCCTGTTGGTGTTGTAAGTCTTCATGTTTTGACACAAATGGAGAAACCTACAGTTTTAAGCTGACTCCGAATAGCACACAGTTTTATGAGAACCTTTTTCCTGCTAGAAAAACACTCGGAGATTCGGTATTAGAAAATACGTTTTCTACATTTGGTGTTTCGTGCCCGCGCGCTCCCGAGTAGTAGTCACGCACCACCCGATTCGGCTACTGCGACTTCTGTCTGATTTTGCATTGCCTTATATGAAAAAACAGCTACTAGAAAAATATTCCTAAAAACGTTTTGCTACTTTTTAGAATTCTACATATTTGTGGTTAGCTGTAAAGCTCTGCATCTGGAGCTGTTGCTGAAGACATCCAAGTTGATGATTTGCTAGAATTTGTATTTCATCTAAAAATAAAATTTGCACGTATTTGATACAATAGTCTACGCTTCGTTGATGGCAAATTCCTCTTATGCTAATTCAATTAAAATAATATAATACAACTGGGGCCCAGCAAAAGAAAACAAGCAAATATGAATTAACTGGTTCCAGATGTAAAACTAGTTTATTTCTAATTCATTTTTAATGCAGCGGATTCGATAGGGAACGAGAAAGAGGCTATTAAACCTGAAGTAATACTAGACGTACATACGAGGGGTGTTCAAAAAATTATAGCGGATTTTTATTTTCGCAGGTTACGTGTATTCGAATTTCGTTTTTTTGTGGCGATATGTTGGTACTCATCTCTCTCACTCATGCCGACGAGTTCGGCCATTTTGAATGTTAATTGTTGACAGCTGCTTTGCTTGCACGTGTTTCGGCTCCCCTTCGATGTTTACCTATTCAAAAAGATGGATCAAAGAACCTATATAAAATTGTGCCATACGGAGCAGCTACTTTGGACCAAAGGAACGTTTATCGGTGATACAAAATGTTCTCAGAAGGCCGAGAAGATGTGAACGACGAAAAGCGTGCTGGACACCCGAGCACTTCAACAACAGACGAAAAAATTGATGAAGTGAAGATGTGAATGACGAAAAGCGTGCCGGACGCCCGAGCACTTCAACAACAGTCGAACAAATTGATAAAGTGAAGAAAATGGAATTGGCCAATCGTCGAATCACCTTTAGAGAAGTTGCTGAGGACCTAGACATATCAATTGGCTCGTGCCTTTCGATTTTTTTCAATGATTTGGGCATGAGACGGGTCGTCGCAAAATTCGTACCAAAACTGCTCAATTTCAACCAAAAACAGCATCGCATGAACATTGCTAATGAGATGTTGGACTCTGTCCACGACAACCCAAATTTGCTCCAGAGGGTCATAACTGGTGATGAATCATGGGTTTATGGTTATGGCGTGGAAACCAAAGCTCAATCATCTCAATGGAAGCTGCCGCACGAACCAAGACAGAAAAAAGCGGTCCAAGTTCGGTCGAATGTAAAATTTTTGTTTACCGTTTTCTTCGATTGCAGAGCCGTTGTGCATCATGAGTTCTTGCCATAGGGTAAAACGGTCAATAAGGAATATTACCTGCAAGTTATTTGCAATTCGCGCGAAGCAATCGGTTTTGTGGAAGAACAAAAATGGGCTCTTCCATCACGATACGCCCCTGCTCACACATCGTTGCTTGTGCGCGACTTTTTGACCAAAAACGACACACTAATGATGCCACAGCCACCATATTCTCCAGATCTGTCCCCTGTCCCCCTCCAGATCTTGTTCCCGAAACTGAAGAGGCCCATGAAAGGATGACGCTACTCTACGATTGACGAGATAAAGACGGCATCGAAGGAGGAGCTGAACAAGATAAAAATAATAATTTTTTGAAGTGCTTCGAAGATTGGAAAAAGCGTTGGCACAAGTGCGAAATATCTCATGGGGATTACTTTGAAGGGGACAAAATAGATATTAATGAATAAATAAATAATTTTTGAAAAAACACAAAATTAGCGATACTTTTTGAACACACCTCGTATTCATGAGCGGGCTATTGGTAACGGATTTCCACCAATATTTGCTAAAGGGAAACATACTTATCAATATAATGTATTAAAAAACAAATAAATTGAAAGTAAAGGATAATAAAACTGATTTTTTACTCTTAACAAATCTCAATAAGGGTTCTAACCCACTGCCACCCTTTTCCGAACGAGCTAAACTCATACGACATTTCAAAGCTATGGCTAATCATGAGGATTTTAGGGTGTAATACCCAAAATATTCCAGCATATTCACAGACATTGATTATTTGCCGGAATTCATCCAGGGGGATTTGAGTGTTATGGAGAAGACCAAGCCGTCTTAACGGCTTCATACTACGTACGAATGTCATCAGGCGGGTAACATCTAAAAATGTTATATCTGCAAGTGAGAACCAAGATGTATAATTCTCAAATTCATGAAAGCAGGTCATCTGAGAAGAAAGTGTTGAGATGATTCCGCTGCATCCGCCGCACAGGACTCTAAGCAATACCAAGTATCATTGCGTGAATAGTAACGGACAATGTCCGGAAAGCAAATCCGCGAAAATCGAGGGTTGCAGCTTCGCCAAGCCTAAAAGTGCCCTTGAGTGCATCCGATCCACCCGTTGTCACGCTCACTGGGTTGTCGCGAAACCTACCTATCCAGTACCATACCACAGATTTTCAAGAGAACCACAATCCTCTAATTTCTCTGGAGCCCCTGTCTAGCTAAATGGCACATTTCAATTCACAACTAAACTGGCCGCTTAATAATATTTGACAGGATTTTATTTCCAGCTTTTATCCAAATTTCACAAATTCTTGGCGATTAGGTGAGTGCTGAACTGCAATGAAAAATTACCAAAACAAAACAAATCAAAGTTTCAACAACAAAAAGACATATTTGTA
The DNA here is from genome assembly GCA_037575425.1 of Anastrepha fraterculus. Classification (NCBI taxonomy): domain Eukaryota; kingdom Metazoa; phylum Arthropoda; class Insecta; order Diptera; family Tephritidae; genus Anastrepha; species Anastrepha fraterculus. The sequence goes on from JAYXIM010048829.1 coordinate 301,089, forward strand.
TACATATGCTCTGGCGTCAAGAATTGTACCTTAATATACATATATATATATATATACATTTAACCACTTATTCACCGATGTATAAGTGTGAAATTCTTGAGATGGAAAACAAGTTCAATATTATTTATTATAAACGTACGAATTTATTTAATGCCACTCAAAAATTTGTTTATTTTTATCGACATTGAATAGTCGCCGAATTTTAAGAGTATAATTGTACATGTTTGTATACATACGTACAAACACATATCTTTATTTCATCTTTTTAAGCATTTTTTTGGTGTCAGGAATCTCGTCGCGATCTGCTGCTGACGCTGTCGCTGGACCATGGCTTTGATACACGTATAAAAGTCTGTTATTAGTACATGTTGCTTGTCATTCAACGTGTCGCGTTTTTGAGCGAAGTTCTCCGATTTAATTTAAACTGTACTAAGTAGTAGTATTGTTATTATTTTTAACGTAGAAATTAATTAAAAGAATTTGAGTAGTTTTAATTGCGGTTAGGTTACACCGTTACTTCTGTGTGGATTTCTAGTCAAATTAAAAAAACATACAATGAAACTGTTATTGGCTCTCTGTCTATTCTTTATCTCGTCACCGACAAAGGCAGAAGTGGAATTGATCTCAAATGAAGCCATGGTGGAATATAATGGAAAATTTCACTATCAGTAAGCACTAATGTGAATGTATGAAAAGTGAATTACTGAGGAATTAATAGAATTATGTCAATTTGAAGTGGTTGTATGTATGTTATACATGAATAAGTGCATACATATTTTCTATAAAAAAATATACATATAGTTACGAGATGTGGTATAAAACAATGTGAACGAAATCGAAATAGTATATCGACAAAGCAGTTACCTACAAGAATACTTAGCATTCATTAAGAAATATTTTGTTTTAATAACTTGTTTTGGGTTTAATTTAAATTATTTTTTGGAGCAGAAACGCCAATCTAAAACATTTCTCATAATATATTTTTTATATACATTAATGTATAAGCTACTGTGGGTGAAAAAATTTAGAAATCATTAACTAACTTGCTTTTTCTAATTGACAGCTATAATATCTGACTTTGCCCATACCTTGTACATACAGTTCTTTGTTTCAAATAAATTTTTCTGTCGAAATATAGTAATTACTTATTTTTTTTGCTTTGCTGAGGCCTTTAAGTTGCCATGTACCATTCAATAATATAAGTGAACCCATGAGAAGAGATCAATATTAGAAAGAATTATCCTTTTTTTATCCAAAACCATGCAAACGATTTTTTAACCGGTAAATGATTTTATCTACCTATTGGTTTTCTTATCGATTAATGTATGTTATCGGGTAATATTTATGTATTGATCGGTCACCAAAACTTGAATAAGAATAAGCGTATAGAAGTAGAAAGAGAAATGAGACATTAATTTTTTGGACTTTTTTATCAAGAAGGTAGTCGAAATAGAATAAACCTTACCATGCACACGATTATATAACCGGTAATAGTATTAGTAATGAGGTCAGTGCAGAACAAGTCATTAATTTTTTGGATTATTCTCAAACGCGTGCTTGAAATATTATAGACCTATCCATACAATCGATTTTACGAAAAATAAATGGTTTAATCAATTTGAAGTTTAAGATATCGATATATGTTTGCTATGGATTAATAATTATCCATCGGTATTTCAATCAGCTTTCCTAAATTTTTATAATATACTACTCTCAGAAGAGAAAAATACGACTAATGAGTCATTAATTGGTGGGGTTTTTTATCAAAAAATTTATTCGAAATACTAAACTGTGCAATAAGTTTTGCGGTTCCATAAGAAAAACACAATTTTATACTTTGAACTTTGCACTTTATCATTCAGCATAGTCTCCCGAATATCAATACAGATTCCAATTAATGGATTCCATCTCCGAAGTGAGAATATGGAAGGACTGCAAAATACGCTTAGAAAGCTGTTATGACCTCATTATCTGATGAAAAACGCAAGGGGCGTTGTTTTTTTGATGAAAAACACAAAGGGCGTCGGTGGACACTCCAACAATTGGAAAATTTAGTTCATGGATGAAAAAGATTTTTTTGTTTTGTGATAATGGTGATAGACCCAAGTCTTATCCATAGTGATGCATGGATGCACAAAATGGAAAATCGCATTCGAATGTGTTTTTGTACCACTATCAGCATAGCTTTCTGAATCCCAATAATTTAGTAAAAATATTGCTTACATAACCCAATGACAAGACAAGGGCTTCTACTAAATCTCTTTCAGTCACTCGACGATTTTCCAACACGATATCATTTTTTTTTAATAATAATATCCAGTATACTCGGCAGGCAAAGGCAAACCTCCGAGTGTATTTCTGCCATGAAAAAGCTCCTCATAAAAATATCTGCCGTTCGGAGTCTGCTTAAAACTGTAGGTCCCTCCGTTTGTGGAACAACATCAAGACGCACGCCACAAATAGGAGGAGGAGCTCGGCCAAACACCCAAAAAGGGTGTACGCGCCAATTATATATATATATATAGGTAAGTAAGACAGCTCTATAAGCTAGTCGAGAAGGAAAATAGGTACCTAAGGGCATTAAATTACTTCATATTAGATTCTGAGGCACGCGTGAACTCAGTTATTGAAAAAGTATCAATGGTGGTACATAAAATCGTTATAAAGGCAGTTAAAATTCCTAATTCCGTCATTCCTATTTGCCTTCCTTTTCATCAGGACAATGCACCCAGTAGGTCATAATGAGAAATATAAAGCAGGCAAATAGACAAGTCGTAAACACGTAAGCATACAAACAAACAGTACAAACAGTTGGATTATCAGAAGTACAATATTTGAAGCAAGAGTTCCATAAACTTTTTGAAACTTAATTCCTTTCAAAATAATATAGTGAGCAAAAATTATTTTTATAATTCTAATCAACAATTCTCCGAAAAAAAATCATAATACTTAATAGCATTGGCCAATTCGTCGACACACACCATAAGTTGGAGCAGAAGTTCAGCCAAACATTTAAGAAAGACGTATTTCCTATAATACGTAATACACATACACATATTATGATTTACTTTATTACTTGTCTTCGTCTAAGAACCTTTATGAAACTGGTACATTTTTAGAATATTTTATCAGTGCAATGAACTCTAGATATCGTTTGAGAAAATCTCAAAATTAGTATAGAAAAGTACATTTAAATTATGATCAACAATTTTATATACAAATTTCTCCCATAAACTATGTATCTTCCCATCAAATCAAGCACCAACTTACTTAAAAAATTAGATCACATTCCACGTTCAAGCAATCTTTATCTCTCCTCCAAAGTACTGGCAAATTAAAATGCACACAAACGCGTCAAATAACCACATGTTTTCGATTTTTTAACAAGAACATTTCGCACATCTCATAAATCGCATACTCGTACCTATCAAAGCGACTTGGTTTTGTTTTGTCACCTCACCTCAATAATTAATTCATATGCTAATACCAGTTAATCATTTTGTTCTATTTTCTTTTTCCGCTTCCTATAGTTACGAACTCGGCGATGGCTCGAAAGCCTCACAGGACGGTGTTTTAAAAAATGTGGATGGAAAGCACGAGGGCGAAGCAATTGAGGGTAAATTTGCATTTGTCGCTGATGATGGCAAGCAATATTTGGTGACATATGTGGCAGATGAGAATGGCTACCAGCCAATGGGCGAACATTTACCAACACCACCACCAGTACCCGATTCGGTATTGAAGACATTAAAGTATTTGGAAGAACACCCCTACAATCCAGAGGCAGACAAGAGGAAGCACTAAGTTAACAAATGTTTGTATATATATATTATATATATAATATACATGTTTTTGTATGAGTGAATTGAAAGCAATTCAAGATAGAGAACTGTGATCTTTGCAATGCAATGCACTAAATATATAGAAGAAAAATTATTTTGGACTGATTTGTAAAAGCAAGCTTAAACGCAATTCTTGTTTATTTTTACGTGATTGATGTAAAAATGCATAATTAAATGCGAACCTATGAAATTTGTGTAAAAAAGTTAATAAAAATAATACATTAAAGAAACGTAAAATTATTTATTGATATAAAATTTATGTGTGATTTGACTATTTTATGCATATATGCATGCATACATTTACGAAACTATGTGTGTAAGTGTATGTGAGCAGTGTGATTCGAGTTTATTCACCCAAAAAACAAAATCAAAACAAAAACATTAAAGGTAGTTATGTGCATATTTATATGTATAAGTATATGCCGCCGTAGCCGAATGGATTGGTGCGTGACTACCATTCGGAATTCACAGAGAGAACGTAGGTTCGAATCTCGGTGAAACACCAAAATTAAGAAAAACATTTTTCTAATAGCGGACGCCCCACGGCAGGCAATGGCAAGCCTCCGAGTGTATTTCTGCCATGAAAAAGTTCCTCATAAAAATATCTGCCGTTCGGAGTCGGCTTGAAACTGTAGGTCCCTCCATTTGTGGAACAACATCAAGACGCACGCCACAAATAGGAGGAGGAGCTCGGCCAAACACCCAAAAAGGGTGTACGCGCCAATTATATATATATATATATATATATGGGTGTGTGTATGTCGGAACACATTTATAAACGCGGTAAAATAATTTTTTGAATGACTTGTATTCAGTGCAAATTTCGGGCTTTCTGCGACACAGCAAGCAGTATTTAAATTTTTTCATTTACTTTGTCATTTCTTTATTTCTCTATTATCTTTCTATTCAGCCTTATTTGCTTTATTTCACCGTTAGCGGCTCAACAATAAAACTACACTAAATTCGCAGATTTATTGTCAAAACCCAGCAATTTTTTTCTATAATTATTACGTGACTTGAATTTATTTATAGCAGAGCGTTAGATAGACAATAAAGTGCTTAGTGTACTTAGCCACACTTGATGAAAGCTTACATAATATGGAAAATACCAAGCACCTCAAATCACGCTTGTACGAGGTGTGTTCAAAAAGTGAGACCACTTTTTATTTTTCTCGAAAAAATGTATTTATTTATCTCCTTAGAGGGTACACCTCTAACGCAATGCCCCGCCGATATATGTATGCCAACGCTTTTTCCAAACCTTGAACATCCTCTGACCAAAACTAATTTTGCGTATATAGAAAGACAAACACCCATACATACATGCATAAAAATATATACATTGATTTTGTCAAATAGTTTTTTAATGGTAGCGAAATTCCATTGCGACTTCCAAAGAAGTCTTGACGCTGGCAGAACCGAACTTTTTTTAATTCAAAAAGTATTTTCGTATATGCGCATACAAGTATGAGCAAATTTTTAAAAAGCGACACCTCAACTTTGTATATTTAATATATTTTCCATCGCGATTTTGTAATTTCAGTTTTAAATAAAGATACAAGAAGTCAGGAAGTCGACTCTGTAATCTGTATACTCGCCAGCGAGAAAAACTAAAACGTCTACTGTCCGCGCTCCTCTACGCTCTACGGAGAAAGCGGTATGTGCGACCGAGAGAAAACACCGAGGTGGGACTCGAAGGACCGCCCCCTTCTGGACATTTTACGTCTTTGCATGTCACTAACTGGCTACGTCACGACACATAACCTTCGCTCAGTATTTTTCATCCTCTTTTTCTCAATACAGTGAAATATTGCTGAATAGTTTGATTGTTTGTCACATAAAGATAAAAATTGTGTAAGGAGCCACCATTTCGGTAAGTATTCAGTTCAAGTAAGTTCACTCGAGGAAGGGATAATTTTATGTCAAAAATGGCACGTTGCAACTGAAAGACGCCAAAAAAGAATAAAAAATATGGACTGGAAGTTTGAGTGCCATCGAAGAAATGAAAAGGGTCTTGTAAGGAAGAGTTGATCGACTATTTCAAGAAATGAACGGAAGATTCGTACGGTTAAATGAATTCGATGAAAATATTGGATTCCTTCTCAAATTCAAATTCTACTGACAATAGCAGTTTCCATTGCTAGCTGCGAGCAAGTTAAAACTTCAGCAAGTTAAAACTTCTTCTTCTTCTTGATTGGCGCGATAGCCACTTCCGCGATTTTGGCCGAGTTTAACAAAGCGCGCCAGTCGTTTCTTTCTCGTGCTAACCGGCGCCAGTTGGACACACCGCCAACAATTGTACGCTCTTATAAAATATTGTGCCGGAGCGATTAAGTTCTGCGGCTCGTACGATGCTCTCCAACATCAGGTTAAAGAAGTCTCACGATAGCGAGTCACCCCGTCTGAAGCCTCGTTCGGAATCAATCTCGCCGCCATGTTTGAATAGCTCAGCCGGCAGACCTTTCTTGTTCTTTGGCCGCATTATCGCTATTCTCACCTCGTCATGGTCGGGTAGCGGAACGACAATTCCGTCGTCAACAATTGGGGTATCGGGGTCTTCACATTCTCTGTGACATGCGCAGCTATCACTATTTAGCAGGTTCTTAAAACCTTCTGTAAGTCGCGGAACTTTCTGTTAGAATTTTCGGGCGTTGTTCCTGGAGGACAGCATCTCAAGCTCCTCGCACTCACGTATTTCGGCCTCTCGTTTCTTCTTTCGGATAATACGTCTCTTTTCCTTTTTTCGCTCTCTGTAGCGATTCCATATGGCTCGCTTTGCGCCCGATCACAGCGTGGCTCTGTAGGCAGCATCTTTTCTTTCTGCGGCAGCATGACATTCCTCGTCGTACCAATGTTTTTTCGGAGTCGCCGGAATCCGATTTCTTCTGCGGCGGCGGTACGTAGAGAACGAGAAATGTTGCTCCATTGCTCGTGCATGCCGGTTTGTTGGGCAGTACTCTCTGAGAACAGGAGTGAGAGTCGAGTGGCGAATCTTCTGGCTGTCTGTTGTGATTGCAGCTTTTCGTTGTCGAACATTCTTTGCGTAGTTAAATGTATGTTTTTTGCTGCACAGAGGCGTGTGCGCAGTTTGGCTGCAACGGGGTAATGATCCGAGTCGATGTTGGGTCCTCGGATCGTACGTACATCTACTACACTAGAAGCGGGTCTTCCATCTATCACAACATGATCGATTTGGTTTCGCGTTTTTCGATCAGGAGACAGCCAGGTAACTTAGTGTTTCTTCTTATGCTGGAATCTGGTGCTGCAGACTACCATGTTATGGACCCAGGCGAAGTAGATCAGCCTCTGTCCGTTTCCGGATTTTTCGTTGTGCAGGCTGAGTTTTCCGACTGTGGGACCAAAAATTCCCTCCTTGCCCACCCTGGCGTTGAAGTCGCCAAGCACGTGGCGGGTCCCAAACCCAGCGTACAACCAGCTATCCTGGATTGCTTCGCCTTCTCACGTTAGCTCACTCCCGAACGGGTGTTCGGAAGCTACCCAGAGAATACTTGGGCTAGTCCCAGAAGTTAAAAGCTGCTGGAACCATATGCAGAAGAATCTCGTCCTGACCACTCAAATTATCTTGAAAATGCAAATTTAATTTCCATTCTTTAGCATTGTGACAGTGAAACAAGTTACGAAGTACTTCTCATTAAATTATTATACAATTTTTTTTAATTCATAAGAATTAAAAACGAATTCCACGGATCAAATACAACACATTCATAACTTTATAGAAAAAAGAGGAGTGGGTGGAGCGCAATTTTTTCCCTGCCATAGGCACTACTTCCTCCAAGTACGCCTCTGATCAGTAAATAGCTGGTTTTTTCTTTTCATGCGATTTGGTGGTCTGAATGTCAAATTATCTGTTTCTTTTGTTGTTGTTTTGTTTGCTTCTTTACATTCTGATTGAAATTTTGACAATCCAACCACAAAATGCCTGTGAGTTTGGTTTTTGTAATACTGCTCATTTGCCTCAAATATACATAAGTATTCTCTGCATAATAAAGGGTCTTTCAAAAGTGGCGTCTAGATTTCAAAAGTGAATAATTCCTAGACGGAACCTTTTTTATGTCATCTTTGACACTTGTCATGTAGACATATGTAGAATTTTACACGCTAAAATAACGCGTTAAAATTTTTTTTTACTTATTATGAAAATTGTCGATCTTCAACCTGTTAAGTGATTATGTCGTATATAGTATATGCGTCAATTTCAAAAGTTCATTTTTCAGTTAATGTCGTATATGTGCGTCATGCCGAAAAAGGAAATTGCATTTGCTATGAAATTTAAAGTTAAGCAAAACGCGAAAATTTCCCTATTATTTTGACATTATAAAGTAAGCATGAACACTGAATTTCCTGATAATCGTTATCATAATCGATCAGCCAACGCGCACGGTGAATCCAATATTTGGCTGAAAACCGGTTTTGCATCGACAGTCTTCGCTTGAAATTAATTCAGCACAGTAAATCGAGCTGTCTAAGAACAACTAATCGCAAAATTCGTGATTTCGGTAGGAATAATCATCCGAATAAGTCGCCAATTCAAGGTTGGTAAAAAAATTTAAAGAAGCCGGTTCTGTCGAGGATAGAAAAACAACTGGCAGACCAAAAACTGGACGTTCTGTTGAAAATCTTGTTGCTGTAGCGCAAAATGTTGCTGAACAAACTTCAAGGTAGATATCTCGACCTTCTCAACAATTAGGCAGTCATGAATCGACAGTTTGGCGAATTTTACCTATAGACCTGTAGTGCTCATTTAAATGATGTCATTTTTCACATATAATTGTTAAAATAGTGAAACCGGAAGAATCTATATTTTTACATAATTTATTGTATAACAATATCTAGGCGAGTCTTTTGAAAGACCCTTTATAATTAAATACGTGCAAACACAACAAAAATAACGTATCTTTTTGCTCCTGATTCCTAAAAAGTTAAAACCTACAAACAGAAATTGACAGTTTGGAGTAATTTAAGCAAAATTTTTGCATTTAGAGACCAAATAAAAAAATCGAATCAGATGCTCTACTGATTATGCCTGTTCACAAGGCTTTGAGTATGTATAAAAAAACGTAAACAATTTGCTTTATTTCATTTCAAAGTTCGAGTGCTCGTAGTCCTCTGAGACTTTAGGCCTGTACATGCCGAAGGGCATCCGAATCCGGGAACAACCGACCTAATAGTTTTAGTGTGCATATACAAACATACATACTAATAAACCAAACAAACAATCAACTTCAAAGACAGAGTATTTATAGATAAAGACAGAATAATTAATAATATTTAAAGATAACATATTTACTTATATAGACAATTTTTTTTTTGTATTTTTAATGCGACTCTGCACCAAATATGACTGAGTTGGCTCAATATTTGCATACGTTTTGACATCCATATAGATATGGTTAAGCCCATGGACAGGTAGTGATGCGGAAATCGAATTCTACTCACACTCTGACAATTTTAATAAAAATATAATATTATACATATAAACACATGTAGTATGTCTGGTTTGACTTTAGATAGACATATTTCTTAGATAAATAATGAAATAAATTAATGCATTTAGGTATTAGTTATAATAAAAATAAATTCATTGGTTATTTTTTGTTTCAATTAGTACTGGTAAATTTTTGCATGTTAGTGAGCAACGATGGATATTTTTATTTCGTTTGTTGAGTTTCCTCTATTGCATTTTATTTGGCTGCAGGGCATAGCTTTATAAATATACATAGTTTCCATAGAGACCTACTGCTGTAGGTCATTTGTATTAGCAACTTTATGTATGCATGTGTGTACAAATAAAAGAGAAAATCATTTATGAACTACTAATAGCCAATTACAGCTAGACATCATCGGGCACACATGCATTTATGCACTCTTGCATATACATACGAGTATGAGAATTGTAATAATGGCATTTATGTTCATACTCTAAATTCTCAACTGGCCCGTGAAGCCCAATCGTACGTAATGGAGCTTTTGCACCTTTTTTGCTTTAGTACAGTTTTTAGTTTACTTCCCCACTCACTCAACAACACTAACAACTAAAACATGTAAATAGTAGAGCAACCTTTTGTTGGTGCTCGAAGTGCTAATTTCTGTTGAAAAAGGTTATACGCTAATGAATTTATTACTTTTAGTTTCTGGCAGATATTTTGTTAAGCGATCAGTTAGTTAGTGAGCCAATAGACTCGTTCGTACTTCAATTTTCCAATACGAGTAGCATTTATCCGCATTTAGTATGGGTTCTCTATAGTTTTGCATTGCTCAACAATAACACTGCACAACACCAAAATAACACATAGACAACATGGTCCTGACAACGGCTCTTAGTAAAGGAGCTAATGGATAGTTTTATATACATATATTATTATTATGTATATTGTCAGAATTTGTTTAGAGATTGTCAAAGCTTATTTCTTCTTAGAATCGAACGGTATATGAAATCAGAAGACTGTTTTATCTGACGTATAAAATAATTTCAGAAATTTCACGTGAAGCACCGCATAAAATATTTCCTTAGAACTTTTAGAGAGATATCTCTTTCGCATATGGATATTTGTGCGCATTTCAAAGAAAGTACAATAGAAAAACACGCAAGGATGATAAAATACACGATTATGCCTTCCCAATTTTCCGAGACGTCAGTGCTGCGAACAAAACGAACAAAAAGAAGAGAAAGTAAGGAAAAACAACTAAAGGGGGCAACACACATACACACTTCCTTGCCACGTCGTCATTGGCAAAAAAAGCGAAACACTGCATTTGGAGGTATTGCTATAATTCGCGCTTTCACAACTTAACACCCGGCGATTTTAAGACTTCTATGCAATTTAACTAATCAGTTTCAAAAATTTCAGAAATTAAGTTTATGACAAAATATTCACAATATGAGGCTCTTTTCACTTGAAGTATCAAAACCCGAATACTCCACTGAAGCGGTGATCTCAATTGATCACCTAGAAGCTGCGACTATTTTTTATATTATTTTTGAGCGACGTTGTTAAGGATAAATATTACGCGAAGAATTAGAAACGATTCTAAAATCGGAATATAAAAGCGAAGTTGCAACAGGTAAAATAATTGACGAAACTTCTGAAAATGTACTGAAAAATTGAGAGAAGTAGTGGAAATCATAGTTAAAGTCATAAATAAATTTCATTCCATATTTCATGACAAGGTTTACTCTTCAAATTAAAAAAATCTTTTAAAAATATTCAAGCATCTTTTATTTATTGCCGAATTAAATTAAGTTCTAAACACTAAATCTTTATATATATATTTCTTATGTTCGTGTGTTTGTCACTGAACTCCTCCTAAACGACTGAACCGATTTTGATGAAATTTTTTGTGTGTGTTCAATGGGATTCGAGAATGGTTTAGATTCACAATTTGGTCTCCTGGGGTCTCGAGATATAGGTCAAAACGTGGGCCCGGGTAACCTTCGGATGTGTATATACAATATGGGTATCAAATGGAAGCTGTTGGTGAATGCTTTAGTTCAGAGTATTTTTCATGCCGCTCCGTGACTAGGGTCCCGAGATAGAGACCAACACGTGGACCCTAGAATGTGTTTGTACAATATGGATATCAATTGGAAGCTGTTGGTGAATGCTTTAGTACAGAGTATTTCTCATGCCGCTCCGTGACTGGGGTCTCGAGATATAGGTCAAAACGTGGGTAACCTTTGGTTGTGGATGTGCAATATGGGCATCAAATGAAAGCTGTCGATAAGTGCTTTAACGTGGGGTAATTTTCATACCTATTGATGACTAGGGTCTCGAAATATATGCCAAAACGTGGACCCACCGTGTCTTTGCCCAGCGAAGCGGGTCGGGTTTGCTAGTATATAGTATATGTATCTATAGAAATCCGGACATAAACTATAGAAATGGCGTATGAGAGAATTATTCCTTCACCCGAATTGCCGTATTTCATTAGCAGAATTTTGATACATTGCGAAGATGGAATTTTGTTATACAGTGTAATTTTTTAAATTTTTTCTCATTTCTATTTTTTAGTTTAATTTCGCATCTTTCTCAGTTATATAAATCGATAAACTGGAGTGTAAAAAATCAAAAATAATTTACTTATCAAATTAGTATAGAATAATTATTTCACTCTAGCAGGCGCTCTTCTTGAGTGGGACCTGCTATTAACGCCCTTGGAAATCTCAAGCACGTTTGCCAATATACATATACCTATGTATATGAGTATTTATCCCCTAAAGCTCGTCTATTTTTATAAAACAAAATACAAGCAAATTATGCATAACCTATTCGTTGTCGCAACAAAAATTTTACACAACTGACCCATATACGCAAAAATGCACATCATCTAATTTACATAATTTAATCAAATATCGTAAATTATCATACATGGGAAATACCTTTTCGACCTGCATTCATAATATATGGTCGTACAGTACACGCTGCTGAAATGAAGCTGTCAATTTCGACAGGCCAACGTGCCTATTATTAAAAATTGTTTAATGATTTTTAATGAATTAAACAATGATTCATATTGATCACATAACGTTTTTCCATGATTCGCGAAAAGAAATACAAAAACAAGCTTAATAGACAGTGCAACTCCAAATTTTCATCGCCTGAATGACGAACACAAATTCGACCAATAATTTATACCATAGGAGCATGCTTGTCGGTATAATTGAGCCTTCCGTTCCTTTATGCAAATAGAGTTACTAATACAAAATTTTTTCAATTTACCAACACATTTACCTAAAAGAGAGTAGATAAATAAGTAGTACATGAAATTGTGCGCACAAAATAATGTAAATAAAACAAGAAAATACAATATAAAATACGAGCATGGTCAGCTTTCGCACATGTTCGCGCGTACACTATTGCTTGCCACTCACCTTTATGCATACGCACATACATACATGCACACCATACAAACTGCTGGCGTATATTTGCCTTTGCGGTTAGTGCCATTTATTCACACATGCTCACATTTTAGTTTTCGTTTTGTTATTGTTGTTCTTGTTAGCAATAGTCATATCTCTTATCTAGCGCGCCCATCTTTCCCTTGTCTCGTACACAGACAGACAGTCACAAGCTCGCAACGCAACTCACTCGTCGACCCTCACGCACGCAGCCACCCATACCTTTACGTACATACGTACGCATTACGCCGGTAATTGGAGTCCGCTTCATTTTTTACACTATTTTTTCTCATTACTCACCGCGGTTCTTCACTTTGTTTCGTATGCGATATTGCGATTCTTCAAGAAAATTTTCGTGTATAAAAAGGCACCGACGTTAAGTACCTGTCAGCCAGTTGTTAAATAGCATTTCCGACATTCAAGTGGATTAAAAAATTGAAACAATCACTCACCAAAGGATATCTGCCACATTTCTCTTTAAATGTTAAAGTTGAGAGAGTTAGCCAATAAAATTTATAACAGTTAAATAATCTATTCTTACGAATAATTTCTTTTAAACGAAGTGTTCTTGCTTTTGTAATAAAAAACACAGCAACAAAATGTACAAGTTTGTTATCGTTCTACTATCGGCAGTTCTATTCGCTTTTGTATTAGCGCGTCCTGCAGATGAGCAATCTGGAGTTGCCACATCACCTGCTGTTACTACAACAACAACACCTGCCACAATACTCAAACAAATCGATGTAACCAATCCAGATGGCAGCTATAATAGCAGGTGTGTATTTCGAAGTGAGAGTATTTTTTGCATATAAAAAAACTATGTAAAAAACAAATATTTGAATAGCTTTAAATTTCAAAAGAACAATTTTCATTTATTTTGTTTAAATACTTTTTTCTGGATATTAATGGCGTGATTCAGACTCAAAAATCCCGACTTTGATTAATGTTTTTTGTGCTACCACTTTTTAAAGAAAATGTTTCAGTTATTATGTTTGACATTTATCTTATAAATAATTGCACTTTAAGCAATAATAAACTTGTTGCAACCAAGTCAGATAAAATGAATTAAGGGATTGAGATGGAAAAAGTTAAAAATACTTCGTAATTTTATAGGTTACCTTCTCATTTATTTTGCTGAAGTTTTTGAGTATTTAATGAAACTTTAAATGTAGGAATAATGTAAAGCTCCTTAGACTTATTCATATATACATGGATGTATAGCACATCGGAAATGAATTGATGCTATGGATTTGATCCTTATTTTTTGAACATACAACATATAAATTTATTTCTAATAACGGTCCGTAAACGTGCCACGTGGTTTTTGCCTTCAAATGCCATAAAATCGGCACAAAATCGTAGGCCTCATTTTTTGTAGCTCACAATTCATTTTTTTACTTACTTACTTACTTAGAAGATCATGTAACAAAAACTACAAAATTTCTGAACACACTATAAAATAAATTTTCTTGCTATACTAAATAAGTGGTAAAAAATTGTAAAATAGTTTTTATAGCTTTTCTCTTTGACGTCAAGTCAGTCATGTTTGTAAAACGCGACTTCGAATTTTCAAGGATATGATTAATTCAAAATATATTAACAAAAAATTAGTTCAGCGTAGAATAATAATTAAATAAAAGAGGAAGTTGAATAAAATTACCACCGTGGTGCACAAAAACCAATGGGTATTGCAAATGTCCATTTCAAAATTTATCCTTGAATATTCTTGAAAATTTCGGATGATTATTTGTGATAAAAAATATGTTAGCGATTTTGTAATTATTGAGGTTATACGAATAAGTTCCTTTACCTAATTGTTGCTATAAAATCTGGACTGACAATTTGGCCGGTCCAGATTGGGTCAACCGCACATCCACAATTCGCTAATTCATCCGCCAGTTCGTAACACAAAATTTAGCCTCCATTTCCTGCATCATTTTTTAGAAGATACGAAAGTATTCTAGTGCCTTCAAGGCAGCCTGGCTAGCGCTGCAAATTCTGATATTACAACTTTTAATCGAATTTTGACCGAGCTTCCAGTGCAGTTTGTGATTTGTGCCTTGCTGTTATTCCGCAAATGGGGAACCTAAACTTTTCGGCCTCTCTTTAAGATAATTTAAATTTGAATGCTTTCAAGTTTAGATCAGGTCGATATGCCGTCGACAATTGCCCACCCTTTGGGAGATTTATTGTAAGTATTTTTAGTCACAAAACAACTATTAGCAGTTCTTTGACTTAGATGTTTAAGGCTTAGCGTACATTTATAGATTCATATAGGAGTATATTTTTGTTTTCGGAAATTGGGTTTTGAAAAGATAATAAATTTGTATTGCTTACTATAATTTTGTATGCTTATTTTGTCCAAGTCCGAGCTTAATTTACTAGCCGCCTATCCCGCCGATGGGCCCGAAATACCTTACAGTACTTAGACCGAAAAAATTACAATCCACACTAACGCTACAACTCAGCAGTTTCCAAATATGTATTTAGAAGAATAATTATAAATGTTAATATAGCATAAAGCTCGAAAAACATCACATCAAGTCATGGAATTTGAAAATTAAGAAAAATTAAACTAAATTTCGTGAGCTGGACAATTTGAAAATATCTCCTGGAAAAGTAGCACCGATTTCCTCGTTTTTTGTAGGAAATATATTTCACTTTTCGAATATTTTGTCTACTAAATATTTTTTAGTTTTTGTTTTTAGTCTTATCGTAATGCCTGGTTTCGAGATTTAATAGTTTAAAAATCAATATTTTCCCGCAAAACTAGGTAAAAAATCTCATATCCTTTACGTCCTTCAAGCTAGTAAAGAAAACAGTATTTATTGAATCATAATATTTTCACATTTTCAATTTCATAACATTTTCTTGCGTTGCATAGTTATTTTTCTATTATTTCTCTAACTTTTATCTTAGTTACGAAACCTCCAATGGCATCAAAGTCGAAAACGCTGGTTACTTGAAGAAAATACTAGTGCCAAAACAGGAATCCACCGATGGTCAGGTGATTGAGGAACACGAAGAATTGGTGTTGGTGCAGACAGGCTTGTACTCCTACTCGGACCCAGAAGGAAATATCATCACCTTGCATTACGTGGCCGATGAGAATGGTTTCCAGCCCCAAGGGGATCACTTGCCAGTACCACCAGTTTAAAATCGGAAAGTGAATTGGATGAGAGTTAATTATTTGCTCCGACACACTCAAGCAAATACAGCTCAAAAAGAGAAAGTAAAAACAATTAAGTTGTAAGCAATAAGTATTACATTTAACTAAGTTAATTAGAAGCAAAAAGGTTAAAAAACCATAAGTCAATAGTTATATAAATTTAAGTTAATTAACAAACGACAATGCTGCCATTTAATGATAAATAAAAAATATGAAAAATAAAGTTTGGAACCTATGAACCTATGTATGATGTTGTTTAATATAAATATGTCTTACTGTGAAAAGCAAAATATAGCCAAGACCGGAACAGACAGGCACACATACATATTATGTAGACCCCTAGAAAAAACTATAGTTCCGTTTTGACCAGTTTTGTCCACTTTTCCTTTGATATCTTATTTTATATTACTTTTGTATAAAAACATGATTCAAACTCCACTTTGATTTTTAATCATTTTTCTCTCTGACGGAGTTATGCATTTTCTCCATATAAAAATGTCGCACATTCGTTATTATTATTAAATTAATGAAAATTAATAAGAGGAAAAATTGTCAAAAATTATCAAAATGTTGTGGTACTATGAATTGTACTCTACCAATTAAACTACTACCCTTTATTTGTTGTTTTCAACAAATATGTGGAGGCTATAAAATAATGATTAAAATGACTTAAAGCAAAAATTTAAAAATAAATAAAATTAAAAGTAATTGCAAATCAAGGAAAGCTTGAAAGTAAAAAAAAATTATTCCCGCTAATTTTTTTAACCTTCAACAGCAGACTACGGTGCCTATAGCCTTCAGCACTGACTCATTTCTTCTGATTCAATTTTTGGATAACTATTAAACTCGCATTACTGCAAATACATTGTCATTACATTGTCCTTGTTGTAGCTTTTCGTGCCATCTTCGTAAACTCATAAGTATAGGCGCGTTATATTATTGTAAATACATAAAATACTAATAAATTAAAAAAATAACCGCAATAATAAATACGCATATGTACATAGGTATATGTGGCTTGTAGATGCTTACCCGCACATGTGTATTCATTCATCGAGTCAACGGCATTCCAGCGACAAGTGCGGCACGCACTTTTCAAATTACCTTACAATAAATCGCGTGCTTGCGTTTTTTTTTTTTTGCCCTTTACTTCTCCCTTTTTTGTACTCGTATTACGACCCCAACCAAAAGGCCAAAGCTAGTAGAATTGTCGATGTGTGAGCAAATGTATGTTTATATCTATATTGACAATAATCGCACCACTTAGTAGATTCAATTAACAGCGTTCATATAGCATATGCAAATATGTATACATCTATGTTTGTGTATGTGCTGCTTTAAGCATCTTGCTGTTGTGGCTTTTTCGAAGTGGGAATTTTCTGCATTTGCGGTAAACATATTTTATTATACATACTTATATGTACGTATATTTCAGTTGACTCGCCCATTTTTTGCTATTGATATGTCATCTGCCATTGGATGTATCAGTTAGTTATCGAAAAAATGGCACAAACACATTAACATTGATGCAAATAAACGTATACGATTTCGAGGTTCCCAGCGTGCTCTTGAGTATTAAATTGTAATTGTATATATTAGTATTATTGTATTTTTTTTTAATTTCAGTACAGATGGGCCTTTCCAAATTTTCAAATTTTTTGATCGGTACAAAGCCTATGCGGCATGTTTCTACACCAAACTCGTGATCCAGTGTGGGAGGCTGAAACAAATTAGCAGTTTTTGCAGATTCAACTGTAAGAATCATCTATTTGTCCCGATTCTGGTGGCGCTAAAACCGAAAACTAAAGACATATCTATACAACCCTCATGTGTCTTATTATCGTTTTCACCGCAGCTTACTTTTAGATTTGCTACCGAAGCGCAAACACTCGCCAACCCCCTTATAAATATTAAACTCAAACTCATTTCAAACCCCTCTGTCACAGCGTGCTGTGTTGAGATCGCATACATTTTTATATTAAATGGTGGAAAAAGTATTCGTCTAGGTGATTGCTTATCGCCAGACAGTCACACCAAAAGTGCTGAAAACACTTTTTAATCTTAACTTCTTCTTCTTAATTGGCGCTATAACCGCTTACGCGATTTTGGGCGAGTTTAACAAAGCGCGCCAGTCGTTTCTTTCTCGTGCTAACCGGCGCCAGTTGGACACACCAAGTGAAGCCAAGTCCTTCTCCACCTGATCTTTCCAACGCAGAGGAGGCCGCCCTCTTCCTCTGCTACCACCAGCTGGTACCGCATCGAATACTTTCAAAGCCGGAGCGTTTGTATCCATTCGGACGACATGACCCAGCCAACGTAGCCGCTGGATCTTTATTCGCTGCGCTATGTCTATGTCGTCGTAAAGCTCATACAGCTCATCGTTCCATCGTCTGCGATATTCGCCATTGCCAACGTGCAAAGGTCCAAAAATCTTACGCTGAATCTTTCTCTCGAACACTCCAAGCGTCGCTTCATCGGATGTTGTCATCGTCCAAGCTTCTGCGCCATATGTTAGGACGGGCATGATGAGAGTCTTGTAGAGTGTTAGTTTTGTTCGTCGAGAGAGGACTTTACTGCTCAGTTGCCTACTTAGTCCAAAGTAGCACTTGTTGGCAAGAGAGATTCTGCGTTGGATTTCAAGGCAGACATTGTTATCGGTGTTAATGCTGGTTCCTAAATAGACGAAGTCTTTTACAACCTCGAAATTATAACTGTCTACAGTGACGTGGGTGCCGATACGCGAGTGCGCCGACTGTTTGTTTGAAGACAGGAGGTACTTCGTTTTGTCCTCGTTCACCACCAGACCCATTCGCTTTGCCTCTTTATCCAGTTTGGAGAAGGCAGAACTAACAGCGCGGTTGTTAAGGCCGATGATGTCAATATCTTTTAACCTTAACAACTCCTGCATAATTCATTGTGTAATGCTTTGAACTTGTCAGCCAATAGTTCGAGTCTGCATTATAAGTAGTATGGCCAAATGAAGCCGTATTCTATAAAAGTTTTAGTCAAACTTTGTAAGTTCGCAGTTCTACATTTGTTAAGTGCCGGTCAAAGTGGATGCGATTCTCTTCAGCCCCTGTTAGTAGCTATTTGAGCTATTTTCTCGGTAAGATTGCGTTCAAATCTAAATGAACTTGGGCTTAGACTCAATCTATTAGGTCGAGTTAAAAACCATTTCTCTTTAGCACAAAGTAGAAATTATTGTATTCAAATCGCGCTTGGCTTTCCACAACAAAAGTGTATAGTAATGTCGAAGAAATATGTGCTACAATTATCATTCAGATGAAAGCGAAGGCATGACTTCTATCCGTTACACACATCTGAGGAGCTTAAGTTAGTTAGCTCGGCTTATAAACATTGATCTCGCACACAGAAGTGGCAACTAGTGTTTCCCAGTGAAGGGGTAGAGGCATAGATTTCAAATATGAATTCTAGTACGATTACTTACGTCCCTTGTTCAGCAATAATTCTCAATTAAGGAAAGAAGGCAAGTTCATTAAGACGCTATTTTCAGAATGCTGGCCAGTGATATACAAGTTATTCCAGTATACCCTCGACGACAACCTCAATCTGTCCTGTGCATTTTTCATTTTGCAGCACTTCCAATTTAGCCCCAGAGGTGGTGTAATACATTTTCTCGTAAAGCAAATAAATTAATAGTTTGCTTGTACAATCCAAGTCTTGAAGTATAAAATGATAATTGGTTATTTTTTTCTTGTATGCAGCTTCAAGGAATTTGCCTTCTTAAATAACATAGCGAAGTAGATTTGTAATAATAGGCGGTATAAGTAGTTATACTAAGTTTTATATGCTTCTTATTCAGGATCCTTGGGTTCAATGGGATCATGACTTTTAGAAATAAAACCATTTTGTGAACTAGTAAACCTTGAAAATTCATGGATAGTCGCTGAATTTGGTTAATTGGGGAGGGTCTGGGCTCACGCCAGACAGATAGAGCTTCCACTAGTGTCCGACATTTCCGAGTTCTCCTCCGTCACGAACAACTTACTCTACTAGCTTGCATCCCCAGTGGCCAGTGATTGTTCTAGTCACTTCACAAGGCTTAGGCTCTCCATGTAAATGCGATGGTCAGATTTTTTCTTAACAGTTTGTGGCCTTTTATTTGCCTCTTCGATGAAATTAGCTCTAAACTATAGTAGAGTTTTTAAGAAGTTATCGGTACGCTCGAATTACGAAAGGCATTGATAAGAGGTTCACATATGGAAATTCGGCTCCTTCATCCGCTAAGCAGTTAAATGCTATATATTTATGAACTGGCCACTTCACTTAAAGCTAGATTTCATTCGATCACTATTAACGATGAGATTTTAGAGCAGTATTTTGATTTAACCACCGCCTAAGTATTGCAGTCTGCGTGAAAAATAGATGAGCTAAGACCCATCTCCTCTTATAATATTGTTGTAAGTTCGGTTTGGATAATATTCCATTAATCCAATGGCGGTGCAAAGCTCAGGTTAGGTAAAGGTACCTACGAATGGATCCTACACCCAGCCGACGCGTTGGCGTAAGTTGCATTATAGTTAATGTACAGTACTAAATCCTCTTCTCCATAATGTAGAGAATACAATGTGACGCGATTGTTCTTTGTGAATTTAATATTTCAGTGTCGTGAGTACAGAAAATGAACCAACCCAAAATAACAGAACAGAAAGTAATATTGTATATAAAAAATATAATAAAAATTAAGTGCCGAATGTTAGACTGTGAAAGCCTCTAAATGCAGTTTTACCCTTGCTTTCCATCACGAAGTATTCTACCAGTCTTGACTTTCCGTGTGTTTACTTTCATTTTTTTCCGTTCTGATATCATGGGTGTTGGATGGCTCAATCTTTTATTCTACTATTCTTAAATTTTATTGATCTGGTTATCTGAAAGTTGCGCGACAGTCGTAGAACTTTTTCGAGTGCTTTAATCTTGAGTTTCCCAATAAATATATAAGTTCCTAGGGTTCCGCGAGGGCACAAAAGGGCCACTGTATTGAGTTTCACAGCTTTATAATTTGCCGGAAGTTTTAAATATAGTATACCAGGTCTATAGGTAAAAGATATGTAAGGTTTCGAGAGCTTTCGTCGATGTTAAGTCTTTAATGTAGAATAATATTAAGGGTATTACTACTGTATCCCTACACCCAGTGAACTATAAAAGGTTTGCAACCCTACTTGTCTTCAATCGCAAGCTTAAAGGCATGCGGCACCCTAATTTTCTTAATGAACTTTCAACTTAGAAGCCCCTTCACAATGGCTGGATTGTCATATGAAACGCTTTATACTTGGAGAGATTAAGTCTTACGGCCGCAGTGTTCTATATCGATGTATTTCCTAAATAACCGGTAGTTGTATCCTCTAAACCTTACCAAGTGTTTACGAGTGGTACTGAAAGATACTCAACGTTTATTATGAGAATATTCAACATTTTATTTAACTCTAGAGTACTAATGTAAATAAGTTTATACTTTCTAGCACATTTTTTCCATCACTTTGGCGATCACTTTCAATTGCGTGTAGTCCCAGTTTCCGATGTTTTGCTAGTTGTCATATCGTAGCAGAAAGTGTTTTTATTCTGTAGTTATGAAGCTCGTGTTAGTCAATCCGCCTAATAATTAACATTCACGTAACTTTCAGCCTCTTTCTAGAAGGTTGTTCTTTTGTGCGGGATAACAGCCAAAAGACAGATTTAGCATATTTGCCGCTTGTAAATCATTTAGTATCACACTCACATTTCCATTGTTTGTTGTTCCATTTAAATAAAACAGATCAAACATATTTTCATGAAAATCTACTTAATTCCTTTTACATGACGATAGCATGCTGCCTGGTGAAAGGCGTTATAGAGCTGGTAAACTTCAAAAAGAAAATTAAGGTTCTTCATTTGTTTTCAAATATTCTACTTACACAATCGTATCATGTTATCATGTATCACTGAACAAATATTAGCGAAAAATATAATCAAACAGCGAAAATTTAATCACAGCATGTAAGGTTCTATCGTAGCCGTCGTTCACCAAATGCAAAAGCATCCTAAATGTAGGCAACACTTGATACGCTTAGCTAAATCAAAAGCTTAGTGTCAGAAATAAACAAAAACACTAACTGTAAGCAATTTTAATTTAAACTCATGTATTAAAGTTTACGTACCGATGAACAAATGTTCAAAACCTACCCAAAAGAAAAATGTTGTAAGCTTCTTGCTCATCTGATATACGTTTGGTAAAAATACTTTGGCACATCATTAAAAGTCCAACGACCACCACTGTAAAACAACTACTCAAAAGCCAACGCCTAGCAGCCAAACGGACAACTCAACCAGAATCTAGAAGAATTTAAGCAATAAAAGCAATTTTCTACTCGAATCCAACTTTTTTGCACATGTTACTTTTAAATATTGTGTAAATATGTACATACCCGCGCCGGCATGTGTACGGATGTCTGCATATGTTCTTAGGCAGCGTGAGTGCGCCACTTTCGTATGCAGTTGGCATTTGACATTAACGAGCATTTCTGTTTCGATTCCTACACGTGACTAGTATTAATTATTAGTTATTGGATAGCAATCTTCGTACTATCAAACGGTAGATTTGATGAGCATTTACATGTCACTAGGCTAGCAATAGCAGCGACAAGAAATAATGTTCATATATACATACATCCCCATCACATATGGTATACCATCACACTATATTTTGTAATGCAGGTATATATATATATGTATAATTGGCGCGTACACCCTTTTTGGGTGTTTGGCCGAGCTCCTCCTCCTATTTGTGGTGAGCGTCTTGATGTTGTTCCACAAATGGAGGGACCTACAGTTTCAAGCCGACTCCGAACGGCAGCTATTTTTATGAGGAGCTTTTTCATGGCAGAAATACACTCGGAGGTTTGCCATTGCCTGCCAAGGGGCGACCGCTATTAGAAAAATCTTTTTCTTAATTTTGGTGTTTCAGCGAGATTCGAACCGACGTTCTCTCTGTGAATTCCGAATGGTAGTCACGCACCAACCCATTCGGCTACTTCGGGAGGTTTACATGTATGTAAATATGTATGTGTGCACAGATGCCAACTATATAGTTGATATGTCACGTTGATTTATATGAAATGCAGTAAAAGTTGAGGCAGGAACTACGCCAGCGCAGACAGCGCTAAAGATGGTTATGATGGTAAAGCTGGCGTTGTCTGCGTCAAGTTGTCATCTACAAAAGCACCAATAGGTGCAGCAACTTTTAGAGCAACAAGATATTTCGCATGTGTTGCTGTTGCTTTACTTAGTTAATGAAATGGAAATTGTATTGCGTGATTCCCGGCATGAAATTCTGTGACGGCTAGCTTTAGTTGGTGAATGAGTAGACTTTTTGAAAGCCAATGTGTTTGTCTGCATGACGAAAATCTTAAATCGTGGAAGATCTTGGTATTTGCATGCACTTGTTGGTTTATTTACGTGCAACGCTTGGGAACTTGTCGGCAGCTTTGGCTTTGCGATAACGCATCTGGTGTCAGAATGTCACGGAGTGATATATGAGATGCCTTTACCGGTGTATTTTCGCAGAACGCATTTGAATGTTGTATAGCACATTTTATCCCTTTATCAAGCCAGGTTGGTTTTCAATTCTGTGAAATTCATATCTTTAGAAAAATAAAACAAAATGTCCTTGTCAATGTTGTCAATAAATTCTTTAATAAAGCAACCTTTTCTAAGCTTCAATAAAGAATATAAAAGAGCCTTGAGTTAAATCCAAACACCACCGCTCGTGTAAAAGTAACAATACGGACTTTGATGAAAATATTTTACAGTTGTTACTTGAAATCGCCGTAATTCGATTGTGAATTTTGAAACCGACTCATTTTTACCTTGTTGCAACCCTCGAGGTCAGAGTGTAAATCCCAAAAATAATATAAGATCTCTATTTACCATATCATTACAAAATAATATCTTAAATAGTGTCCCATAGATGATAGTACTGATCCTGGATAAGAAATTTAATAAGGGTCATCGTCGACGAACCCACCTTCCAAATTATAAGAGAATTTTGAAAAGCCATAACGTGTTTGCTAATATCGTCACGCAAGCAACAACAAACCTAATTCCAACTATCCTTTCCTGCTAATTTGGGCGTCAAGTATGAGAACCGCTTTGATGGACTAGTCATCGAAACAGTCAATAAAATCATGGAATTCATTGCCCACGGACTAAAAATTTGTATAAAATTAGGCTCAATAATTGGCCCGATGTCAGAGTGACACACGATTTAATGCAGAAATGTCACGAAGTCGATCCATTTTTGAAGCACTTGTAAACAACGATGAAAAATGTGTCACATACCAAATTGCGCTGTGCCGTTCCAAGCGATTGGCAAGGCGGAAGTAACGAGCAAAGACGGAATTGTCCACTTTGAGCTGCTCCAACATCTGACTAGATTTAAGCAGATAATTAGAAAAAAATTAACGAATAGGAAGTAAGTTGGGTTTTATCAAGATACAGGCAGGCCGCACATATCTTTGACGACGGAACGGTCGTTTGCATCTGTCCTATATTTTAGATCTGACACTAAGCGATTATTGCCTACAAGTATTTAAAAATTTTTTTTTTGTAGTACAAAATTTTCCTCAAGATAGGATGGTGAAAATAAACTGGTAAACTTTTTTACCAATAGGACAAGGACTTCTTTCATCGCGGCATTTTAAATTTTTGTCCAAATGGATTAAAATTATAGAACAAAAGACATTATATTTGATCACTTTGCATGAAATTGCATTAACACCACTTTCTTCATTAATTTTAATAATCTTAAAATCTGATAATAAGAAACTTTTCTAAGCCTACAGAACGATTCTTAAAAGTTCGTATATTGCTTGTTACAAATATATCAAAGGATAGGAGCATATATGGTAGTACATAATAATTAGTGGACGCTTTGGAAATTTTTAGCCATTTTCGAGTCTCCTTTTGTGGAATTCAGCCGAGAAGGAGGATGGTTATAGTGTTAGTGGGAGTAGGCCCCACTTACCACTGCTGGTTTGATGATGTTTTTGATATTTTGATTTTAACCTCCAGAAAAAAAAAGGTTGCCTGTGTATAGTCTCATTAGATTCTTTCTTTTGTGAATCGCATGTATCTTGAAATTTACTTTAATCTACACTCTTTCTAAAGGGTGATCAATTTAGAGGCAACGAAATAAAACAACGTAAGTTCAAATTTATTTTACAATCTTTACTATTTTTGTGTAGAACCATTCGTCACATATATTTTTTTAAGATAATCCATTTCCCTTACGACGCCGCAGTAAATCCATTGTTTCACGTGCTGTATGGCAAGTAGCGCCGCCTTGTTGGAACCAAATGTTGTGGAGAACACGGGTTTCAATTTGCGGCATCAACAAGTCGTTTATCATGGTGCGAAAACGTTCGCCATTCACTGTTACATTGGCGATAGCCTCGTGATTGAAGAAATATGCGCATATGATTCCTCCAGCCCATAAGACCCGCCAAACGGTTGTTTTCAATAGATTTATTGGCTCTTCTTGAATGGCTGGGGTCGCTGTTCAGCCCAAATATGGATATTTTACTTATTGTCGTAGCCATTAAGACAAAAATGGGCATCATCGTTATACACCATGAGTTGTCCTGAGCGCGCGATGAACACTTTTCACAGAGCGCCGAATTTTGTAATATAATTGTACAATTCGCAAACGTTGTTGAGGCGTACGTCTTTCTATGATCAAATGTCAATGAATACTGAAAAAAATCATGAATTTAGTTTGACAGTAGTCACGCATGAACTGTCAAAAACCCCCTATGGGAAAGAGTACCCCCAATCTGATATATAAGATATAATACGAACGTAAAATCTTGACAAAATTTCGATTTTTTCTTCTTGTTCACTCCTCTCGGGAGCATAGGGCCTCGACAAGACTCAGTCTTACTTTGGTTTCGTTAATCCATTTTGATTTCGGACAGGGTAGGTGATTAGACTGCCGTCCAGTCCTAAGTAGTGGAAATGCCCACCTGTCGTTGCTTAGAAACACAACGCTTTCTTACTACTTGGAACGCCATCTGTGTTTTGTTTTTTTCTGGTAGAAGGATCGCACAGATGGTTGAGGACTTCGCTAAATTTCGTGTGTTTGCGCAATTACCGCGATCGCCCGCTTCCTCATGCTAGCGCCCCTGATGCAATGTGTAACTATGTGTTTTTCTTTCGTTTTGCTTGTTTTAGCAACCACAATGCAATTAATGCGTTGACTATTGTGCGGGAGGAAGGATGGAAAGGATAAGTTTTTGGGGTTGAGGAATGAATTTTTATTGTTTTTTTTTTATTTCTTTTTTTTTAGACTACCGTGCTTTAGACTACCGTGGGATTCAAAACCACAACCTCAAAATTTCGAATAAGTTTCACTAAATTTTTAATTATATTGACTATGACTCGTACTCCCCTCGAAACCACATTTGCGCTCTAACTACAAAGTTATTTATTTTTCCCCTTTTCCTATCAAACAAGTTTAATGAATCGAACGTCAAAAACTTTTTGTAATGGTATTTCTGCTGCTGAAATTAGTTGTGGTAGTAATTCGTTTTTAGCTTTTCCAAAGCATAGTAGCTAGAAAACCATTCGTTGTAAACATAATTAACTACCGAACGCAAAATATTATGCTTTTTTTGAGATACCTTTGCTTAAACTAAGCTGTACTTCTTACCATTTTTGCCGCCAATCTGCTTTATTTGATTTTCTATTTTTTGACAGTTTTTAAAACTTTTTCTGGAGACTTTGATGATATCAATTCATAAAGTCTTCACTTTTCGGCTCTGAAGAAAGACTCTTCATGATCAACATTAGGACTTCCCCTGTTTTTATTTGGCTCCACATCTGCATCCTCCTTTGAAAGCTAAACTATGTGTTCAGCCAAGCACAACTCCTCCGTTTATATACTCCGACCATTTTAAAGAGAATTTCATAACCATTTAGTAATTTGAAATCTCTTCATTCGCTCTAATTTCACACCAATACTAATAGCTTTTGTAGAGGACCTTACTTATGAAAAAAATATACTTGAAAGTTGCAATTACCTGCTGAGAGGCGATCGCTATTAGATAAAACGTTTGCCATCTTGTGGGTTTCGAACCACGGATTAATCGAACCGTATTCAAGCACAAGTCCTCTCTTCTATCACCGGCGGTTTTAGGACAGTACATGGGTTTTGGTACATATTAGGGCGGATCATTTTTTTCTTAAAAAATGTGACCGCCCTTGGCAATTCTGAACATAAGAGTTCACAGAATATAATTTCCTGAATAAACCACTTTCAATTCTGTTTTCAACGACCTATTAATTATTACAATCCACGGAAGCTCGGCAAAGACATTTAAAAATTTTACTTCATCATTAAAGAATTTACGATATAGATTAAAATAAACCTGAGAAAACGATAGAGTAATCATTTTTAAGTTACTGTGCAAAGAGTGCTCATAGCAGAGTGATATAATGGATTAAAATGTACCATAAAAGCATTTGTTATAAAGATGTACTATAAGTATCATATCTCAAAATTCAAAATTCAACTTGATGCCAGAAATAAATCAAAACGGAAACTGTATTTTAAGGTTAATTTCGTTGGAGACCAAAAAAGAAAAAAACCAAAAAATCTATCGAGGAATTGGTTTCAAAACCTTTCGCTGTTGTTTTTTACTTGTGGATATCATATACAGCTATGGTCAAGCGTTTAGCGCACTTAAAAAGAGTTCAATATAATGCTCGATTAAATGATATGAAACCAAATTAAATCCAGTTTTTTTAACCAAATATATTTAACACTTATATTATATAATTATAAGGCAAAATAACTTAAAGTAGACAGTTTTCCCTAGTAAAAATATGATAAAATAGAAGTAATTCTGATTTGGTCATAGTGGAATTTGGACAAAGGCTTAGCGCAGTTTTGATTTCTGTAAAAAATATGAAATATTTGTAAGAATTGAGAAAAGATTGTTGACTATTATTATTTACCATATCAATATTTGGTAGAATAGCCGTTATTCTGAATAACTGCTTCACACCTGCGTGGTAAACTCTCTATTAACTTTTGGCACCTGTCCAAAGGAATAGAGTTCCATTCTTCCTGTACACCTTCCCAAAGTTCATCGATATTTTTAAACTTTTTTTGTCCAACCATCGTCTTCACATCATTCCACAAGTTTTCGATTGGACTTAAATCCGAACTTTGTGCTGGCCAATCGAGCTGGGTAATATTTTCCTGCGAAAGCCAGTTTTTGACCATTCCCGCAGTATGTTTGGGATCGTTGTCGTGCATAAATATCCAATTTACTGGCATTACCTCGAAAGAATATGGCTCCATATTATTTCTAAGTATATTCAGATATATATGCTTATCCATATTTCCTTCTATCTTGACCAGCGGCCCAACCCCGCGCCACGAAAAAGATCCCCAAACTTTTAAATTCCCACCACCATGCTTCACCGTCTTTTTTGTGTACCGTGGATTGGTTTCCTGATTTTTATCACGATGTACATACGTTTTTCCATCAGGACCGATGCGGTTTATTTTATTTTCATCTGTAAAAAGTACTCGTATCCAAAACTCTGTCTTTTTGAAGAGGTGCCCTCGCGCGAATGATAAACGTGCTTTAATATTCTTTTTTGATAGGAGCGGTTTTTTTCTGCTTATGCGACCAAGCCTTCGCACGAGCTTACTGGACACAACTAAGTCTAATTCTGCCCTTACTTCAGCCGCTATCGTTCGTGAAGACATAAAAGGATCCGATCGACTTTTCCTTACAATTATTTGATCCTCACGGGGGGAACTTTTACGTGGCGGAGCTTTACGAATTTTTTTTTTGTTTTAATAAATTAGCATCCGACTTCACATCTCTGATGGCATTGTATACCATTTTTCTTGAACAATGCACTATTCTAGAAATCTTCACTTGATTGGTCCCCATTTGGTAAAGGTTCTATATTATTTTTCTTTGTTCAGCTGAACAACACTTTCCTCTAGCCATTTTAGCAAAATTTTAAATAATAGACGTTATTAATTAAATATTCACCACAAAAAATAGTTATTTGCTGAACCGATCGCATGTAAGAGAAAAATACGTGTAAGTGCGCTAAATAGTTGTCCAACGTAATTGAGACAGAACTCAAGAAAAAATAGGCAATAACAAATACGAAAGAATTATAACGGTTATTTTTTGGGCATTTGAAGAGACCCATAAATAACTCTTTTCATGCTGAAAACAAAATTAGGAAAATTTGCACTCTCCTAGAAGTAACTGCATTATTTATCAATGTCTGACCATAGCTGTATCTAAAATGTAAGGAAAAGTGAAAAATGTAGTGAAAAATGAACCCTCCCTTAAATAAATACATAAAGTACGTAAAGTTTGCTTGGAATAAGTTTAACTTTACTTAACATTTATTGTTGTGCCTTCTACGTTTTAATCAGCTGGCATTTCGTCACCTATATGACGCATTACAAAAACGGAAAGCAAGCCACGGATCGCAATTGTCATCTTGGCAATACAGTTGGATTAATGTGAAAAACTGCAGGTTGTAACTGATGCTAAGCTCTCTAGCAGAGGGGTTTAAGCAAACGAAATATGAAATATGAAGAGTTTATTCCAAAAAAAAGTTTATTGAGGATTAATAGCTCAAATTAAAAATAAAGAGTCTCGAAATCCATTTTAGAATTATGATTCTATGGCCGATTTTGCTCAGAGTACACATATCTATGTGTACACATATTAATACTGTTTAAGACTTTTTGGTATGAGTCTTCAAAATCCTCTTCTGAAATTCTATTTCCTTATTACTATCGGAAGACTACTGCATTACTTTGAAAGCTTGGTGTTGCATAACCATAAGTTTTCTTGCTATTAACTAAGTCCAAATAAATAAAAATAAAAAATGTCTTAGAAATAAAAAATTGTGTAATGAAAATATAGTCATAAAATCAATTTAGTGCATCATTTAACACGCATCAGGTATTTCACGCTACCAAAACCACACTGCTGATCTCAGCTCTAAGAACTCCGCCAGCATAAGCAATAATAAAACCAAATTTGCGGATCTAATTGTAGGTGGTCATTGCAAAACCGTCGTCCATAAATAAAAAAACCTGGGGTAATTTCAATATTTTCCATTGAGCTACAACTACTATGCATGGCAAATCAAATAAATTGGCAACGCAAGTAATTTATTTTATGGCAATTCAATAAAATGCTAGATGCATATGAAAAACACAAACAATAACACAAACAAAAACATAAACATAAACAGAACAGAGCTTTTGATGTTGCCATATGTACGTCTTACGCGCTTGCTTCACCTATGTTGCGCCAAAGTGTGGTAAATGAAAAAACCATTTGCAACTAGCAAAAAAGCATTTGCTAACGAATATCTAATAAAATTAAATAAATTTGTTTGTGATCGCGTCGCACAGAATGGCATTCCGTAAAATGGCAACGCCTCAAATCTTGAAGCAGCCTCATCGCAGCAACAAATGTCAAACGTGAGACGCCTGCTGCTCGCTCAGGCTCAACGGCATTATTTGGAATTCGTTTTTTCTACAAAGTACTCATTCAATGGTAAAAAGATATACACTTTACAAATCGCTTGAGTTGGAAAAAAAGATAAAAATGCCTATATAAAACGTAATCGGCAGAAGGCTTGTTAACCTAGATTTGTAGACAACTTCCTATGCTGACTGTAAAGACTGCAGACTGTCGGCTTACACGGGTTGATGCACAAGTAGAAAATGCTACATCATCAAAGTAGTGGGGAGGTCTGACAATAAAATTTACTTGTAAATTGTTGTCAGTAAGTGCTTATGCGAGTACCTATGTATGTATATAGCTGTAATATACCTTTGAAAAAAATTCATATGAAACACATACAAATGTATTTCCACTTACATATGATAATAACGAGTATTTACAGTTGCAGTTACTGTTACAGTTCAAAAGTGGCTTTGAATTCTAATTTACTTTTGCCTTTCAAAATACCAAAGCGAAAGATGTACTTACATATATAAGTACATAAAATTATGTATGCAAGAAAATAATCGTAGCTTAGCTATAAAAGTACGAGCGTCCTAATTCGAATTTACGGTGTGAAAGGTTTCATAAAGAATCTCGTTTGTATCATATAAACCGCTTTATAGAAACTTTGGCAATTGAAGAAACGAATATCCATCTTGGAACTCTGATTTATTGGAGAAAAAATATACGCATCTTTAAAAGAAACGTTATTTTTTTAAGTTCTACGAAAGATGTTAGTGCTCGTCAGTACGCTGAAGAGGGAGGGAGTATCCAGAGTTTGCCTTCTCTGTTGCAAAACGTTACAAAAATTATTTTAAAAGTTACCTATGGCATGTAAGCAGATTCTGATAACCTCAAGTATCACTCAACTGATAAATGCAGAGCGAACCTTAAAGACGGACAGCAGATTGATTGGTTGATGTTGTAATAGCATAAAATATTCAGACATACACTTTTTGCGCATGCTATTGTAGTGCCAGCTCTTCTCCGGATATAAATCCGGACTGTCGTACGAACGGGGTCGTAATTAGATCTAGTCAGCTGATAATCTTACCAGCTGTTTCTTATTTACTGGCAATGCCTGATGGTAAGTAAATATGATTTTAGTAACTAAATTGGCTTGTCTCGGTTCTCATTCGACTTTTCTTGTTTGGATTCGATCCTACGTAATAAAGAGGTGTAGTGTTGTGTTATCGATGTGCTTCGAAACGTTTATTGCCACCTCTGGTCTGCCTTAGGGTAGTATTTTAGAACCTTTGTTATTTGTTTTGTTTATTAATGATATCTGTTCGTGTTTTTCCTTTGCTAATTTCCTTCTCTATGCTGATGATCTAAACGCTTATGCTGAAATAAGAAATTCTAGTGACTCAGCCGTCCTACAGTCTGAGCTCAATTATTTGTTTTCCTGGTGCCTTATGATAGTATATTCTTAATATTGAAAAATGTTATAAAGAATATAGTTTAATGCTCCTAGCAGAAATTTTCAGCGTTTTAAGATTTTTCGCGTTGGCTTTAGTAGGACATTATATAGTGCCCATGCGCCACTCGTTAGAATGTTGTCTGACTTGAATTATCTCTCAACTTTTTTGGATTTGGACCTTTCTGCGGCCAAACAAGTATTTGAAATGCAATTAAAAAATTACTTTCCATAAGAAAAATCAAAGTAATACTTCGCAAGTTTTGTTACGTTTCCTTTTCGTTGTGTTGTTATTAATTTCGTTAAAATTAAATTTTAACTTGACGTTAACCTTTGATAATCTTATTGTCCTGCACTTTTTAGTCATAAATATTGTAAAAATTGTATGTCAGCTTTGAATTAATTCTGCATTTTGTTAGACATTAATGAAAAAATATAAAAGTGAAAAAATGAAAATTGGAAGTGACCTAGTAGCTTAACCCAAGCAGCCACGATACCCTTGCGTAGTTACTACTACTCCATTTACCACTACGTTTATCGTTAAAATGTGATAGGTAAGCTGCTGGGGCTATCAGCTGCATCCTCACCTGGCGGTCTTTAAACATTGATGTTCTTCTTGGGTTCAAATATTATATACTAGAGATGTAAATGGGGCGAAATGCAGTGAGATGCTTAACTGTCTGAGACTGTGATTAGGTTGTATTTTCAAGATTAGGTTGCCATAAAATTGAGCAATATCAGCAATTTGTGGTTGCATTCTCTTATTTGTAATATAAACAATATTTTCTACTACCTCCAGGATCGATGGAATGCCAATTACTTTCAAAAATCAGACAATGTTTGATTTAACCTTCCCAACTCTCGGATAACTGATATTTCTCGACTCAAAGCTAATGCTAATCATAAAGTAGTAGTAGTAATTTTTTGTATTTCTGCCATAAAAAAGCTCCTCATTAAAAATATCTGCCGTTCGGAGTCGGCTTGAAACTGTAGGTCCCTTCATTTGAGGAACAACAGCAAGACATACACCACAAATGGGAGGATAATTTATTTAAATATATAAATACATAAAGAAGTAAATAATAAATAACAATGTTGTCTGTCACAGCTCAAAAATTAATCAATAATTGAACTCTATAGCGTAAGGCTGAGTATATAAAACAAGTTAGCCTTTTCTAATTGTGGCCATTAAGTTTATCTATTATTTCTGCTTCATTTAGCTAAGCTGCGTTTAAGTACCTTGATCTGATTTCCTTCAGTACCGAACATCTTCCTAGGAAGTGCATGTCTTTTTCTTCGTTTAAATTATAAAGTGTAAGTGCACACTTGGCGTACACTTTTGGATTCTCATTAAACTTTTAATGTACTTACCATATACAAAGACGAAAGATTATAAATGTTAACAGTTGAAAAGTTTCTTCTAAAGCCGACTTGGAATTTTGTGGGCACGTTGTAATTTTGTAAGTCTTGTGTTAATCAATCCCATCAACACCTTTGTGACAGAGTTCATAAAAGATATTCCCCGCCAGTTACTGGCTGCATTTACATTTCCTTTTTTGAAATTGGGAAAATTATTATTTTTTTTTTTAAAGTCTCATCTGTTCAACGGCGCGGCTGCGTAATAAATATATTTTGTTAATTGCGGTTGGTTTAGTAGAGTTTGAAAATAGTTTTGAAAAACCATCGCAGTAATATCTGTACCAACTTGAAATTAAGTTCCTCTTATATCCTTCGCTAAACTACACCATTCCTTTGCATTTGCAGTTTTGTAGATTCGCTTTTCAAATATTATTTTCTTTACTTTTCACATAAGCTTCTATAAAGATGATTTGCCTATAGATATTTTTGCTTAATGTCTGCAATGTTGGATTTCCTGATGTCATTCAGATATTTTACAGCTCCGTAGCATTAAAACATTGAACTTCAACGATGTATTTCCAAAAATGATGAATCAATAAGTCTTCCAAGTACAAGTATTATACCTGCTTTCGCACGGTCCTTGAAAAAATTTCGTAAAGCTGATTCCAATGTGTAGATTTATAATTAAAATTGATTGCTTTTGGGTCACAAAAATTCATTCTTTGGGCTTTACTCTTACGAGTAACTATTATATTTATTGCGGGATATTCTTATTGATCTCTTACTTTCGCTTTCGTTTATTTTTGGTGTTGTTAATGGCATTGTCGACTGTCCAGATCTACTTGGGCGGATAAGTTTGAAAGGTCCCGAAATAAGTCTTCGCAATTTTTACACTTTTTATGGGGAAGGTTTTAAGACTAAATTTTCCAGACTATAATTCATTATCTAATATCAGTATGCTTGATTTTGCTTTATCTAGATCTAATGTGTAAAAAAAATTAGTTACTTAATAATGCATTTATTATAGTTGCCATATTTGGTTTGCTTTTCTTTACATTTGTGTCTAGTCTGTAAGGTAATTTGAACTGTAGATTATTAAAATAAATAAATTTAACTATCTTTAAATTGATATATCACTTATTATGTTAAGTTAACTGATTCTCCAGATATTGAAAATTTAAATGGTCTGGTTCTTGAAATTTTTGACCGTAAACTAGTTTTATAGGCCAATATTTTCGCAACCTAACATACCTTCGGTTGCTGAGCTGATATATGTAGCGTATGCCGTTACAAGCATTATAATAATTAAAAAAAAACTCAGTTAACACCGAATATGATTGGTGACTGAGTGTAATGAGATTGCTCCAACTGAAAGCCTGACCTATTCCAGCATTGTTCTATTCATTATAAAATAGGGTTGGATAGATTTGTCCTCCCTACATCTAAACAAATCATAATTAAGTCAAAGCCATTTGACTTCGTTGGCCATTAGGAAAGTGTTATTCCTCCGTTTACCACATCATATCCCTTGAATTAATTTTTGTAGGTTTTTGCAGTTTTTCCACATCTTAAAACAACTTTGGCAAATAAAGAAGAAGTTGAATAACCACTTACCGGCCTAAAAAATAAGTTTGGTCATTATGCAGTTTCAACTTTTTTTACACTCTATAATCAATTGTAACAAAACGCTGTACAGTGCTTACTTTTTTTATTTTATTGATGCTTAAACTACTCCAACAAACATCAGAAGCCACCACTACTGAGACGCAGTGCGCAACGATGAGTTGCAAAAGCTTTCAAGTTGGTGTTGTTTCTTAAATGATGGCGTTGAAGTTGCTAAACTGGCTGGAAACCCTCTACGAATGAAACAGCCCAGCTGCTGCCAGCCAGCGAGTCAAATATCCTCCACTTCATTGGACTATGGCTACCAATCCACTCGCTTTGTTATGTTAACGAGCATCTTCCGCACCCAAACGAAAGACTTAAGCCAGCAACCCGCCAGTGCCAAACAAATTGCAGCAATCACTTCAGCAATGAAAACAAAAGTAATAACAGTTTTAAAAATGCCTTGCAATTGTTGCTGACTCATCTGACTGGTAGTACAATAACTGGATTTTGTATTTCTGTCAGCGCCACTTCTTTTGCTTGCCACTACATGAGCATCTCTTACTTAGCGACTGAGTTCAATGCGCGAGAGCGCGTTTTGTTCACATTTGCCCTAAATAACGTCTTCTGGGATTCACTGGGTAGTACCAAAAATCATGTATTGCATAATATTTTTCGCTTTTAACCAGATTACCGAACTGAAATTTGTATATTTATACTTGTTTGCATTCGTTAGGCTGCTTGCTTTTCTTTTCTTTTATTCCTACCGAATACGAAATACATATTTAGAAGGAGAAAGTAATGTTTAAACCTTATTAATGTTAATGCAAATCCTTGCTATGTTTGGCTCAAATACCCAACATCGTCAGCAAAATAATTGTCAGCACAAAATATAGGGTTCAAACTTATATATACCATATACATATATATATATATATATATATATATATATAATTGGCGCGTACACCCTTTTTGGGTGTTTCGCCGAGCTCCTCCTCCTATTTGTGGTGTGCGTCTTGGTGTTATTCCAAAAATGGCAGTTCAAACTTACTCTTTATTATAACAAAAGGGCTATTATACTTCTAAGGACTAAAAACTGCTGACTCGAAATATTTTTAAAAATTCTGAAAGACAAATGTGAAATTTTTGAAATTTTTTTACTGTGTACATAGTTTGAAACTTGGATTTATATACATAGTTGATATGGTAGATTTTTAAATAAGAAGCAAATGAGTTGTCAAAACTCGTCAATTAGTCCCTAGATAGGAAACTCATTATTTTGATAATATTCAATTTCTGTTCAAATAATACTCAATTACTGCGATCACTATCATTATTTGCTCAAGGTTAATATTTATAGGTTCAAAATATCTCTAAGACGTCTTCGGTCTAATATAGTATTTTTCAACAGAGGATCGTGAGCTTTCGGCTTGTTTTAGGCCTCAATATACTATAATACAGAAAATATTATTGAAATCTGTATTACAGCTCTATAAACTTAAACTGGTTCCGTTACAGTTTACTGTTTACAAATGGACCTAATCAGCCACAAAATGAGATCGTTCAAAAACATGGTTTACTAAGGCTTAAAAAAATATAATCCTTGATATGTGCATACATACATAGCGTAGGAAATTTCAGTCTATATCAGTGTAAAGAGCATCACTCAAAAATTACTAAATTTGGGTGTAACACCCATTTCAGCCAAATTTTCGAGTTTACAACTATCCGCAATGTCAATCACAATGTCACATAGCAATGCCCTATAAACGTTCTGTCAAAAAGCTGCCGGGAATCTGTAAACAAAACAAAGAGTGTTTATTATTCATTCAAATTTACCATATTATCGCTAAAGTAGGTATCTTTCGTAACAACAAACGTATTTATTGGAATTGAGTTTAGTTCTCATCCAGAAATTCTCCGAAGTGCTCTGGAAGGAAAAAAGTCAGCGGAAATCATATGAAGTCAATATGATAAATGTTTGATCATACTTTCTGAGTTTTGGTCCAGAAATTATTTCACTGGTCGATCATGCACATTCAAGAGTTCCTGAAGAAGTCGTCTAACAGAGCTCGAAATGTCACAATAAATAAATTTGTTGTTTTATTCCTTTATTGTTAAACCGGGCTTGAACTTTCAAAACAAAAACACAAAAACTAAATATTTCGGTGCAATTAAAACTTTTTAAACCATTTTTTATTTTTTTGTGCGAAACCTTTCAAGAATTTGATCTCCCCCAAACGTCGCATAATGCGAAGAAAATAATCTATGTTTGTCGTCTCATATTTTTCCTGTTTTGGATTTTAACAATACCTTTAAATAGACTTTAAAGTATATAATAGAATAGACGGCTTAAGAATAGACGGATCTGAAAATCTTAACAGTTATAAAAATTTAAATTGAAATAAAAATAAAAATACAACACAGACAAGATATAGTAAAGGGTGATCAATTTACAGGTATCGGATTTTAAATTGAAATAAAGCAACGAAAATTTAAATTACTTTTTATTTGTTGAAAGATAACCCCTTTCAAATGTTGACGGCAACTTTGCCGTAATTCGGCCATCCCTAAACGCCAATCGGCATCTCGTGAATAACTTTAGTAATGTTGGCTTTCAATGCCTCAATTCAAGTTGGTTTAACCACAAATAATTTAGACTTTACATAACCCCACGATAAAAGTCCAAAGGTGTGATATCACACGATCTTGGTGGCCAATCCACTGGTCCGAGACGAGAGATAAATAAAAACGATGTGGCAGTAAATCCCTTGTATCCCGGGCAGTGTCGCTTGTAGCGCCGTCTTGTTGGACCCACATTTTGTGGAGATCACGGTGCACATAGGCCGCACTAAAAGGGTGTTTTCAATGTATCTAATGGCTGGTCTTGAATGATTTCGAGTTGCTTTTCAGCCTAAATAGGGCAATTTTGCTTCGCTGAACGCTTTTCACAGACCGTCTATTTTCGTAATACAAATGTACGATTTGTAAACGTTGTTGAGGCATATGTCTTTCCATGATGAAATGTCAATGAGTACTTAAAAAAATTTGTATTTATTTTGACCATATTGGAAAAAGTACTTCCAATATGATCGCCCGTTAGAAGAAGAACTATGTAAAAATGTGTCGGTATTTCTGTTGAAAAATTAATCACTGACTCCTCAGTCGCTTAGCTTTTATTTAACATTAAGCGTTGTTACGAAATATCGCGCTTACAAGTTTTGTTTGAAGATGTCTATATGGCTAGATGAATTTTGAATTTAAAAGTAATTTTGTATACCAAATTTGTATTAAAATTTGGAAAAGGATGCCAAAAAAATTACGCACCTCCAATTTTTATAGAAATTTCAATATTTTGCTACATTACTGAAAGGTCAATGACATTGTAATCTTATTAACCAAATTTGGTTTAATTTAGTATTTTTCTTTTTGTCGTATTGTAAAATTAGTTTTTATCGCCATATGGTCACTGGATTTCTGTTCATTTCACATAACAAAAACATTGCAAAAGGTAAACAAAAAGTGACCATAAAGCTTTGAAATAAGCAAAACAAATCAAGAGCATCGTATAATTAAACAAACAAGCGTACACATATATGTATATATATACATTTGGATATGTAAACAGATACACACGTTCAACATACTG
This sequence comes from Anastrepha fraterculus, assembly GCA_037575425.1. NCBI lineage: Eukaryota > Metazoa > Arthropoda > Insecta > Diptera > Tephritidae > Anastrepha > Anastrepha fraterculus. Next base: position 339,605 of record JAYXIM010048829.1, read on the forward strand.
ATGCACTCATGCGACAAATGACCAACGGGGCCTTGAAAGTAACTTCGATTATTATCTTTTCTTGGGCTTGTTTTCATTTTCGTCTCCTTTTTATCGTGAATTGGTGTCGTTGTTTGGCTTCACATGTAACATGTAATTTATAGTAGTATGTAGGCGCAGACTCATGACACTCACGCTACTTTCGTACCGTTCATTGTACAGTTTAAATATTGCTCTGCTTGAGATCTATATAATTTCGAATTAATAGGAGAGTAGATTTGAGAAGTTCAGGGAGAGAGATACTTTCCCATTTATGCTGAGGGAGATATTCATTTTCTACGGCGATATACGTCAGAAGAGAGAAAATTTTGAATAAAAAAAAGGTAATCAAAAAACATCCTCCCAGTAATATCATTCATAAAAATTCATTTCAATTTTTTTATTTTAAATGATTTTCTTGCGAGTTATGATGAGAACCGCAAAACCAAATTTTTCGTGGCACTTGAATTTCAGTATTTTGGTATGAAAATTTACCAAGGTATTTTTAAACTTTTGAATAATTACTGAATAACTTTTTTTAACCAATTAACCTAGCCATCTCTTTAAAAAAATGCTAATTCCAAAATATTTAGGTGGATAATTTTATTTTACAATTAATTCATTTAATTAATATAATTTGGTACTTGCAACCACAAAGGCCTAGTTAGTTTGTACGTAGCATATACGCAGTTTGACCTGAGCGTGAGGCAGACAATGCCAGACCTCCGAGTGTTTTTTTGCAACTAAAAATCTGAGAAAAATGTATCTTCTATTAACCAGTGTCATCAAAATGCAGATCCCTCCAACATCAGGAGCAACACTACAAAATTAGAGAAGGGAAATTGAAGGCGAAATTTGGCTTGGTATATTTGTCCGTTATTATTATTATTACGTATATTAATAGTTGAAGTATACGAGGGGTGCCTTTTATATTTCGGGATTTGGCAACCCTGGTGTTGCAATCTGGCAACTGACAGCTGTATCGCAAAGTTTGAAATTTTTTGATGAGCCAAATCCAACAAAAGTTGTTCGCGCACGAAGCACTTCCAGGCAAATGGTCGCCTGTTTTTTCGGAAAAACTGGACATGTCGCAACCGTACCACTAGAACAACGCAGAACAGTAAATTCTGAGTGGTACACAACCATTTGTTTGCCAGTTGTCTTCCAAGAAATTAGGAAAACCCGCCAAAACGGATCACTCTTCACCAGGATAATGCGAGCTCTCAAACAACTGCATTTTTGAGCACCCAAAACATCGAATTAATGGGTCATCCGCCGTATAGTCCTGACTTGGCACCGAATGACTTCTTTTTATTCCCGTACGTAAAAAACAAACTGAGAAGTCAACGTTTTTCGACACCTGAAGAAGCGGTTGCGGCATTCAGAATGCATGTTTTGGAGGTATGTACCTCATTCAGAGTGGCAAAAGTGCTTCGACAATTGGTTCAAACGCATGCAAAAGTGTATAGATCTTCATGGAGAATATTTTGAAAAACAATAAAGTGATTTTCGATGCTTAAAATTTGTTTTTGTTCTCTAATCCCGACATATAAAAGGCACCCCTCGTAGTAATTTATGTTCCCTTTTTATTCATTTTAATTATTTTACTAGACCATCTGTATGCATATCAGTCAAATTATTATTTTTATTGTTGCTTTGTATTATTGTTTTCCGCATTAATTAAGGTACCCAGTGTAAGCGCCAAATGCAATTAACACTTGCTCAATGGAAATGGTGCCCATGTCAAAAGTTGTCATTTGTCATCACCTCTGACACCAAGTACCGCTAATTGCATTCCTCTACTTCGACGTTGGAAATGTGCAACATACAAATGTTAAGCAGATCACCCAAGGTGTGAGAAGGAAAAAGAGGAAAATATAATTTAATTTTTGGTAGTAAAATTAATAAAAATATTCATAAAAACCAATTAAATCTATTGAGAAAACTCTAAAACGTTCTGCAAATAATTTCCATGAAATATGTTTCTATTTTATTACAAAAGTTTTAAATCAAATCCAAAATCATATTTTGTAAAAATGTTATCATTTTAAGAAACGAAGAAAAATCAGAAAATGTGTTTTTAACCTTATAAATAATCCTCTGATCAAAAATACTTACCGCCTGAGTCGACTTAAGAGAGAACTTAGTTACGCTATTCCACTCTTTACTTCATGTAAAATCTGTACCTCCCTTGCAATTTTTGTTTTCAAATTATTTAAAAATATGGGCTTCAAAACTGTATACAAAAATACAATGTGTCGGTTCTCGAAGCACGATTTTCAGTTTAGGCGGGTACCGATCGCTTGGGATCGCAGATTTATTACTCATCCATCCTACCTCAATTTTTTTATCTACCATTAAAGCATGTAGGTATCATCAATAATAATGTAATCTTCACTGACTCGCCACACCAAGATCCGAATCACTTATGCGCTTAAAGTTAACAGAAAATTGGCGGCATGAGTTTTTAGCAAATCTGCAACCAAACATACTGCGACATTTCTCAGTTTTTTCCTTGGAAATAATAATAAAAACTAAAAAAAAAAAGTTCAAAAATAAAATAAAAACTTAAAAAACTATTGCAAAAAACCCGCGTAGGCTTTCCGCACCTTAAAACAGTTTGCAACTGTAAATAGATAAAAAAGAAGCGTTTAAAATCTGTATTTTTTTCAACTTGCAATCATGCAGACAAATACACATATACGAGTACACACACATGCATGTTTTTAGCTGCAAAAGTATAATCATTACAATTCAGCATCTTCTTCAATTGCACTTATGTGCATTCTCACACAATCTCATTTCAAGTTGCACACACAAATATTTATGGAATTGTATGAAAAGCTCAAGCTGCACAAAACCAAAAAACTTGCAAAGCAACAACAATGCAGTTAATTTAGTTCAGCATAGATGGCATCTACTTGGCCACAACTGGTTGACGGTTGAGATGAAAAAAGTCTAAATAAAAACAAACAAACGACCAGTTTCACTTTTTTCTTGCAAGAAATAACGGCATTACACTGATGTACAACCACCATCTAACCAACCAGCATCCAACTAGCCGGTTAGCCAACAAAAGGCTCTCGCAAATTGAATGCCCACATATACTTCCATACATTATAAGTATGTTTGTATGTAATTACATGCACACTAATTTGGTAGACTCACCATCGTATTTTGCATCGATAGTTGCAAACAGTCGAATGAACGATCGACTAGCAGCATTTGGCGATATGTTAAAAGTCCCATTACGGTGTGAAATGAGCGAAGTAAGGTGCCTCTTATAGGAAATTTTTGGGATTAAAATGGATTAAAGAAGAACAGGAAATCAAAGTTCGGATGCAAGCAACTATTAAATGTATATATTTACAATATAAGTACACTAGAATGGCCAAAATACATTTTTATTGATCTCATAATTTGAGTTTTCTTCATAAATGCCCAAAAATACGAATTTATGAAAAAATAAGTGTTAACTATTTTTATAAGGACCCTGAACAATTCAAAAAATGTTAAAAATTAATTTGTACTGGTCCTTTCAAAATATAGTTTCATTTATGGTATGTAAAGTAGCTAGTGGAGGGAAATTAAAAGAAAAGAAAAGAAAATTAAATGGTATCAATATGTATAGTATTATACCAAATTCACTGGAAAGTAAATTTTCTCCATGGGAATTCAATGACAAATTTCAAAGCGTTAACGGCACGGATAATGTTACAATAAACAAAAAGAAAAGTAAAAAAAGGTGTCCAATTTTGTTGGCCATGGAATAGAATCAGGAAAAAAAATGTTTATTCCCATGCTATTAGGTATGCATAAATTATTATATACACATGCACATATTCATCCTAGATACTCATGTGAAAATTATCAATGTGTCAATTTTGTAAATTTTTGCACAAATCTTTTTCGTAGGAAGTTCTTAAGATTAATTGGCATGAAACTCATTTCAAAGTTTGGCACTGCAACTCTACTAGCCAATAAAGGATAAAAATCTGCTTTGGCAGCAAATTTCTATTGAGTAAATTTCTGTTGGAAAAACGTTGACTCCAAAAATGATACATTATAGAATTCCGCGGTAGGAATAAAATAAGTAAACAGTTGGGTTAGGTTAATATAAATAACAAAAATAATAGGAAAAGAGAAGTTTTTTTGTCTATTTTATTTGTATCACAAATAAACTTCTACAATTATATCAGCTCAACGACTAGTTTCAGCAGTCTTCGATGTGTCATATACCTGTATTAGCGAGAGGCGAAATAATGTAGCAACTGGCAAAAACAAACATATGTTGGCAACACTGAAAAGAGCTGCGAAAATGCCATTTGTTTGGAAGCACTTAGTAAGGATTAGCGAGCAGTGAAGTGGAGAATCAAAGACGGGCTTCTGTCGTGTCCAGAGAGAGAGAGAGAAAGAGAGAGAGAGAGGTAGCACGATATGTGTAACCTACAATATTCTCTCAACCATGTCTTGGTTGGTATATACAAAGTGAAGTCCAAAATAAACAAGACTGAACTAAAATAGAAACGGCAGGAGCTTTGTTCTGATAACTTCGAGTTTATTTATTCAAAATAGTCCCATCTGGCCTCGATACACTGTTATGCGCGAAAGAGTGTTTCAGGTCATTGACCGGAATCTCCTTCAGGATGCCGGTACAAGCCTTTTGGATGGCCTCTACGGACGCAAAACGTTTTCCTTTCATGGCCAAATGCAATTTTCCGAATAGGTAGAAGTCACAGGGAGCCATATCAGGCGAATATGGTGAGTGACTGATGGTCACAACGCGTTTTCTAGTCAAAAAATCAGAGTGGACTCATGAGATAGTATTCAGGGCGAATTCGAGGAATGCGATGCAACAAACGCTTCAAAACGCCAAGATAAAAAATTGCATTGAAAATTCCATTGGCACGAACTCTTTGTGGACAACTCCCTTGGAATCGTAAAAACAAATGAGCATCGACTTGACTTTTGACTTCTCAAAACGCTTTGTTTTGGGTGGTGGCTCGTCTGGGGCCTTCCATTCGGCATTTTGATGCTTAGTTTCATGTTCATATTGGAAACACCAAGATTCATCACCAGTTATAATGTTGTAAAGGAAGTTCTCGTCTTTTCTCGCCTCTTTAATGAGGTCTTTCGAATGTTGAATTCTGAGCAATTTTTAGTCCTCAGTTAACTTGTGCGGAATTAAATTTGCACAGACCTTTCGAAAGCCCAAATGATCAGTTAAAATGCCATAAATCGATGTTTTGGAGATATTCAACTCCGATTCCATGAATTTCAACGATCATTTCGGTTCATTTTTGATAAATTTACGATCAATTTCGATGGAGTTTTCGGTGATTACAGATTTTGGGCGGCCCGTATGTTCATTGTCATTTATGTCCTCACAACCATCTTTGAATCATGTAGAAATAGACAATACGGCGATAAACTTTTCTATCTATCTATTCAAATGTTTCGGTAAACGTTTTGCCGATTTTAAAACAAAATTTGATATTAGCTCTTTGTGCAAATCTCATTCTCGAGGCATCGTCCACAAGGAGTTTGTACCTCCAGGAAGCACTGTAAACGGGGCATTTTACAAAAGAGCACTTCTTTGGCTGAAAAACCGCGTCGCCCGAGATCGGCCCGGCCTCGTCAACAATTGGACCCTTCATCACGACAATGCGCCGGCGCACACCGCCTTCCTCTGCAACTCTGCATTGGCCAAGATGGGGGTTCCGATGCTTCCCCACCCTCTCTACAGCCCAAACCTGTCCCCTCCGGACTTCTTCTTGTTCCCGCGCCTGAAAAGTAAGCTGAAGGGGAGGCGTTTCGACTCCATCGAGGCGATCCAAAAACCTGTGACAGCCGAATTGAACGCGATTCCGGCGGATGAGTTTAAAAAATGTTTCCTGCAGTGGAAGGACCGCTACCAGCGGCGTATTGACGCTCAAGGGTCCTATTTTGAAGAATATTAGTTGTATAAGCCAAACGGTTTAATAAAACTGCTTAAAAAAAAATAAGGCTCATTACTTTTCAATCAAACCCTGTATATATGAGCAAGACGGGCAATACCAAAAGATAATTCCCAATGTTGAAGTAACAAAAGAGTCTCTGTTGGAACGAGGTCTAATGAAACTCTCTTGAAATGGAGTGGGCAGCATTAAACATAGTGAGTTATACCCGTTTTATGAGTATTACCATACTCGCTAGCGGCGAGTCTTGCTCGATAACTTTGTTTTTCCTTTCATTAGAAAATTTTTCGTCAAATGTGGAGAGTTGAAAGATGTATGTAATTCGTATTTAGTGACATAGTATCACAGTATGGAGAGCATTTTGAGCAGAAGATGACAATAAATACCCATCTATTTAGGGACTTCAACAAATTTGTAAGATTAATGGAGAGCGAGAAATTGATTTTTGGATATTTTAAAAAACATTCAGATTTTAAAAAAATTAAAAAAGGATAAATTATGTACAAAGCTGTTTTCTCCCATACACTACGATCGATTAATAAATTTGTAATTTTTGAAAATTTTTCGTTTTTCTTAATACAAAAATTCTATTCTCATTGGACAGATTACTGTAAACTGATCCCAAATATTTGTATGCCAAGTTGAGTTAAGATATCTAAAATTGGGAGCATATTGTTTTCTGTCCGAAGCAACACAAGCCTGGAACGGGAGTCCCCATTATGATTTTAGTATCTTTTTTCTTTGTAATGAATTGGAGATTATTTTAATGCTTTTTACAATAAAAAGCTAAGATTTTGTAAACAAAAAGTATGTTTTGATTGATCAAGGTATGTATATGGTATATATATATATTTATTAATATTAGATATCTCTTTACAGCTATTTAAAATTTATCTTCCATAAGAACTGTGTCACCAATGAAGAAGACCGTTGTAAGAGAAACGTTAGTTTTACAATTTATCAGTATTCTTCAATTAAAATTTGTGGTTTGCTTTATTTTATATGAACTTAGTAAACCCATCATATATTTACACTATGCTTACATTTTATATGCAAAAATTCTAAAACGGTATCATTTACCGATTCTCGTAATCAACGTAAAACTTCGCGGGTGATGGGTTAGTATAAGTAGAGAATATTACTCATTTTCGGCATAACTTATATCTCGAGTGAATAACTGTAACGATTTTCCCATTATTCAACCCGTATTGTTCTCAATAAGCTGGGTGACGACTCGAAAAGAACCTCATCGATGTTTTTACGTGGCACATAATTTTTTCTATACTATACACTTCTCGCAGGCAGAGGACAGATGGGATGCAACAGTTTGTAAAAATCGGACTTGAAAATAATGAGTTTTCATTTTCAAAGTAGGTTTTTAGCTCATCTTATTCGGACTAACCGCCGATATAAAACGCTCAATTTTATCGGCTACTATTTAACCCTCCACTGGGCACCCAGGTCTGACCAGACTTTTTCGACTATGGACTTGAATTTAACATATTTCAATTATAGCTAATGACTTGAGCTTCCTGGTAGCTTCCTAAAATTTAATTTTCTATCGATTTATGGACATAACCTTTTAAAAAGGACCCTCGAACAGGACGAAAAAAGCAAGACCCAGGTGCCCAACCGCAAGCTTTAAAAACGGTCTTCAAAGGAGGATTAAATAAATAAAACCCTTTCCTGGATTTCAAGGCTTTCCCTTTTTCTTGATATGCAGAATTAATTAAATAAGAAAAATTGTAACTATCCTCTCAAGATAACAAAATAAAATTTTCTATAATAAGCCCCCTGAATTGAGCGATTGTTGTTTTGCACATAAAAATGGATGCGACGGCCGAACAACAATTACCAATTGCAGTCTTCATTTCGCAGCAATGCAGCGCAGCGATAACGATGAATTTCAGTCAAGCAGAGGCACACACACACATGCGGACATTTATACATGCACAAGTACATAAACGTGAAACAAAAGTGCACACAGCAAGAAAATGCAGCAGTAACGCGTCCAAATCACATATTTAAAAAGAATTACAAAAAAGGTGAGTATACGAAGTATTCAACGTTGAAAAGCCAAAAGCTCAACCATAGGCGCCGCATAGATTTGCGCTGTATGCATTAGTTTGATTGTATGCGCCAGCTCACATACACTATGTATGCACATTGGTAAGCTTGTATTGGTGTATACGCTCGACTTTAGGAGTCACAATCGTGCTACTATAAATAGCTTAAATAGGGCTCGCTGGTACGCAGTCTTTTTTCAAACCCGCTTTCACTCACTCGAAAACTAAGAAAATCACGTTTAAGAAACGAACGCGCTGCTTAAGTACAACAAGTGCACATACATTTTTATTTCATTGAGACCACGATTGACAATATAACATATTTGTGCAAATTATTGTAATAATTGTGAAAAAGAAGCGGCAACAATTTATATCCTGATTCCGATACATTCATTTCCTTAAATTTTTTAAAATTAATTGCATATAATTTTATTACAATTAAAAATGAACACGTTTGTAAGTTGAAAATATTTATGTATCTGCAAATAATTTTAATTTCCTGAGATCGGCAAGGTTTTTTTTTTTTGTTTTTGTTTTTTGAAAAACAAACAACAGTGAATTAATCCTTTTATACCTTTCTCTTTCTTTCACCTCGTTTCGTTTCGCTTCACCACTCAAACGTATATAGTTGTTAGTATGCGCCATTGGCTTACTCCTTGCAGTCACATCTTGTCAGTCGCAACATCACCACGGTCACCCAAATCAGAATAATATACCGCGGGACGAAAAAGTATCTGATCATCGTGATCACCACCGCGAAAGCACCACCTGGATACCGATACTCAAATATAATAAAGAGCAGAGTGAGGATGGCAGCTATAAAACCGAATATGAAACTGGAAATAATATTGTTCATGAGGAGACTGGTTTCCTGAAAGATTTCTCAGAAACGAATCCCAATGGTGTGCTAGTGCAGCATGGCCAATACTCATATCAATCTCCAGAAGGTGATGTGGTGAATGTGCAATACACAGCCGATGAGAATGGTTTCCGTGCCACCGGCGATCATATACCGACACCACCGGCCATACCAGAAGAGATACAAAAGGGTCTAGACCAAATCTATGCAGGCATAAAACTGCAACAGGAACGCTTGGAACAGCGTGCTAAGAGTGATCCTGATTTTGCTAGGAAATTGGAAGAACGTCGTTTGGCCAATAAAAATGGTCAATATATAGGGCCATTGGAAAATGCTTAAGTGCGCATGTCAACTATTTGATAGTGTATTTTGTGAAAATATTATTTTTTTTTTAATATTTAAATTTATTACGAAAATTCGGAAGCGATTGTGGCGCTTTTATAAAGAACAAAGACTGTGATTTGCTACGAATACAAAATCTATGGCATTAACGTAAAACATGAAATTGGATGCAAAGTTTTGAATGCTTCAGAGAAAATCGTAAAATTTCGGAATTTAAAACTTAAATATTCTGTTGTACGATTTAGATAACGAAAAAAATATGTATGAACTAAAGAAATTCCTTTATTAAAATTGTGTATGTATTGGCATATACTCGTTATACTTGTACCTAACTACCTATAAATAAAAAAAAGTAATCTGTGTAAATAAAAGTGAAGATTTTACAAAAACAAAAATATTGCGTTTTTTTGTTATGCTACAAAAAGTTTGCATTTTCTTTTATTCCTATCAGTTGTGAATACCACACGGTTTGTTGAGTCTTAAAAAATTCAAAATTTTACAAAAATGCCCAACCCCCTATTGGACAAGAATGCCTTAAAGTAAGGTAAGAAGGAATACGTCAAGACTATAACGTTCTATATGGGGTCTGCAGAATTTTCTGTAATTTGGAAAAATTGGGTGAAAGACAGACTTTTAGAAATCAAATGGTTTTAAAAAATCTTGAAATGTGTGGGAACTTTTTATTAACCGTTTCTTTAAACCTTAATATTTTTGAAAACATTGCACCGATGTCAATAAAATTTTATTATATTAGAGTGCAAACCAGGTTATTGAAAAATTTGAAAATTTTCTTTAAAAATTCTAAAAATATTTTTTATTTCATTTTTAGTTACTTTAGACGGATTTTTGATTTTTCCCTATACAACAACGACAATGCTTAAAATATCACATTTCATTAAAAAAAGGTGATGGCCTTTTTACATAATAGTTCTTTAGATATTCAATTTTGGTCACGGGCTCCAGAGCTACAGCGTTAGTAATAGTGAAGATGGAGCAGTACGAAAAGAAATTAATGTGCGCAACCGCTGGTGTGATGTATTCTGCGCAGCGCTAAATCTGTATTCCGCTCGATTCCCACCTTTACGAAAAAAGGTAGTCTTAACAAACCAAAACACAAACATCACAAAATCAACAGTAATACCAGGTATAAGTTATGCTGATGCAATAGTCTCATCAAATCCACAGGCAATAGAACCAGAACTGACTATCAAACCTCAAAACAACAAAGATATTGATGAACTCAAAGACATGATAAAAACTTTAATCACCCAAATGACTAATATGATGATACAATGTTAATAAATAACTCGAATGGACGAAAGTAATAATACAAAAATTCTTATCTGGAATGCAAATGGACTAACTCGGCAATATTTAGAGCTGAAGCGGTTTTTAATTGACAGAAAAATTGATATTGCGTTAATTGCAAAAACACATTTCACAGACAAAAGTTATTTAACATTTCCCGGATATAAATTATATGCAACTAATCATCCCCACGGAAAAGCTCATGGAGTAACAGCCATATCATCAAAACAAACATAAAGCATACTGAACGACTGCCCTATGTGTGTCACCTCACATCCAAGCAACGTCTATACAAATTGTTGACAACAATGGGCCCATATCAATATCTTCTATCTACTGTCCACCACGACACTTGATAAAGACGGATCTATATGATGATTACTTTAAGACATTAGACAACAGATTCGTTGCTGGAGGAGACTTAAACGCAAAGCATACTGACTGCCTCAAAGCATACTAAGCCTCAATCGAATAAGTGCAACATAACATTCATCGCTGCCGTGAGCGTAGTCTTTAGTGACCCGCTTATGCAGAGACTATCACCACTGTGAAACTTTCTAAGCGTTTTACTGTTGTTCTTTTGTCAAGTATTGGCCACCAAACTAAGACACCGTATGTCATGATAGGCCTTACCACTGCTGTGTATAGCCAGTGTACTATCTTTTGCATTTATAGAGTGCTGTGGCTCCTTTTTTAACTCTATCATCAATCCTTTGTTTCCACGAGAGCTTCTTATCTAATACTAGTCCTAGGTAGCTTGCTTCTTCCCCAATTGACAGTGTGTTTCCCTCAAGGGTGGGGGTTTAGAACAGGTATCCTGTGTTTTCTGGTGAACATGATTAGTTCTGTTTTTTTGGGAGTTACCCCAAGACGACTCGATACAGCCCACCGGCTTACATCGTTCAAAACATTTTGCATTATATTGCAGAGGGTATCTGGGAATTTTCCTCTTACAAATATTGAAACATCATCTGCGTAGGCCACTACGTGTATCCTGCTTTCCTTTAGATTCTTTAACAATCGATTCATTGCCAGTATCCACAGCAGAGGAGAAAGTGCACCGCCCTGAGGGGTACCCCTCCTGACGAATCTACGTATCGTCGAGATGCTCAACGTCGAAATTATGAACCTGCCTAATAGCAACTGTTTTATAAATTTCACAAGGCCCTCGGCGATATCCAAATCAGTCAACATCACACTTGTTATGGCCTCCAGTAAGATGTTGTTGAAAGCGCCCTCTATGTCTAGGAAGGCTACCAGAGAATACTCTATATTCTCTATTGATTTCTCTATCTCTGTAACTAGTGAATTTAGTGCTGTCTCTGCGGATCTACCTTTAACAGTATAGTTAATTACGATTAAATTGTTCGTCCAATAAATTTTTAAAGATAAAATTACCTTTATTTCTCTTTTTTCATAAGTAAATATCACGAAATCAACTTATGATGAATAATTGCATTGAAAATTGAAAAGTTTCAAAATTAACCCATAAATCTAGCTTAAATTTCAGTTTAAACATGAAAATACTCCTCCAATATAAAATCGAGTGGACAATAAAAAAGGCGCGTAAACATTTAAAAACACTTTAGCGAGAAGCGCTTGGAAAGTGAAAATTGTATAGGGAAAAAGTACGAATGTCACTAAAATTGAGTATTTAAGCAGGACCTATAATTAATTCAAACAGTTATGGACATGGTTTTTTAATATATATTGTAAAAAAAAAGAAGAAATCTCTTAAATACACCAAAAAGCTATGGCACTATCTATATACGCACATATATGTGTGTACAAGTGCAGCCGCAAATTCCGCCCCAAAATTAATTATATATATATATATATGTATATAATTGGCACGTACACCCTTTTTGGCTGTTTGGCCGAGCTCCTCCTCCCATTTGTGGTGTGCGCGTCTTGATGTTGTTCCACAAATGGAGGGACCCACAGTTTCAAGCCGACTCCGAACGGCAGATATTTTTTATGAGGAGCTTTTTCATGGCAGAAATATACTCGGAGGTTTGCCATTGCCTGCCGAGGGCCGACCGCTATTAGAAAAATGTTTTTCTTAATTTTGGTGTTTCACCGAGATTTGAACCTACGTTCTCTCTGTGAATTCCGAATGGTACTCACGCACAAACCCATTCGGCTCCGGCGGCCGCCGTTAATTACGTTAATTACTCCCATTACTCCAGTTCAAATTGAATATAAATTCCCATATATATAAATTTCCTTGTATATAGATGTACATTTATATTATATATACACACATACATGCAGATATTATAAACAGTAACGTACAGCCAACTTCATTAAAACTTGAGAAAACGTGCGCACACGCATTACATGTGTATGTACCTATGCATACATTTTCATATTATATATGTATGTATATTATTATATTTAGCTACATACTCGTATGTAGCTGAGAAGAAATATTCACATAGCAGTTTTCTGAATAATTTTATAACAAAAAATGTAGATATTTTTTTTTTAAATCTCGATGCTAAGGCCGTCTTCATGCTCACTTGATTTGCTAATACAACTGTAATATTGCATAACATTTAGGCAAGTGGCTCAAAAGACATTGCCACACAGCATCATCCAATGGCATATGCATGCTTGTACATATATGTGCATATTTGTAAGTATGTATATATGCACCTGCAATCAAAATTTATGGAAATCGTCATAAATAATTTGCAAATAATCAAACTTAATACGTGCAAACATACATCCATACATACATACATACAAGCAAATGATTTCTTTGGTGTTGTAGGTGTTCGTATATCTGATTGTATGAACTCCTATTTCTGTTTGCAAAGAATTCATATGCTTTGCTTACATATGTACATACGTCGTACTTTCCAAACTAAACAGGGCAGTGCAAGTGCAAAAGTACTTTGTTTTTGTTTGGTTATTAAATAAAGTCAATAAACAAATTTCTTACTGACTATTTAAGTGTAAGCGAGAGTTTGCAATTAAAGTAGATTATGAAAAAATAATCTACAAGAATAGCAAATTATTGTATTTAATGTCTCAAAAGGCAGAATATAATAAAGAGAGAAAAGAATTTTTAAATAATAAGAAATCAAGGCAGACAGAATTCAAGATCTTGTTGAACTCGCAAAGTGTAAGGGAGCATATCTTGCATAATTAGTCGTGACTTTATCTGGAGAGAAGGGATTGAAATTACGTAGAGTTCTGAGTGGTACAACACAGGTCAGTCGACAGTCTCATCAATTATATTAAACATGAAAGAAAGCAATAGATTATTTCTCTCTTTTCAAGATGTTGCATACTAACAAGAAGCAAATGTGAATTGAAGGAAGGTATAGTATCAGCAAAACTCAAAGAATAGAGAGCGAATTTCAAGAACACCTTTTGCGTATGTTCAAGTCTGTCTACAGAAAACTGGGAATAGGGTATCCAAATAAATGCAGCATATTCTAGCCTATATTGAAAATTGGAATCAAATATAAACCCAAGGTCTTTAATTTCCTCAACAGACCTCAGTATTGTATTCGAAAAGAGTAAGAATTGGGCAAAATGTTACGAATTTTTGAAAAGTAATATGAAAGCATTATTTAATATTTAGTGAGAGGCGAGACTTTTTACGCAAATTAATCAGATTTAAGTTTGCTTGAAAGTTTGCCGCATCGGTTGCATGACTTACCACAGAGTCGTCAGCATATAATAAAATCCTGGAAAAAGAAAAACAGTTACTAATATCATTAGTGAATAAAACGAAAAGTAGGGGGCCCAAAATATTTATTTTATGGAACTCTTGAAGAGACAGTAAAAGGTTCCAAGTAGCGTCTATTGCTTAGATAAGATTCTAACCATTTTATAAAAACGGAATGTAAGCCTAATTTAGTAAGTTTATATGTTAAATGCAATCTACTTGAGACCCTGCTGAAAATGATTATATACAACATTCACTAAACACTGATTCGCTCACATCATCGACTTGTCCATTTTTTTCAAAAAATATAAAGACTTATCCTTTAGCACAGATATCTTTAATGAGCCATATCTCACTGTGTGTGTCTATATATGTATCAAAATCATTTCTTTGTTTAAATCAGTTGTCTATTCCAACGTTCCGAAATGAAGGTAAAAAGAGAAAGAACGATACATTCGTAAGATCCACTACGACCAAGGAAAAAAGTCGGAGAAGATGGCCAAAAACATGTGTGTTGTTTATGTACAGTATCGAGAGGTTCCAATGATTCCATTTTGGGAAAATGGACGTCGAAGATGAGATTTGCTCTGATAGGCCAATCGTCGATAATGTCAATAAAATCATGAAAATCGTAGAGTCGTACCTGTATTTAAGCAGCTAGTCCACTGCCTAGGAAATGAGGATTAACCATAAACAAACTTTTTGATCTAAATAAAGAAGTACCGCTCAGAACTTTTTACTACAAATAATATAAAACTCTTAAACTTTACCACAGGTGCATACGGATTGACGAAAAGCTCGATTCTATTGACTTGATCCATTCATTGAGCTCGGGATTTCGGAATTCACAGGTGAAACACCAAAATTAAGAAAAAGTTTCTTCTAATAGCGGTCGCCTCTCAGCAGGCAATACCAAACTTCCGGCGGAAACTTATTCCCATATCCAATATGTATATACGAGTATTTCTTAATTTTGGCATGGAATTACTCAAATATCATCTACCTTTCGAATGGATGAGAGTAAATACAAAAATAATATCACCTATTTTTAAAACCTTTTGAACGCATCTTGAATACCAACATATAATATATATATAGTTGTGTATGTGCGTGTGTAAGTAAGAGCAGCTAATAGAATTTGAAAAATTCTAAAAACCACTAATTCACTCCCCAAAGTATTTATATTTTTACTATGTTAACTTGTAATTTTTGGGACAATTCCTATTAAATTTAGCAGGTGAAGGATTAATAATGTAACTGCACACACACATTTCTCTTCTGCCTTTTTACGCAGTTTCCACATCATGACCTTCTTCTGTCTCATGAATTATGGGGAACAAATCTTTATTTGCCCTTGAATTTTTTTCAGAACAATTAAGTTTTAACGTTTTCACCTTCAGATCGCATTTTTTAAGCAGATCAAGAAATTGTCTTGCTTTATCACTCAAACCGGCTACACTAGTTGGCTTTGTGTTATGAACTATGACCATAACTTTGACCTTGAACGAATTCTTGCTGTTCTTGTTTTGAAAAATTACTTTTGGTTTGGAACGTCTTGTTACCGCTACAAATATGTAGTATTTGAAATTCTTTAATATTGGCATCGATAATTTGTCTGCCCATTTCTTGCATTCTTGCATAAATAAATAAATAAATATTCCCAGGTGAAATAAATATGGCTCTTTTCGACAATTCCGTAGTATAGGTACCTTTTCCGCTTATCACACGACAAAAAGCGTATTGAAAAAAATGGTGGCGGTATTTTAATTATAAATCCAGTTTTTTCTTTGTAGATACCTCCTCCGACGTCATAGCTACCTTCTTCTACATAGGTCATTATTACTTGCTGACACGTTGCTCTCATACCATTTATAAGTTCCAAGCAAAGCTTCGATCAGTCACCGAGCAATATGGAATTTCGAATTATCGAAATTTATTTCATTATTTTTGACAGTTGCTTTTAGATGCAGTCTGTGCTGTCATGACATGCAGCTGCAACAATTCTTTTACCTGCAACAAATAAGGAATAAATCATTGGTTTTTTGATTCGACATTTAAACAAAACACTCGGGAGATTTAACAAAAATCATAACTTACTTTGTGAGATCGGTGGCATGGCGCAGAATCATCCTGAAATATAACGCCCGTTCTTAGAGAATACTGCTCCTCAATGACAGGTATTAAATGCCTATTTAAAATTGCATCTCCGTTCACCCGACCATCAATAAGAGTCAGTGCTTTCGTTCCGTCATAGCTGAAGCAGCCCCATACCATTCTACCAACTGACTGTCTTACAGTAGGCAGTATGCATCCAGTTTTATATCTTTCGCCAGATCTGCGCCTCACATGGTGGATACCATCCGATCCAAAGAGGTTAAACTTGGATTCATCCGAAAAAATCACATTCTTCCAGTGCTTGACAGTCCAGTTTTCATGAGTTTTGGCCCATCGGTATCGTTTTTGACTCATTTTTTCGTTCAAAAACGGCTTTTTTGCGGGATGTCTTCCTACAGAACCGGCATTTATCAATCTCCTACGCACAGTAGATGAATCTATTTCGACGCCAGTTGCATCCAAGAACTCCTTCCTGATGTCTGCCGAAGATTTGAAACGGTCCTGGATACACATCCGCTTAATCATCCGGTCTTCGGCAGCCGACCTCTTTTTTCGTCGTCCAGATCCTTTCTTTCGCTCCGTTGAAGCCGTTTCTGCAAATTTCTTTAAAAAATCGGCAATAGATGATTTGCTGAAGCCTACTTTAGCAGCAATTTGACGTACGGACAATTTTTGCTGTGATAGTGCAATAATTTCCCCTTAACGACAGCTCCCATTTGCTTCGATCTTGGCATATTTTTGATATTAACACTTGCCACGTATCAACTATTTCACTTATTGGTTAAATAATGATACAAATTAATTCAAAACTGTTCTATTTATACACAAAAAAAGCTACTTACCGCCAAGAAGCTTTATACTCAAGCTATAGAAATTTAAATAGGGTAAATTAGCTGTTTTTTTGCACAGGACTGTATATATATATATGTATATGTATGTATGTAAGTTTCTTAAAAAAAAAATATTAAACCCTATCTCTAAATTTGCTATTTTGGACTTAAAAATTTTGGAAAACTTCGCTCACGCCCAATTTTGTATAATTTTTCATAAATTTTCAGAAACCTCGTTTCTTGGTTTCCTTACCAGCTCTTTGGCTACACTTTTATTCACTTATTTATGCCGCAAACTTAAAATCTTATGCAAACTTGGGACACCCTTTACGTAGCAAGCCTAACTCATTTTCATGCCTTGAAAACACTAACTGCCATTTCGGTACTTATGCGCGCGCACTCTCAAACATATTTTCAAAGAATCTTCATGTCTTTAATATATGCCACATAGGGCAATTCTTTTACACAAATTTCTTCAGATCAATTTTTCATCATCTTATTCACTACAATGCGCCGTAATATATTCTATAGCCCAATGTATAGCTTTATTAGAAACTATGTATAAAAAGTATGAAAAAATATACAGCAAAACTTCTTCGTGCTAAAAAGCACTTAATTGTATTGCAAAAAATAAATAGATAAAGCATCTATTCGTTTAAGAATTCAATAACATAGTTTGTAACAAAACAAAAGTGAGAAGTATTCATGTTCGAGCAACGGCTGCGTCGATGCTGGGACAAAATATGGACGCGCTTCAGTTGCTCAACCTCTTCGAAACGGTACGGTCCATTTCATAGACAGAAGAACCTAAGAAGAAACGAAAATTAAAAACACGCGAACGTACATACATACATCTGTGGATTTTTGACGAAACCACTCAGTCGACTTTAGAAGTTTTGGCTTTGGGGTTGATAAATCTTGATATTTCACGAAAAAAATTTAATATTTTAATTAAACTTTTGCTAAGCATGATTATGAAGTGACAGCTGTGAACAATTAATATTTTAAATATTTCACCAAATCCCAGTATTTTAGTTCTATATATGTAGAAACTGCTAAATCGACTTAAGTTGTTTTGAGAAAAGCCCACAAATATGTATAGGTGAATGGTTTTCTTATTGCGGATAAAGTGTGCGAAAGACGGGATTTATTATTTATTGCCGCTCGCCAACGATTGGCTTTTCTATGTCCGAAGTGTTGCTAAGGTGTTATGATTTTATTTATTACTGTTGTTGTTGTTTGCGTGTATATTAAAGCATAATACTCGTGGCGCATGCACGCACGTTGACAGCCGTTAGACAAGTGCCTAAAAACACAATAACACCAACGAAGAGAAAAGTGAAGACAAAAGCGGCGCATTTAACAAAAGCATTGTCCAACTTCATAAAAAAGTTTACAGTAAAGAAATTGTTAAAAAAAGGGGCACAATAAATAACAAATCGAAGTAGACCTAAATACATAAGAACCCAAAAAAAATATTTTTTAAATACCAAAATATTTTTCTTTGCATTAAAAACTAAGTTTGACACCATGAGTCTGCGCAAGCCAACACCTTTCCACAGAGCCAATCGCACTTATGAAAACACTGATATACAGGGCAGTCCGCAAAACATTATGTACTTTTTTTTGTGCTTTCTGTTGCTTGCAACATATTGCTTCAGCACCACAAAAGCAACTAACATAGTGGATTACTTGCCAATTGGCGCACATGGTGACTCCATAAAAACGGAAGCAGAGCGCATGTCTATAGTGCTACCACAAGGTTTTAAACCACAAGCGCCTCCCTTTAAACCGATGCTTTTGCCTTTTGGCACACCAGCACCCAGTAGCCCGTCCGGCGGCTGGAAACCCATTATTGGTGATGCTGTCACGCCACCTCACAACATTGTAATGCCATCTCCAGCTCCGCTGGTGCCACCGCCCCTTGTAATGTTGCAGGATCGCATTGATACAGTGTCACGCGAGCAAAGCGTCGAACCTGGGAATGGTCCAGTGTTGGAGTCGATTGTATATGGCACATGGAAACCGGAACGACCGCTCAGACCTGACGAAATGCACATGCCAGTCATGCGTCCCGCTACACCAACGCTAGCAGTCTACACCCGCAAACGACGTAAGTTGCTCACATATCCAACTACTGTAACTGCAGACATTTAAGTATTATGGCAAGCGCTACAAAATTAATGTAAATTTACAGCTACTTCTTCTTTGGAACATCTCGGCATACAACATCAGATCACTGACATGCAAGATACCGGTGCAAAATTTAATGAGCCAACCGCACATAGGCGCATATCGACAACACGCGCACACTCTGTTGCCACGCCACCTAAATACATGAATGTCAATATTTCTGATCCGAATTTATTGGAAATGGCCAAGCAAATAAATGAGTCTTTTCGTGACATTTTCGCACAGACTCACTCGCAAAAAATGAACACTTGGCCTCAGTGGACGTCCGAAATTTCAATCGATAACGAAAGTGAAATTAAGACGGAAATACAAAAAGAATTTGAAGCTGAAACGGAGACGGAAATGACAACGGAAACACTAACCAATGATATTGGCAAGGTGTGGCCAACAGATTTCATTGCTTCATTGGAACAAGGCACAAAACAAAAGGAGGCAAGAAAAAACGTCACTTACACTTTTCTGGGTGATAGTTCTGATCCCCCGCTAGCTTCAGGCAGGTTAAATATACCCAACCCCTTGCTGCCAAAGCTACCGCCGTTTAACATCACCAAAGTAGGTATACCCTACGAAAAACAAAACTCTGCCGAGGAGCCCACAATTTGTGTACCTCTTATCGTTCTTGAGGAGTTAAGTCAGTTAGAGGTAATAGAAATGGAACGGGTTTATTGTTTTCCACTACCACCACCTCAAAAAGGGTCTCCTAAGCCGAAATATGTGACGTCAAAAGTGGAGAATTTTACAGAATATGAGGCGGTAAACGCGTCGCCAAGGATTCGTTTAAATTATATAAACATTTTAGGCATAAGTACAATTATATTAATTTTGATAAAGCTCGAATACTCTTAAAAAGAAAATAAATTTTATATTTTTATAATTAAATTATTTAATTCAAAAACGAAAACTAAAAATCATGTCCAGGTGTTTTATATACTTATAAGATTTATGTACTTATATTTGTATTAATAAATTTTATTTAATTTTAATATTTTAGCTAATGGAAAAATAACAACGCAAAGAAAAATTTAAAACTAATTTTTAGTTCTATGTAGTCATCCTATGAGCTTTTAAGTCGAATATCCACTTTTTCCAAGGCGTACAACTTTAGTACAAATATCCAAATTCATCCATTCACGACCAACAAAATTTACTCTTTTCACGGTCATTAATTTAAGGGTAAACATATTAACTATAGTGATAGAGGAGTATATCCTCATCTTAAAACTGAAAACCGTACCCTCCGGAGGCTTATAGGTTTTAAGTAATTTATTGTTAAAGTTGTGTAATGTAGCGAATAGTTGGTGTTGCCAGACACCTGAAATAAGAAAGAAGTTTACATGCAGACACGTTCAGTTTGTAAATCTGCAATATTTTTTGCTATAATTTAGAATTGTGAAACATTTTCGAAAATATACGCATATAAAATTGTGAAAGGTTTTTGTAAATTTGTAGAGTTTTTTCTTAGAACATCTTTCGCGTGGGCGACATTCGGCCACGCTTCAAAAAAATAACGCAATCCACAGTAATTGTGCATAGAACTCCTTTTCGCGTGAACACCCTCATTCCGCGCTTCAAAAAAATAACCCTCATCAGTGCAGCTTCGGCTACGCAATCCACAGTATTTTTGCATAGAACTCCTTTCCACGTTAAAACCATTGAACCCAAAATTAAAACGTCATATGCGTGTGTGTAGTAAGGAGACACAATAACTCCCATCCCCCATCATCAACACTGAACTGCAATACCTCCTTTTTGTTCATTTTTTTTTTTCATTTGCAGGCATCCGGCAACACTAACTGTTGTCAATACGAATTAATTCTTATTCGCGTTTAAAATTGGAAAGTGATGATATGGGTAAATGCACTTGCATTTAATTTTCATTGAAATATTTCGAATACAAGTATAAAAATAAGTAAAAACACGCATGTATCATATTATATTGTGAATTTAAGTGAAGTTTAGAAAAATATATATTGTAATGTGCCAAACTATAGTGAAGTTCCCGAGGGCATTTTGAAGGCAAATAATTACCAAACTATTATTTCCGAAATAATTGGGAGTTATAAATGTAACAACGATGCCAAAACATAAACCATTATTATAACTGCATTAATCCAACTTCATCCCTCCAATCTTCTCAGCAACAACCACAAGGCGAAACACGATTATTTATATCCGTTTTCGGCTTGGACATACACGCCTGACCCACAGCAACCTCTTTCAAAACAACAACCCTCAAATCCACGTTTGTCAATTCTGGAACGAAGAAATACTTTCTATCAAACACATCGTTACAAATTGTGAAGCATTACATTCAATAAGGCAATCAATATCAATCCTGTCCGAAGTAAACGCACAAAATATTAAACGATTTTACAAAATTAATTTGTACTTTGAACTATAAATGATAGCCGCTAATGATTTTAAAATCATTGTGATTGTAATTCATGATTTCTCCAATTTTTAAATAATAAAAAAACAAAAGAAAAGGTTATTCCTGAACCACTCCCTAACATCTCCACCAAGTTTCATTAAATAAGGCATTATAGTTTGAGTAAAATTGTCCATGTTACATTATAGCACATCCCAACTTTTAAAAATATATTTTTTATTTATTATTATAACATAATTTAAAAATTTTTCAAATCAAAACTATTATTTTTTGCGCGGAAGCGCATACGTTTTTATACCCACACTATATTGGCAACCCTGAAAATATTCAGGTGTAAAACAGCTGTTCAACAGCTGTAAAGATTTATTATTTAGCACAACAAGACACACTCATGGTTATCACATCATAGTTTGGCAATTTTTTTACCTCGCACTTGAACTTGTTATGCACGCACAGATGTGGGCAAAGTTTTTACATAACAATGCCAAGATGACGAGGAGGATCTAAATCAAATTAAATTCAGTGCAATTTAAATATTTAGTTTTAACCTTTGCATATACCTCAAAATAATTACAAAACATTAGTGCAAAATGCTGAAGGTGGTCGGTGTGAATTCGCGTCTAAGGCTTGCAGCTGATTTTCAGCAGTTGCTCGTAGTTCTACAACCGCAATCCGTTTCCCAAAGGCGATATATTAGTCCCTTGTCTGTGTACAAGAAGCGCATTGCAAACAAAGAATTGTTGCCGGATTCAGAACAAGCAGCGACTACACAGCGTTTGGAAGCACTATACAAAAATATAGAAGGTTATCAACCAACTCATACAAGCAGCGGTGGCGGCTTTTTAAGTTCATTATTCAAAGGTGGCAGCAATAAGAATGGAGTGGAGTTAAACGTTGGTAGCGATGTCCCGCAAGGACTGTATATCTTCGGCAGTGTTGGCGGTGGCAAGACTACTCTAATGGATATGTTCTTTGATTCTTGCACAGCGGCAAGTTTTTAAAATAAAAAAAAATAAAATGCATATTTAATCGAATTTAATTTCTTCGCCTTCATCAGATACAACAAAAACAGCGAGTACACTTTAATTCATTCATGACGGATGTCCATAAACGTATACATGCAACCAAAGAACAACGAGGGCCCACTGATCGGGCCTTTAATACGGAAAGTCCAACACCATACGACCCCACACGTCCAGTAGCTGATCAAATAATAGCCGAAACTTGGCTTATCTGCTTCGATGAATTCCAAGTAACTGATATTGCGGACGCTATGATATTGAAACGCCTATTCACCCACCTCTTTAACGACGGTCTAATCATGGTGGCCACAAGCAATCGACACCCAGAGGAATTGTATAAAAATGGACTACAGCGTAGCAATTTTGTGCCTTTCATCGATATACTAAAAAGCCGCTGCAAAATCAGTGAATTAAATAGCGGCATTGACTATCGACGTATCGCTCAATCGGGTGCGACAAATTACTTTGTGTATGTATAAAATGTTAAACAGATAAAAAAAAGCTGAATGACGTTCCCCTTTTTTTAAGCTAATAATATATTCTACAATTTTTTTATTACAGTAAATCTGAAACAGACGCTAATTCCGAAATGCTTCGCATGTTCAAAATTCTTTGTACACAAGAAAACGATATTGTGCGACCACGTACTATAACACATTTTGGACGGGATTTAACTTTCCAAAAAACTTGCGGACGTGTCTTAGACAGCAACTTCAATGAGCTCTGTGATCGTGTAAGTCATGAAAGTGAACACAAATTTAAACTTTTTTGCTTTGAGTTTTGTTATAAAATTTTTTTTAGCCACTCGCTGGCAGTGATTATCTGCAAATCGCCCAACTTTTTCATACAGTGTTGATACACGATGTGCCTAAGATGAATTTATTTCTGAAGTCTCAAATGCGACGATTTATTACGCTCATAGATACTCTTTACGATAATCGTGTGCGCGTCGTTATCTCAGCTGAAACACCGCTCGAATCGCTTTTTGACATTACAGACAAGCCCACAGGTCTAGCTGACTCGGAACGAACATTGATGGACGATTTAAATATTCAACAGGGTTCTGTAAGTAAAACTTAATAATAATAAATATATACATATAGTGTATAAACTCAATTTCCACTAATTCCAGAAAGATTCATCGGCTAACTATTTTACTGGTGAAGAAGAGGCCTTCGCATTCGATCGCACGATTTCACGCTTGTACGAAATGCAGAAGAAGGAATATTGGGAACAGTGGGCTAAACATCGTTAAGAAGTTGTATATATTGTTCGCACAGCCCCCAACTCTATAGTCTTCATACATACATATGTACTTAATTAAAATTTTGTAAAAAGTGAGTTTTGCTTTTGTCTAATCAAAAGCTTAAAATTTTTTTTCAAAAATACTCAAATTTTGATTTTGGATTGTAAACTCAAGAAACTGTCCTTTTAAGTTTAAAACTTGTATTATCTTTTATTAGTTTGGGTGTGACTCATTTTGCTATTTTTAGGTCTACAATTTTATTATTTATAATTTATCCTATTTTCTTAACATCCGAAGCTAAAGCTGCCACGTTTTGAGCTGTAACAATAGTATTATACAGTAGAATCTTTATATAATAAAGCAATAATAGTTAATTCTAATATACAAACAATATAAAAAGATTCAAATAAAAGCAATAAAATGTACATATGTAGAAATAGCTTTCGAAAAGCGATAAACATATTATTTTTTATACAAATAAAGAACTTTCCTGAAGTTTTTGCTACTACACAACATATTTAAATTTCTCCGGATGGCATCTGTCATATTATTCCCATGGAAATGTGACATCAAACGTACCTTCTTTAACATATATATAATTTTTAAAAATTAGGTAAAGGTATACCAAGCTGAACTGAAAGTTTGCTTATCACCATCGAAAATACATGTTATCAGCTGGCAAGTGTTTTTACCCCTCATTTTTATTAACCTTTGCTTTGTGCATAAGTATGTATATGACAAAACCATGAAATAATAAAATTATTTATAGTAATTAAGTTACTACCACTCAAAACCAAAAAGTTTTAATTGCAAGAATTGCGTTAAGAGTAAGCCACTTCGTTTAAAATTTTACTGATCGAAATTTGATGTTTAAATGACATAGTGGCCGAATGTAACAGCAATAAAATTCAACAGCTGACTTGTGCGCAGATTCTTATTGAAGTCGCCGATATACGCAGAAATTTCTTATCAACAAGTGCATTAATGCAAAAGATCCGAAAAGTAATACATTAGAAATGAAAGTAAATACAATTTTTCCATTTGGTATGTACAAAATCTAGCTTAAAGTAATTTTAAAGAAGAATTAACACAGGCAACCTCTTCTAGATGAGTCGCTATTTGATTGCGCGATCTCTAATCACCAATTGGACGAAATTGCTGTGGAAATTTCCAAGCGTGGCAGTGTGACTGGCCTTAATCAAATAGTATGGGCGTTAAAAGCGCTTACCTTGACCGACTCGACGACATTGGGTGGTGACGATACAGCGGCCAACGTACGCAGTCTCTGCCAGCGTGCTGCTTTTCCTATACCAGAGCACATTTTGTTGAAGCTTGGCGTCGAACCGGCACTTCTTACACATATACACACCGCCGCCGTGTGTGTATATCCAGCGCGTGTTGCCGATGCGGCTACGAAATTGAAAAAGTTAAACAAATATGATGTTATACCAATAGCCTCGGTGGCAACTGGCTTTCCGACAGGACAATATGGATTGGATTCGCGTTTGCGCGAAATTCACTATGCTATTGACTCAGGTGCCACAGAGATTGACATTGTTATAAATCGTCAGTTGGCACTTATAGGTGATTGGAAAGGTGTATACAATGAGGTGTGCGAGATGCGCAAAGCTTGTGGCGAAACGGCGCATCTAAAAACTATACTAGCCATAGGTGAACTCGGCAACATGGAGAATGTAATAATAACTCTAGTTTTCTGGTTATATGTTACATATAAGTTTTTAGTTATGTTTTACATTCGATGCAGGTATATAAGGCGTCCATGGCCTGCATGCTAGCTGGGGCAGACTTCATTAAAACGTCCACCGGCAAAGAGAATGTTAACGCCACTTTGCCAGCTGGTCTGGCTATGATTTATGCTATACAAGAATTTCAACGTCGGAAGGGCACTTTGGTTGGTCTAAAACCAGCTGGTGGAGTGCGGACTGTTCCCGATGCCATTGCTTGGTTAACACTCGTAAAAGAAACTTTGGGTACTCGTTGGTTGCAACCCAGTCTTTTTCGATTTGGCGCATCCGGACTATTGGATAAAATAGTGGAAACTGTTAATGCGCATATTAATAGTCAACAAGTTGCTTATAATAGTAGCGCTGCAACCACAGGAGCGGCATATTGAATGAAATGGATTTGTATGTATGTATGTGCATACATATATATGTATGAAATGCAAATTCCTGAAAATATATGTATGCATGTATGAGTGTCATAACTGCCTAAGTCGAAAATCATACTTTCAAGAAAAATATTTTAATATACATATGTACATAGTTTTGTTAGTGGAATAGGTAGGTAGATATTCCTAACATCCATACTAATATTAGACGGATATCGCGTGTGACAAAAGATTTGAGATTAGGCGTTTTATAAACAAAAATATTTGTGGGATTTGACAATACTATCTTTCTATCTGTGAAACACAAAAATTTGCGGGGTTTTGACTTAATGCAATATTTAAACCATTAATGATTCACAAATGTAGTTTATAAATCTATCTAAACTTTTTCGCCTAGATATCAGGATTTGTTAAACTGTGCACAGTAAACTACGTCCGTTCTAACGACCGTCAAGTCTATATTGTGAGGATAAATCAAAATCATGTCCAACCAGAATCATAACAAAATTATTAAAGCCCAAATAAATATTTTGCCAATATTGACGTACATATTTACTTACAGCGGTTGAAAAATACTTAAAAACGATGCGTTGGCAACCATATACGTGCATGTTTTGTCGAATACGGTACCGTCACGGTACTTTTTACGCTTGAATGTATTTGCTGTGGTCACATTCATTGAAATGCGTTTATCTCTTGTAGAGTTCGCCTAGATTTTTTGTATTTTAGTAGGTGTACTGATATTTTTGAGAGAAATATACTTAAGAACGATACGGTTTTCGCCCATTTGTGAATTGTTTTGTGTTTTATATTGTAACCGGTAAATAAATAAAAAAAGAGGTTGTCTGTAAAGTCGGTTTACTGACGATAGTTTAACGTGACAACGTCATAAGAAAATACTGATGTAATGGGTCCAATTTTCAAAACAAAATTTTAATTTTATTTGTTTGATAGATATTTTGTGTGGATATAGAGAAGGAGATAAATGGAATAGGCCAAGTTACATTTACACAAACGTGAATAAGTACGAAACATTTATCAAATTCATGAAAGATATGTTCAATTTCGATTGTGCATCAGACGTTAATAAGTCAACAACACTAAAAGGCAACATCATCGATTTGACTTTTTCAAGACACATTACACTCGAAACACCATTTTTCATTTCCTACTTTTCCTATCATCGTGCTATTCTCAACAGAGAAATGGTTCATTACCATGCACACAGGAAGAAGGCATATGCAAATATAAATACTCGTATGTGAATTTATATACAAATGCGCATGTACATATATATATATGCTCACTCAAGTAAAAGAGAGCCTGATGTCGAACGTTGGCGAACGTGGGGGCCGATTGTGCTCTTTGTCGTTCGTTCCGCGCTCTCGCTTGCTGCTCAAGCAAGGTAACGACGCATGAGCAAGATAATGGCGAATGAGCAAGATAACGACGATTGAGCAAGATAACGACGAATTAGCAAGATAACGACGATTGAGCAAGATAACGACGCATTTTTTCGTGCGTGCAGCCGGCAAAATCGAATTATAAGACGTTAACACGTCAAAAATGAAGTATTTGGTGTATTCCTACAGAATTTATATTTAGTTGAAACGATACAATAATGCCGACAGGAAAAAATTGCGTGCGTCTTGATGTTGTTCCACAAAGGAAAGGACCTAGAGATTTAAGCCGGCTCCGAAGGGCAGATATTTTTTATGAGGCGCTTTTTCGTAGCATAAATAAAATAGGAGGTTTTTCATTGCCAACCGAGACGCGACCGCTATTAGAAAAAACTTTTTCTATCCTATTGGTGCTTCATGCACGCAGTTTCGAACCTACGCACTAGTCACGCGGCCGCCATTTCAACACAATTAAACGTTTCTTAAACGATGGTTTTTAATGCTTTGAAATATTTTTCTGAGTATAGAAGAGCAGAAAATGTTCCCAGAAAAAAGAAAGCACGAAATATTGATAGGACGATTGCCAGATAGTCCCAGAAAAATCCAATAACGAAAACAACAGTTTCCCTTCGATTGGCAGAAGCAGAACTGCATGGTCGACAGCAGCGTAAGGACAACGCCGAATTTAGTTTGCTCGAGTGCGCATATCCTGGAAACAAAATCAGTGGCGTTATATTTTATTTAGCGATGAAACGAAAATAGATTTGGTCCAGATGGTAGGAAGTACGTGCGGCGGCCAAAACATGCAGCATTCGACCCCCAGTTCATTTCACCAATCATAAAGCACGGGGGAGGCTGAATAATAGTGTGGGACTGCTTTTCGTGAAACGGTGAATGCGGTCAATTACGTTCAGATACTTCAAAATGTAATGCCACTTTATGACTTTATGCGGAAAGAATTTACCGGTGATTTGGAAATTTCAACAAGGCAATGATCCGAAGCACACTTCATTTTTCGAAGACCATTTGTTCACAGTTCTAGATTAGGCATATTCGTGTACCGACTTAAATATAATAGAACATCTTCGGAACGACGTAAAAAATGCACTCTCTACGCAGAATATCCCAAATTTGGATCAAGACCAAGGTAGCATGGGAACGTTGTCAATGGAATGTCGCTGTGCAGTAATAAAGCAAAAAGGATTTTCAAAAAAATATTAAGGTATACCTTTAGACTTTTCCTTTTCGTCTGCATTTTTTATGATTTGACTATTATTTTGTTTCGTTGTTAAGTATTTTTCTCTATATTAAGTTGTATGTTATATGAAGTCAATAAGTCTATGTTTTTCTTATACAAAAGACTGATACAGATTGAAAATATTTTAAATTTATAAAAATAAAACCTAATATCCAAAACATTTAAGTGATTTGGCAAAAGTCTCAAATGGAGAGAACTGGGTATCGTTCTTAACTATTTTTCAACGACATAGGTATATATTATATTTCGAAATCAAGAAAATTTAAATGTGTTGATTTTATTTGCAATAAGGCTCTACACACGTATTGTTTATATTTACAACATATGTATGTATGTGCGATGTATTACAATATGATAATAAATTATGACTGAATTCTTGTACTAAACTTTGGGCACAGTGTACTCCACTTGACCAGCTGCGGCCGCCACCAAATCCTCCTCGCCGCCTTCTTCTCCCTGATTAAGAAACTCGTCATTCGCATTTGTGCCAACGCTATCAACATGCTCCTCCTTATGGAGCTGATTATTGGGAATTTTCACTTGCATATCAACGCCAAAAAAAGAGTCATCAAAATTTATACGATTACGTTCATCGTGCAGTAAATACACCGCTTTCGGCAACTGACCACTAGGGTCAGTTAATGCTTCTTTTTCGAATGCATTCAGCCATTTTATATTCACTTGTTTAGTGCCCGCGTTAAATTTTTTCGGCAATTTTTTTGGTTTTGCAGCATAGTAGTCGGTCTGATCACGCCCTTTGACAGGTACTGGCGGCGGAACAATGTGCTCCAATCGCTTACTTTTACCATCCAATTTTCCATTATTATACTCGAACAGAGGCATGTAGAAATTGAATGGCTGCACTTCAGGCGGTTGAATTTGCTGATAAGGCGTTGACACACCAGTAGCGATAACTAAAGGCTGTGTTGGACCTTTTTGTGGTGACGGCGTTGTGGTTGTTTCATCTGAGAGGTAGGCATTTGGTCGAAAGAGTTCACCGGCGCGACGTAGCAACGACTCGAAATCCTCAAGTGTTATATAATGTGGTTGCATTAGTTGCATATCCTCAATTGGATATTTAGGTGTGACCGTCCCTGTTATTGCTTGAACACGATACGACGATTGTCGTTCAAACTGTTTTGATGGTGCTGCTGTGGAGAGATTCAACACCAAAAACCAAGAGAACTGAATGGAAATAATAGACACTTGAACCAATGAAATTTTATAAAATTTTTTACACTCACATAAAACACAGTTCTAGTCATCGTTAACGGGTTTACACTTTTTAAACTAACGAAAATCGTATATCCGTTATAATTTTGCTTGGTAACTCGTAATACACATTCGCAACGTCGGAGCGTTAAATAAACCTCCAGCAGTCGCACAATGCCATTTATATCATAGGAAAAACGCCATGACAGAAAAGAAAGCAAATGGGGTAGTTATCCACATATGTATGTATGTAGATATGTATATGTATTTACGTATGTGAATATGCTTGTCTAACATTTACATCTACCAAAAACGGAAGCTCGGAAGTTGAATGTAGCGCGGGCAGCTCAATTTTGACGAAAACCCGTCTGTATACGAATTGGGAAATTAAGTAAATAGCGCGCTCCTGTAGCCACAAGCTTGCCTCCCCACGGGGAAGTGGAGCTCACATCTTGGCTTGGTTATATAGCTTATTTAGCTGGTTTAAAGTATGTTTTCGTATTATTTGAAAAAAAAAAAAAATACGTTAAATATATGTTCATACACATGTATATATAAAAAAAGTATGCAATCAACTCAAATGCACAAAAAGTTTTTTTCATAAAGCTGGTCTACAAACTACGCCCAGCCAGCTTCAAACAAAATAGCAGCCAGTAATCGTAATGATGTTAATGTAACACTGGCAAAATTTACTATCAAATGCCACAAAAGCAGCCGCGAAAAGCTTGAGAAAACTGAAACCCACTGTCGCGTGTTTGGTTTGAATGCAATGCGAAGCAAAACAAAGATGCGATTGTTTGAGCTGGAGCTGGTAGATGCAGAAAAACAAGTCACACAGCTTGAGTCAATTGTTGCGGTTCAACATGCACATACATACATATGTAGGTATAACTTAAAAGAGGAAAGACATCCATCTATGAATATTCATATATGCATGTATGTGTGCATGTACATACACAAACAAAAGATTGTAGACATACTCATATTCAACTTAAAAAATAAAAATAAACTGAATACCCAATTTAAAGAGCGATCTTTTATATCTAAATGTGGTCAGTAATTCCAGTATAAAAATGACGATTCAAAAATTTTCCTGCCTACAAGTTCGCATGAGTACGTTGACATGCTGGCTAAGCTGCATATTTACATACTTCACCATTATAATCACTCGCGAAAGTGACTATTGCATCTCACACCTGCTATAATCACAACGTCAATCTTTGTGAACTTGTTCGCATCTAACTACAAGTTCAAAGTTATTGCAGTCTGATGTTGAGCAAAATCGCTGACAACCGTGGTCCGTAGTCAATGCAAAAATGTGTGTTTTGGTTTATACGCAAACAGGAAATATTTAAAATTTACACAAATATTCATACAATGCGTATATGCATTTTATAATTATGTATGTATGTACTGTATAATACATCCGCCAACATACACTTGTGCTTGCGCAATTAGGCCACACAAACGACAGGGAATGAGAATTCATAAAAGTTGAAATTCATTGGGAAATTAAAATAAAAAGTTTCAGATAATTAAGCAAACTGTCTAGTTTTTTAAGTTAAATTAAAATGTAGAAACAGAAAACTGTACCTATTTTTCTTTATGTCGATATGGGGTTCGTTAAGCTCCAAAACCTTATCTCAGTGACTCGCGCCTTCTTTAGACTAGTACTTTGTTGGAAACCACTTTGGTAAAATTGCTTCTCTACGCTTGCTCATTCTAAGTGTCAGTGTCTTAAATTGATCCGAAGTAGTTTACTACATTCGTCCGCTATAGTTGCCCATAATGAAATCTCATTCGCGCGATTTTCTTAAAGCAACTACCCATTTAATAACTCCTCGTACATTTTCTATAGCGGTTAGGTTCGCGGCCTTTGATATTGTTGATTTCAACTATTTTTTAAGACTCCTTTAGTAGTAGTTGAAGCCGTTTTCTTACTGCAAATTCCAAGCTATCGGTAACTTATCACCGAAATTCCCGAATGGGTTGGTGCGTGATTACAATTCGGAATTCACAGATAGAACGTTGGTTCAAGTCTCGGTGAAACCAAAATTAATAAAAACATTTTTCTAATAGCGGTCGCCCCTCGGCAGGCAATGGCAAACCTGCGAGTGTATTTCTGCCATGAAAAAGCTCCTCATAAAAATATCTGCCGTTCGGAGTCGGCTTGAAACTGTAGGCCCCTCCATTTGTGGAACAACATCAAGACGCACACCACAAATAGGAGGAGGAGCTCGGCCAAACACCCAAAAAGGGTGTACGCGCCAATTAAATATATATATACATATATATCGAGCCATAACCGCCGAAAAAATGTATCCCACAAATTCGAAATTTTACAGGGGAAGGTTTTTTTTAAATTAAATCAGTTTGAATAAAGCCATTATTTTAAAATTTATAATGTAAACATTTTTTTGTGTAATACATTTAATTTTAATAATTTTAAATAGTTATTTGCATCATAAGGGTTGTTTTTGTGGGATACATTTTTTTTGCTTTCCTTCTGGCAACCTATTATTAAAAAAGTGTGTGGGTTACACAAAAATTTATTTAAAGGAAGTGGCTTTCCGTTTTTTTTTTATTTAGTCCTTAAAATTAAATTACATTTGATTAAAAAAAAAATAAATGTATACATTTCTTAGTAATTTCGATAAAACAAAAATAAAGTAATGTAATTCATATATTTAAAGTTTTCTGTTAACAAAGTAATGTTATTCATATTAAAATCTTGTAAACTTGAATAACGATAGATAAAAAAATATAAAGAACGCTAAATACTATCTTCCTGGTCGGTTTCAGGTAGCAAATCTTTAACAGATCCATCCCATTTTAAATTTAAATACTCGTGTTGGAATTTTACGGGTAAAGTTTTTTTATCGCAAAGCGTTTTCAAATCCTTATATTTAGCAGAAGAAATGTTTAATATATCATCATATAATTGAGTAGGTCCCTCACAAACTATTTCGGAGTTTCGTCTGGGTCGTTGAATTGAATCTAGGTCATAATTTATGGTTTCAGATTCATCAAAGTGGCCATATTTAAGAGTGATATTTGGAATATTTTTTTCCAATGTAACAGAGCGTAATTTTGTAAATTGAATTTTCACTGAATTTGGAAGTAACGCCTGTGAAAATGTCTTCCAGTCTTTAAAACCACTGTTAGTTAATTCAATACAATTACATATATTTTCTTGGGTTAGTTGTTGCATTTGATATTATGAAATTTTATCATGACACGAATTTGGACATTTTTTCTTTAAGCACGGGTTTAGCAAAACACTTGTATTTTTTTCTTAACTTTTTGCAGCCTTTTAGGTATTCTCTTTTGCTTTCTGTAGCCCCTTTTCCCAACACGCGTTTCCTCCTCGACTTCTTTTAAACTTTCCAAAGCATTTAAATCAACGAAAGATTCATCTGAATCGCTATACGGTACCAGGGAGAGCAGTACCGATCCAATAATTGAAAACAAAAACATATTTTGCAAAAAAAACATATCCATACCTTCGACATATTGTTCTAAAGCTTTATCTTTAATTAAAGTCTCAAAAAATTGTGTTTTTTTTTATTTTTTCCCCTTGTGTTTCATTTATTTTAAAAGAGAATTTAATTGTATCCCACACAAGCGTTCAAAGAAAATGTAAACAAGTCACCATATGCATTTACATTAAAATTGTTTTTGTTATAAAATCATAACGGTTTAATCTACAGCCATGAAATTTTGACAGATGATGCAAATGATGTTGAACTATCGATTTCGATAATAAAACAAAAATCGATTATGGTGTGGGATACATCATTTTGGCGGTAATGGCTCGATATGTATATATAATGTGCAAATTGTCAAAAGCCCTGTGCTTTAATTTGATTAAACGTTCAAAAAACTAATTTAAAATAATAAAATTAATGGAACGTGTCCTTTTTTTGGAAGTCCTTGGAATGGTACTGGATCTCAGTAATTTCTGCGCAGATAATGGTTTTGTTTTAAATACAGTTATACGAATGCAAAACTACTCCAATGGTTTTTTGCTGAAACCGAATTTGTGTAGTAGCTTAACTATGTGATCACAAGTGTACGTTCATTCATCCATCAATAATTGGATTACAAAAGGATATGTATAAAAACTAATTGCATAAAAACCATAATTATAATTTCAATTAGGTGATGTAATTGAAGGCAGTGATATATAAAAGCAACTGATTTAAAAATCAAAGTACTGCTGAGATAACAAAATTACTAGTTCATACAAAATAGCTGCAAGTAGAAAACTGAACAAACGTAATTGACACATAAAATATGTAGTAAAAAAATATGTTAGATAATCTCAGTAAGACCAACCACACAAAGGATCGTCATAAAACGGTCCTCATATAGTTTTGGTTAAAGACTCTTTGGCCGGATATAAATCCAGAGAAAGGGAAATTTTACACGATGTAATTCAATTACTACGGATGACAATATTTACAACACAAGCATACAAATATAATTAGTATGCACATCCTTTGGTAGGTGGTTGGTCGAGCTTGACCTCCACTTTCTGTTCAATGTTTTGATGTTGTGCTACCAATTGAAAAAAAAAAATTACCGTCAACGAATACAGCGAATATGAAACAATGGGCCAACAAAATGATAGTCACACACGAAACGACTCAGCTACAGCAAGAACATTTACATTAGCTACTATATTATTATTATTATTATTACAAACTGAAACTTATAATTAAAATTATAAGCCTAGTTAGGAGAGCTATGGCTGCTAAGGCCTTCAGCTTCTTCTTATGATATAGAATTAGTGCTTAATTAATGCTTAATACTAAGTGCTTATGCGTCGTTTAGAATTTCATTATAAATTAGGAGATACAATATAATTTTTCGACATGCTTGTTTAAATTTCGTAATATAATTTTGATACTTTTAAGAAGGCTATAATTTTTTTAATATTATCGATTGTGGGGTTGGAAATGCATTGAATGGGATCGGTGTTATGGAATATATTTTTTCTTAGTGAGTTGAAGGGATAACATTCGGAAATAACGTGATTAATGGAGATCGGGGTGGAGTTACAAAACTGACATATTCTGGGGGTGTTGCTGTCGATAAGGTGTTTATGGGTTAATTTTGAATGGCCCAAACGTACTCGCGTGAGTTTAACAAGGTCCATTCTAGAAAGTGAAAGGTTGGCGTGTTTTAGGAGGTTGCTTAAATCAAGCTTTTTAACATTTTGCGCTTTGTACCAAGTTGAGCATTTTTGCCAAGTCTCAGACTTATATTGTTTTATGAATTTTTTCTTAAGAAATTCAGCTATATCATTAACATTTAGATTAGTAGTTGTTAATACAGGAGCTATGGTGGCGTATTTAGCTGTGCTATCGGCAAATTCGTTACCCTTTATAAGGGCATGGCCCGGGGACCATATCAGTAAAATATTTGGGTATTTTGTTTGTAAAATACTACGGATAGAACTGGGATAGTAATCATTGTTTTCGATATTGGATATGGCATCGAGAGATGAAAGTGAATCGGAGCAAATTGCAAATTTACCTTTTTTATTTCTAATTATATTAACAGCCGACATGATAGCAATTAATTCAGCAGAGTAGACTGTACTGTATGCAGCTAGGTTGGATACTACTAAGTTTTCATTTTCGGTAGTTACGCCAAATCCGATCATATTATTGCTTTGGGAGCCGTCTGTGTATAAGAAGGTGTAATCCTTGAGTTCATTTTGTATGTGTGCAAAAGCTTGTTGATATATTATAGCGGGTGTTTCGAATTTTTTATACTTTCGGAGCTCAGTGTTGACTATTGCTTTCTGTAAACGCCAGGGGGGATGTGGGTTAGAATAGGTTTTAGTGGTAGATATGGAAGGTTAAGTTTTTTGCTGTTGAGGACTGCTCTACTAACTGCTGAGGGGACTCTTTTAGATGGCCTATTTTTTTTGTAGGTTTGAGCAATTTTGAAGAGAGGGGCATCATAGCTGTTCATAAGCACTTTATTTAATTTATTTGTGATATAGTCCCTTTTCGCTTCTATTGAGGGAATGTTAGCTTCAAAAAGCATATTATTAATCGGGGACGTTCTAAATGCTCCTAGTGCGGTTCTTATAGCCGCATTCAGAATAGTTCTTAACTTATTTAGAGCAGATTTAGGTGCGAAACCATATAGAAAGAGGCCGAAATCAATTCTTGATATCAAGAGCGCTTTCGTTACTTGTATAAGTGTTACTGAGTTGCAATTGAATTTGAGGCTAGAGAGGCACTTGATGATATTAAGGCGCTGTGAAAGGTTTTGTTGAAGAAGAGCTATGTGTGAATTCCAATTATAGTGGTTGTTAAAAGTGACTCCTAGTATTCTTAGAGTATCTACCTTATTTATTTGGATGTTGTTGCAGTGGACAGAGGGCGAGCACTGTTTTTTACGGCATATATGTAAGTGTTTGCATTTTTGTACCGAGAGTGATGCACCAGAGTAGTTACACCAGGAGTTAATGTCTCCAAATAAATTGTTTAGATTAATACTAACATTTTTATCCTTTTTTTGTTTAACTAAAAGATTGAAATCATCTGCGTAAGCGCAGAACGAGACTTCTTTATAAAAAGAAATTGTGGCACAAAGTTTATTGTATGCTATTAGGAATAGAATTACTGAAAGGGGTGAGCCTTGCGGTATTCCGTTTTGAAGTGGGTAAGTTTCGGAGAGGACATTGTCTAATCTGACTTTAATTTTCCTATGGGTCATAAAGTTTCTTATATAGTTGCAAATTCGCGGCCCGAGTTTCCACTCGAGCAGTTGATCTATTATAGCGTGGATTCCAATTTTATCAAATGCTTTTGCGAAGTCGAGTGATATTATTGACAGATGTTTTCTTACCGATAAAGATTCTGCAACATGATGGTCTACATATAATAGAGCATCTGTTACTGACTTTCCCCGCTTGAATCCAACCTGATTGTTATGGATAAGTTTGTTGCTTCGGACAAACCACCATAACCTGTTTGATATAATTTTATCCAATAGTTTAGATAAGCATGGATTTAAGGAAATTGGCCGGTATGAATCGATTACAGTTTTGTTTGATTTAGATTTTAATATAGGGGTTATTATAGCAAGTTTGTATGATTGGGGGATATGTGATTGGAAAATGCTATTGTAGAAATTAAGCAATCTGTTTGTTACTGACAGAGGAAGATTGGAGATCATAGAGTACGTTATTCGGTCATAACCAGGTGTTTTACCTTTGAGGTTTTGCAGAGCGGATTTAAGTTCGAGTAAATTTATTTCTCTTTCAATTTCTAATGCTTTGGCGTCGGAGGTTTGTGGAAACGTAATGTTGAGAGATATATTCTTTTTATCTTGAAATAAAAGAGGGAATTTATTATCACTAGATGAATTAGACCAATGCAAGCCAAATTCATCTGCTATTTGTTTACGATCTGTAATGTTGGAAAAGGGTGCGTTGGGACTCTTCAGGCAGTGAATTCCGTGTTTTGTTTTATAACCACTAAGTCGTTTTATATTGGCCCAAATTTTTTCCGTTGGAGTGCTGGGGTTGATTTGAGAGGTAAGTTCTTCCAATGATTTTCTTTTGGATTGTTTAATTTCCCTTTTAAAAATCGCATTAGCTCGTTTGTACCTCATCACAGTGCCTTGGTTAATGTTTCGTTTGAGGGAATTCCAGCACTTATTTTTTTGAATACGAAGCTCCTGTAGCTTTGAGTTCCACCATGGGACATTGTGGGTGTACTTATTTGGGTTAGATTGGGGGATGGAAGCATGTGCGGCTTGAAGAATAATTTTATTGATATTAGCGGCCTCTTTATTTATATTATCGGCTACCGGGCGGTTGCAGTTGTGTTTTTCTGAGTGTTGACTGAATGATGCCCAATTGGCTGTTTTAGTAATAAATCGGGGTTTTTGGACTTGAGAGCTAGGCTGCTGAGACTCAAAAAGTGAGACGAGTATAGGGAAGTGGTCGCTTCCACATAAGTCGTCCTGTATAGACCAATTGCAGCTGACAGCAATTGTGGGGGAACAAATTGAGATGTC
The DNA here is from genome assembly GCA_037575425.1 of Anastrepha fraterculus. NCBI lineage: Eukaryota > Metazoa > Arthropoda > Insecta > Diptera > Tephritidae > Anastrepha > Anastrepha fraterculus. Next base: position 377,679 of record JAYXIM010048829.1, read on the forward strand.
GATGTGAGTAAGAGTATTGTGTGTGCTAAAATGAGTTGGGGAGTTGTCGTTAAGGATAATGAAATTAGATTGAGAAATGAAGTTGGCTAGGGTTCTGCCTCTGCGATTGGTATAGACGGATCCCCAATTGGGATGCCTGCTGTTGAAGTCGCCCATAATCAGGCTAGAGGATGTGAAAGTACCGAGAACACTTTGCAAATTTGTTGTGTTGAAGTTTAAGTTGGGTGATATGTAAGCAGATATCACATTGAACTGTTTTTGTGAGTATATTTTGACTCCGATAGCTTCGAAATCGTTATTTAAGGTTATTTGCTCGTGCTGGATGGAATTGTGAATAAGAATGGCAACCCCTCCAAAAGCATTGGAGGAGTTAAGGGTATAAATGTTAAAGTTAATTGGAATAGGAATTGGTGAGTTTGGTTGAATATGCGTTTCCTGTAGTGCTATCACTTTTGTATTATGTTTCTTTATTAGCAACAATAGCTCATTATAATTGTTAAGATAGCCTCTAATATTCCATTGTAGTATTTTAAGCTTCATATTTTAGCTTGGAGATAAACTTTAGATATATTGTTGCTGTATACGTAAATGTAAATCTAAGTATGGATAAATTAAAATTTATAGTTGTTTTGAATAAGTTAATTGGTAATAGAAATTAGTGTAAGTGTGAGTGATTTATTTTGGTAGTTTTTATAGTTTAGGTTCTTCGTCGGAATCGGATATAGGCATGAAATAATCGTTTTTTTTTAGTAATTCTTGAGTAATTTTGCTGCATGGTGAGATAGTAGGAAGGCTTTCCAGAATATTATTGGTTTGTTGGGATATGTGGTGTGGTGAGTTTTGCGTTTGTTTGGCGTTAGCGGTTTGAGTGAGTGAGTTTGATGTTGTATTGTTGGTAGGATTATTTAAACTATTGGTTTCGAGTGAATTCTTTGTTTTTTGTAGTTTTGATATATTAGTTTTTGTTGGTGGGGATGTAGCAGGGCGTTTTCCTATTGTTGTACTTGTTGTCGTTGGTGATGATGGTGTCTTGTTAGTGGATGTTGATTTACTTGTTATGGTGACGTTTGCATAAGTGCTTTTGGATTTTACAGTTTGTGTATTATTTTCGTTGTATTTGCGCAGTGCTTCGCCCATGGAGCATTTTGTGATGGTTTTGATTTTTAGAATTTCTTGAGTCTGTTTAAATCTTGGGCAGTCTTTGTCTGACGATGCATGATCGCTGCCACAGTTTGCACATTGTTTACGTGTACAGTCGGATGGAGAGTGGGGTGGAAGATTGCAGCCTTCGCATGTAGCAGTATTGGTGCAGCGTGTTTTTGTGTGTCCTAGTAGTTGGCAGTTTTTGCAGCGCATAGGTGTTGGATAGTAAGGGGCGACCTTAACTTTATACCAAGCTATGTCGATGACTTTGGGTAGGTGGTAGAGGTCAAAAGATAAGACAATTTTGCCAGTAGGAACAACTTTGCCCTCAGTCATGCGGGTAAACTTATATATACCAGTCACGCCTTGGATTTTAAGTTCCCGCAAAATCTCCTCCTCGTTTACTTCGTTTAGGCAAGGCGCATATATTACTCCCTTTATTGTGTTTAGATTATCTTGATATTTTGTTGTCACTGGACAGAGGTTAGCAATCGTTTTTAACTTTAGAAATTTCTCAGCTACTTTTGAGTTATGTGTTAGTATCAGTAGTGAGCCGTCTTTAAGTTGTTTAATGTTTTCGATTTGGGTAGATATTGCGTCTAACGATTTTTTAATTACGAAAGGACTGAGTTTTTGTAGTTCATTATTAGGTGATTTAATAGTTATGTATTTGGGTTGATTGAGTGATGTTTGTTTGTATGTGAGCGGCGGAAAAGAGTAGTCGGAAGTATAGTCGTCAAATTGGCTTAGTAAAGAAAATCTGTTTGTTGATTTGTCTGGCGGTTTTGGTTGTAATGGCATTTTGCTGCTGTTGTGTTGTTATAACTGTTTGCTTTGTTGTTTTATGTTGTATACGGAATCACAAAAGTGTACAAAAGCGAGAGTAGGATAATTTAGAGTTAACTGTTATGTATAACTAATTCGCGAACTACGAACACTTGTTAGCACACGTC